>PVHT021183556.1:9378455-9399451 GCA_004024745.2 Catagonus wagneri | reverse complement strand
TGTAGTCATCTCTTATGATCCTTTGTATTTCTGTGATTTTCATTGTTACTTCTTTTTCATTTCTAATTTTATTGATTTGTGTCCTCTCTCTTTTTTTCTTGATAAGTCTGGCTAAGGGTTTATCAATTTCGTTGATCTTTTCAAAGAACCAGCTTTTAGTTTCATTGATCTTTTCTATGGTTTTCTTTGTTTCTATTTCGTTGATTTCTGCTCTGATCTTTATGATTTCTTTTCTTCTACTAACTTTAGGTCTTGTCTGTTCTTCCCTCTCTAGCTGCTTTAGATGTAAAGTTAGGTTGTTTATTTGAGCTTTTTCTTGTTTCCTGAGGTAGGCTTGCATTGCTGTAAATTTTCCTCTTAGAACTGCTTTTGCTGCATCCCAGAGGTTTTGGGGTGTCATATCTTTGTTGTCATTTGCTCCTAGGTATTTTTTAATTTCCTCTTTCATTTCTTCAGTGATCCATTGGTTGTTTAGTAGCATATTGTTTAGTCTCCACGTGTTTGTATTTTTTGCCATTTTTTTCTTGTTGTTGATTTCCAGTCTTATAGCATTGTGGTCAGAGAAGGTGCTTGAAATGATTTCAATTTTCTTAAAGTTACTGAGGCTTGATTTGTAGGCCAGGATGTGATGAATCTTAGAGAATGTTCCATGCGCACTTGAGAAGAATGTGTATTCTGTTGCTTTTGGATGGAATGTCCTATAAATATCTGTTAAGTCCATCTGATCTAATACCTCATTCAGGCCCTGTGTTTCCTTATTGATTTTCTGCCTGGATGACCTGTCCATTGCTGTAAGTGGGGTGTTGAATTCCCCCACTATGATGGTGTTATTGTTGATTTCTACTTTTAAGGTTGTTAGCAGTTGCCTTATATATTGTGGTGATCTTATGTTGGGTGCATAGATATTTAAAATGGTTATATCTTCTCCTTGGATTGATCCTTTGATCATTATGTAGTGCCTTTCCTTGTCTCTTAAAATGTTTTCATTTTAAAGTCTATTTTGTCTGATAGGAGTATTGCTACTCCAGCTTTGTTTTGATGCCCGTTTGCATGGAATATTTTCTTCCATCCTCTCACTTTCAATTTGCATATGTCCCTAAAAGTGAAGTGGGTCTCTTGAAGACAGCATACATATGGGTCTTATTTTTGTATCCATTGGGCTAGTCTATGTCTTTTGGTTGGGGCATTCAGTCCATTAACATTTAAGGTAATTATTGATATCTATGTTCTTATTGCCGTTGTATTAACTGTTTGGGGTTTTTGTTGCTCTTTTTTCTTCCCTTGTTCTCTTGTTGTCTCTTCTCACAAGATGGCTATCTTTAATGTTGTATTTGAGTTGATTTTTCTTATTTGTTTGTGTATCAATTGTGGATTTTTGGTTTGCAGTTGCCCTGAAGTTTTGATATAGGAGTCTCTATATAAATGCGATTGTTTTAAGTTGTTGGTTTCTTAATTGCATGTGTGTCTCCAGTGACCTACATTTGTGCTCTCTTCTCACGATTTCTGATTTTGGTAGCATAATTGTGCATGGATGATTTAGTATCTTTACCGTATGTATGCCTTTACTGGTGAGCCTTGTCATTTGTGGTGTTTTTGTTACTGGTTGTGGCCTCTTCTTTTCTGCCTAGAGAAGTTCCTTTAGTATTTGTTGTAAAGCTGGTTTAGTGTTGCAGAAATCTCTTAGCTTTTGCTTCTCTATAAAGGTTTTGATCTCTCCTTCAAATCTGATTGAGAGCCTTTCTGGGTAAAGTAATCTTGGTTGGAAGTTTTTTCCTTTCATCACATTAAGTATATCATGGCACTCCCTTCTGGCCTGCAGAGTTTCATCTGAAAAATCTGCTGATAACCTTATTGGGGTTCCCTTGTATGTCATTTGTTTCTTTTCTCTAGCTGCTTTCAAAATTTTCTCTTTGTCTTTAATTTTGTTCATTTTGATTATGTTCATGTGTCTCCAGGTGTTCCTTCTTGGGTTTATTTTATTTGGTACTCGTTGTGTTTCCTGAATTTGAGTGAGTGGTTCCTTTCCCATACTAGGGAAGTTTTCGGCTATTATCTCTTCGAATATTTTTTCTGTCCCCTTCTCTCTCTCTTCTCCCTTTGGCACCCCTATAATACGGATGTTGGTGCATTTAACATTATCCCAGAGTTCTCTAAGAATCTCCTCACTTCCTTTCAATCTTTTATCTATTTTCTCTTCTGCATTAATGATTTCCACTAATCTGCCCTCCACCTTGCTGATTCGTTCTTCTCCCTACTGTATTCTGTTGTTGGCTGCTTCTAATGAATTTTTTATTTCAATTATTGTATTTTGCATTTCTTCTTGTTTAATTTTTATATCTCGTATTTCTTTGCTCAGTGTTTCCTGTAAATTATCAATCTTTGCTTCCAGTTTATTTCCAATGTCTTGCATCATCTGCAGCATCAACAGTCTAAAGTCTCTTTCTGGGAGGCTGATAATCTCCTCATCACTGAGCTGTTTTTCTGGGCTTTTTTCTTTCTCCCTTATCTTAGTTACAGTTTTCTGTCCTTTCATTTTTATAGGTTTTTGGTGTGGTGACATTTTTGCAGACAATGGAGTTGTAGCCTCTCTCTCAGTTCTGTTGTTTGCCTCCCCTGTGGCTAAAGTTGATATGGGGGTGGGGAGCTTGCTTTATGGGCTTCCCAATGGGAGGGGCTGTTGCATGCCCACTGATAGGTAGGGTTGATTCCTATGTCTCTGGTGGGTGGGGCTTTGTCTCTGGATGAGATTAGAGGCTGGCTATGCGCCTGAGGGGTCTTTAGGCAGCCTGTTTACTGATGGGTGGGGCTGTGATCCCACCTGGCTTATTGTTTGGCCTGGGGCTTCTCAGTGCAGTGGGAGGAGGGACCAGATTTTCCCAGAAATGGCCACCTCCAGAGAAATGCAGGCTGATGAATGTTCCCAAGAGCTTCAGCTCCAATCCCCTTCCCTCACAACAAGGCACAGTCACCCTTGTTTTCCCAGAAGATCCTCCAAGAATTGCAGTCAGGGAGTTCCCGTCGTGGCACAGTGGAAACGAATCCGACTAGGAACCATGAGGTTGCGAGTTCAGTCCCTGGCCTTGCTCAGTGGGTTGAGAATCTGGTGTTGCCATGAGCTGTGGTGTTGTTTTCAGACGTGGCTCAGATCCTGTGTTGCTGTGGCTGTGGCGTAGGGCAGCAGCTGTAGCTCCAAGTGGACCCCTAGCCTGGGAACCTCCATATGTTGCAGGTGCAGCCCTGAAAAGACAAATAACAAAAAAAAATGAATTGCATTCAGGTTCCACCTGGATTCTTATGGAGACTTTGCTTTGCCCTGGGACCCAACGCCTGTGAAATTTTGTGTGCGTCTTTAAGAATGGGGTCTCCTCTTTCCCCCAGTCCTCTGGAGCTCCTGCACACAAGCTCCGCTGACCTTCATTGCCAGATGTTCTGGGGACTTTTTCTCCCTGTGCCAGATCCCCAGGCGTGGGGATTTGATGTGGGGCTCAGAACTCTCATTCCTGTAGGTGAGTCTCTGTGATACAGTTACTTTCCAGTCTGTGGGGCTTCCCACCAGGAGGTATGGGGTTGCCTGTGTCACGTAATCGCCCCTCCTACCTCTTGATGTGGTCTCCTCCTTGTCTTCTGGAGTAGAATATCTTTTTTGGAAGTTTATAGTACATTTGGTTGAAGGTTACTCGGCATTTGGTTGTAGTTTTGTTGTTTTGGGGAGAGAAGTTGAGCTCCAGTCCTTCTATTCTACCATCTTGGAGCATGTAGTGATTATTGGAACTTTTATAGTAAACTCTGTAGGAATTTAAGAATAAAATTGTAATTGTGAGATTAAGTATGTAACCTATCTATTAAAGAATGGTCAGTGGTAAGTTTAACTTACTAGTTAAAAAGTTTAAATAATTCCCATCAGAATCATCTTTTCCCACTTTTAACTGTGAAGAGGCACTGTCCTGCAGAGGTTGCAAGTATCTGAACACATGCCTTCCCTCTTCCCCTTTGTTATGACAGATGTCTGTATCAGGTTCAGCCTAGCGTCCTCCTAAAGGCAGACATGAGAGATGATGTGTCAATGAAACCTATTTGATATCACTAGTTTAAGTAGGGGCTCAAAAATTTTGAATTAATAATCGAATGTGCATTTTCATTTCTGTGAGAATTTATTTTTCTCTATTATTTCAGTGATATCCTACCTATGTAGCCAGAAATTATTCTACTTCATTTGAAAATAATGTTATGCTTCTAATACCTGTAATGGAAATGGAGTTCTGTATTTTTAAAAAATTTGTAAATTTTTTTGCTTTTTAGGCCGCACCCACAGCATATGGAGGTTCCCAAGCTAGGGATCGAGTCAGAGCTCCATCTGCCAGCCTGCATCACAGCCACAGCAATGCAGGATCCAAGCCACGTCCCTGACCTACACCGCAGCTCACAGCAACGCTGGATCTCCGACCCACTGAGCGAGGCCAGGGATTGAACCTGCATCCTTATGGATACTAGTCGGATTCATTTCTGCTGTGCCACAGTGGGAACTCTGGAAATGAAATGTTATAAAAGCCAGCGAGTGTATTATAAGCATATACAAGCAGAGTGAAAGAACTATGAAGAAAATTTCTACAGAACCTATTTTTATTTCTTCAAAATTGTCAGTAGAAGAACTACTGCTGGATTAGGGTGTGAGTTGGTATATTTTTAGTTGCAAAATTACAAAATCTATGGAAGATAACATCTCAGTTGAGCTACACGTGACTGACTGGTGGCTTCTACTGTGGCAGGCAACACAGTTTGGGTGTCTGCTTTATCTTAATGCTGCCTTTCCCCCTTTTCTTCAGGTTGGCCACCTGCAGTAACTGAAACCATCCAAGGCTAGAGTTTTCTTTGTTGAGGTATTTTTCAACTATGAACTCAATTTCTTTAATAGCTATTGGGCTATTCAGGTTACTTTTAGTTTACGGATTTCAAGGAGTTGCTCCATTTCTTCTAAGTTGCTAAATTTATGGACATAGAGATTTTTACATTGTTCTTTTAATCGCTGTAGGATCTCTGGTGATGTATGCTCTTTCATTGTCCAAAAAACCATAATTGTTGAACTGTTTGTGCTACGTTTGAGTGTAACATGATTTTACCACCAGAACACCAGGCTTAAATGCTTCCAACATTTCACTTAGCCTAAGTGTCTAAAAGTGGTAGAATTGAGATCATTCAAAAACATAGTCATTTTCTGGGAAATGAGTTGAACAGATAACTAAGAAAAGGTCTACTGATGGTGTTTATGGTATGTTATCAAAGTCATTTAAGCACCGGAACTCAGTGAAGACTTAAAACCCACTTTAAACAGCAGGGGCTTCTTCTGAAGACAACATTGTAGCAACTTTTAAAGCATTGCTATTGTCTATCAATTCTAAGAAACAAGGAAGCTATTTTTCTTGACCAAAGTAGGGACAAAGAAGACAGAATATTGGTTGCTCAGTGTCCCTGTCATAGCAAGCCTTCATCTTATGGTGAAAATTAATTCTGGTAGCAGATACACATAAAAGAAAGATGTAGAGTATACACAGTCTGAACGATCTGTTTATAATTTTGAATGTCAAAGTAATATATGTGTTTACCTTTCTTTTGGCAAAAACTTATCCTTGAAAGATAACAAATAATTTGAATTTTTGTATACCAAAATTTGTTGCAGATGCCTTAAGGAAGCACTGGTAAAGCTAAAAAAAAATCCTGTTTTGAATTTTTTTTTTTTTTGGCTTTTTTGTTGTTTTTAGAGCCACACCTGTGGCATGTGGAGGTTCCCAGGCTAGGGGTCTAATTGGAGCTACAGCCGCCAGCCTACACCACCAGCCACAGCCATGTGGGGTCCGAGCTGCATCTGTGACCTACACTACAGCCCACGGCAATGCCGGATCCCCAACCCATTGGGCGAGGCCAGGGATCAAACCAGCAACTTTGTGGTTCCTAGTCGGGTTCGTTTCTACTGTGCCACGACAGGAACTCCTGTTTTGAATATTTTTTTAAATACTGAAAGATTGGAGTCATGGCTCATTAGAAATGAATCTGACTAGCATCCGTGAGGACACAGGTTTGATCCCTGGCTTCCTTCAGTGGGTTAAGAATCTGGTGTTGCTGTGGCTGTGGCCTAGTCACAAAGATCTTTCAAATGTTAATATGAACAAGCAAAGTGTTTTTTCAGTAGCTAGGCTTAGGGATGTATTGCATACAAAATTGACTTATGAATAAACAATTATGTTTATTGTGATAAATATAGCATTTTAAAAATACTTCTTCCAGGATTTAACAGTAGCTGGGTGAGCTTGGTAGCGCTCTAGCTTCAAGTCTGTATGTTAACCTTTTCTTATATTGTTTCTTCAGTCATTCGTCAAATCTCTATATTACTTTCCTACTATGAACAAAGCACTGTGATGAGGCTTACAGTTGTGAATAAGACAGGCTTGGTCACATCAAACTAATAAGTCCTTCATATTTACTTGTAAATTAAAATCCTAGGCAATGTCTTAAAGTTCGAATATATTATCAGTTTAATTAGTATGAGAACTTTTTGTGTTCAAATTCAACATTAGCCGGTATGATAAACACATTTATTTATATTCATATATATTTATTCACATTCATACGTATATAGATAGATGTATTGGCATATTAGAACGTAATTAACAGAGCAAAACTCTGGAGTTAAGTTACCTGAGTTTGAATTCTCCCTCTGCTGCTTATAAGCTGTGTAATCTTTAACAAGTTAATACTGTCACCTGATGATAGCGTTGGATTAAATGAGTTACTTGGTGTAAAGCACATAGATTTAGGGCCTGTTACTTAGGGTTCTGTTAGTGTCATCAGTCACTGTGTTGATTAATACCTATATTTTGTCAGAAAATTAGTGATTTTGTTTATTAATTTGAAAGAATTAGGAGAAGGACTGAGAAATCTCTTTAGCTGCAGATGAGCTATTTCCTATGTTAACTGTCATTGTTATATTTGTTTGGACTTTTCCCTCCAATACGACTTGATAAACTCTATCTCCATCTCATAGGCCAAAACATATATGGCCGTCTGTACTTTCAAGAGTGCTTGGTGACTTTCATTGCCACCATGAACAAAACCATAGTTTTGTTAGTAAGGAAGAAAGGAAAAAAAGTTTTTCAACAATCGATTAGTAATGTCTGCGAAATTACTTCTGTAGAATCATTTTTCTTTATAGTTCATGTAAGGAATTTTCTAAGTAAGACCTGTAAGGAATAGTTCATGTAAGGAATTTTCTAATTAAGACAAAGGAATT
Organism: Catagonus wagneri; assembly: GCA_004024745.2. Lineage (NCBI taxonomy): Eukaryota > Metazoa > Chordata > Mammalia > Artiodactyla > Tayassuidae > Catagonus > Catagonus wagneri. The sequence continues at coordinate 9,392,169 of PVHT021183556.1, read as the reverse complement.
ATACAAAATAAGTGTCAGAGATAATTCAATATTTTAGAGTATATTGTGTACCATATACCATCTTATATACTCTTTTAAGTGACATAATGATGTTATAAATTAAGATTGATAGCTACTTTTTTTTTTCCTTTTTAAAGTCACACCTGAAGCTTATGGAAGTTCCCAGGCTAGGGGTTGAATTGGAGGTGCTGCCAACCTATACCACAGCCATAGCAGTGTGGAATCCAAGCTGCATCTGCAGCCTACACCACAACTCACTACAATGCTGGATTCTTAACCCACTGAGTGAGACCAGGAATCGAACCCATATCCTCATGGATACTAGTTGGGTTCGTAACCCGCTGCTCTACAAAGGGAACTCCCAATTGATAGCTACTTTGTTCTAGATGTTAGGTGACTTTGATGCCACTGAAGTTTTAGCTTAGGCTTTCTTTTCTGGAGAGGGAAGATGGTTATCTTTTGTACTTGTAAGGGACCAAGTTATTTTGGCACTTGAAATTTATCCCATCACTGTTTTATGCTGACATAACTGTTAAGATGTATGATTAGGGTTATGTTATGAGCTTTATTTTATTTAAATGATTCTGTATAAACATGTATTCATTTATCAGTTTTGCCCCCATACCTGGATATTTCCACAAATTAGTGAACATTTATTGAGCACCTAGTATGCTAGAGACTGTGCTTAAGTTTTAGAAAAAAAAAATAATATGAAGGAAGCAGAGTCCCCTAACCTTATAAGATTTACTGTCTGATGGAGAAGAGAGGAATATAAATTAAGCGAGCAGTGTGATTATTGCCATAATAGAAATATGCCCATGGTGTTTTAGAAGCAAAGAGAAGGAAAATGCTTAATTCTGCTTTGATTTTCAAGCGGAGAGTCTCACAAAAAGTCTCATCTATCTTTTAGAAGACTAGAGATTGTATAAAATAATATAATAATAATAGCAAAAAACAGAGAGTAAATGGAGATTTATTTGATTTTACTTCCTGTGTTGAGTTAAAGAACAGCTTAGTCTTAAATAAACTAGACTAAACATGAAAGAAGACTATGGATTCTAGTGTAATTTATAAGTTAAATCATTCTGAGTGCCAGTAAGTTTGTGGTGACAATATAAAACCTTTAAAATGAACATTCCAGAGTTTCCATCGTGGCGCAGTGGAAATGAATCTGACTAGGAACCATGAGGTTGCGGGTTCGATCCCTGGCCTTACTCAGTGGGTTAAGGATCTGGCGCTGCTGTGAGCTGTGGTGTAGGTTGCAGATGCGGCTGGGATCCCACGTTGCTGTGGCTGTGGCATAGGCTGGCGGCTGGCTGCAGCTTCGATTAAACCCCCTCACCTGGGAGCCTCCACATGCCATGGGTGTGGCCCTAAAAAAACGACCAAAAAAAAAAGAGCATTCCATAAACATTTAGATTGTATTTAAACCAAACATATTTCCACAGTTCCTTTGTCATCATTTGATGTCAGAATGATGGATTATGACCTTTTATTCTTACTTTGTCATATAGTGAATAGTGTTGTATAAAGGAAACCTGTAAAGTTTCTAGAAAGATTTTAATATATTTCTCTGCTTGGAGGTAAATAAGCATCAGTGGATAATACTAATGTAATAGTATCACGAAGCATTAGTAAATATGGTTGACCAAATGAAACAACATGGTTAGGAGTTACTTTAATAATGACTTTGATAACTGGATAACTCTTATTCATTATTCAGTGTTATAACTGCAAAATTAAGATGCATACCTCATTTGAAATATAGAACATGTACCATAATAAATAAAACATGTTTATAGTTAATTTTAAAAGACATATATGATGCTTATAAAAATAAAATTATTGTATCTAATTTTTTTATTTTCCAGGACTATTAAATAAATTAAAAAAAAACCCTCTATTCTTGGGTAGCTTATCATTTCTGAAGGTAGAGACTGCCACAAAACTGTTAGTGATCCAGGCAGTATATACCAAAGTGTTGAATTATACTAAGTCAACAAATAAGAGATACATGAAAAGTTAATAACTATTGCAAAGATATATTTAGAAGAGGAGTAATAGAAAAGAGAAATAATCATGAGCTAAAGTCTTTCAGAAAAGCTTCAGGGAATAGGCTGGACCTAAGCTTAGTCTTCAAATAATGGAGCATTATCTTACATGATTACCATTGAAATGTAAAAATTATGAATTCTGTATTCATAGTGATAGAAACACAAAATTTTCGTGTAATTTCAAGCAGTTCTCAGACCTCTGTTTAAGATTAATCCTATAATCATTTTCTTAAATTGTTCTTAATCTGTAATAGAGCCCATGAAGGTGTGTTTGAAGAGAAGTGAAAATACGTTATTAATAATATTCCATGAGTATTCTGAAGTCTCATTTATCTAGAGTGTTTCAGTAGCAGCTGCATTTCTCTGGAATAATGATAATTTATGGTTTATGAAGTAATGCCATGTACACAGTCTTATTTTACACATGAAGTAATAGTGTATAAAGGCTTGTAGGTAGGCAAGAATTATCCCCTTCTTGTTCTTTTTTTTAAATTTCTTTTTAAAAGATTTTTATATTATGGTAAACACATATAACATAAAATTGGGCATCTTAACCATTTTAATGCATAGAATTCAGTGATATGATGTACATTCACAGTATTATGGAACCATCAGCGCAGTTCAATTCTACAACTTTTTCATCACTTCAGAGGGAAAACTGTATCCGGTAAATAATTACTCCCTACCCCACCACTCCTCTTGGTCCCTGGCTAGGACTGATTTGCCTATTCTGGACATTTCATGTAAGTGGAATCATATACTATATGCCCTTTGTGTTTTGGTTCATTTCACTTAGCATAATGTTTTCCAGGTTCATCCTTATAGCATAAATCAGTATTGCATTCCTTTTTATATCTAAATAATATTTCATTATATGGACATGCCATGTTTTTTTTTTTATCCATTCATCAGTTGTAGACATTTGGGTTGTATTTATTTTTTTTCTGTGTTGAATATTACCACTATGAACATTTGTGTACATACTTTTTTTGAACATCTGTTTTGAGTTTATACCTAGAAGTGGAATTTTTGGATCATATGATAATTCTCCGTTTAACTCCTTGAGGAAACACCAAACCATTTTACATTATCATCAGCAATGTATTAGGATTCTAATTTATTCATAACTTCATTAACACTTGTTATTTTCCAATAAAAAAAATCTAGCTATAGTAGTGGGTTTAAAGTGTTACCTCTCATGGTTTTGATTTGTATTTCCCTAATGACTAAGGTCATTGAGCCTTTTTTCATGTGCTTGTTGGTTGTTTGTATATCTTCTTTGAAGAAGTAGTCCTTTGTCTGTTTTTTTGTATTTGTATGCTTTTTTGTCATTGAGTTTTAGGAGTTCTTTATGTATTCTGAATATTTACTCCTTATCAGATATGTGGTTTGAAAGTATATTTTCCCATTCTTTTAGTTGTTCTTTCACTCTTGTGATAGTGTCTTTTGATGCAGAGAAGTTTTTAATTTTGTTGAAATCCAGCTTACCTAATCCTTCCCTTGTTGCCTGTGCTTTTGGTGTCATACCCAATCTTTGCCAAGTCTAACATCATTTTCCCCCATGTTTTCCTCTAAGGGTTTTATAGTTTTATAGCACTTTTATGTTTAGATATTTGATCTACTTTGAAGTAATTTTTGTATATGATATTTCTTTTTCTTTTTTTAGTTGAAGAAAGTTTAGTGAAGTCATGGATCACATATAAATCATCTGTCCTATCAGTGATTTCTCTTCTAGACCATGGGTTGATAAACTATGGCTCACAGGTCATATCTGGTTCACCGTCTGTAGAGTTAAGAATTAAATTGTTTACTGATTAAAAACATCAAGAAAAGAATAATATATTGTAGCAGGTGAAAATTTCATTGTCCACAAAGTTTTAGTGGAACACAGCCACACTCATTTGTTTATCATTGATGGTTACAGAGTGTATCAGGTGCTTCGCATCAGTGACTAAGAAGAACTGAGCCCCTGAGTCAAGATTTATATCTGATCAAACTGGTTTGCAGAGAAGACTCCACCATTCCCCCATGTTCTTAATCCTAGTTATATTCTTTTTAAACTAGAACTGTGTAGTTACTATTTAATCCTTTATTTTGTTTCAGTAATGGCAAACAGCATATTTGTTATTGACTGCTTTTAGCTATGTGATGGTGATAGAGAAAATATTTTGAAAGCACTGGGAGTTAAATAGGTGAAAATTAAATGTGTTTTTTAGTAAAGTACTATAGGTAAAACACCTTGACCTGGTCAGAAATACTGACTCAGCCTTGAGAGTTTGACTCACAGCACCTCTAACCCTAACAGTCTTTTGTGAAAAAAGTCTCTCATTTTACAGACATCTGTCTTTAATGTTTCTTCCGTATTGTGTTGCTTCTCCTTTTTTTTTGTTGCATTTTTAATGAGCAGCACTCCATTTCAAAGGAATCTTTATAAAGTCAACTTTTCTGTATTTACAAAATAGATATAAAAATAAACTACAGGTAGTTGAAGATTTTCTCTCAACTGTTACTTTTGGTGACCTTGAATCTACTACTTTTAGAAACTTGTGAAAAATGAAAGGTTGGAAGCAGTTAAAAGCTACAGATGGTAAAAATGATATTTTTTTTTACTCAAATGAACTATAAGTGTTTCATTAGTTTTAGTTTTTTTATACTGGTTTATTTGGTTTTGATAAAATGAATCTGTATTTGTTAACTTACCTTCTGAAAAATTTGATGAAACACTTAAATATGAGGTGTAAGATAGGAGAGGGTTCAACATGATGACGTAGAAAGATCCCAAACTCACCTTCTCCCACTAACACACAAAAAAAATCTATAACTATATATAGAATAATCCTCTCTGAAAGGGACCTCAAAGCTAGATGAGCAGAATCTTCACAGCAAAGGGTAAAAGGACAGCATCAAAACAGATAGGAGAGACAGAGATACCATTATGGCAAGGAAAAAACCATACCCAGACATTGTAATCCACAATCAGGAAGGATAGCAAAGGTACACTTATATTCCCTGAGGAGCAAGGGGTTTGAGCTCTACATCAGGCACCCCCAACCCTTAGATCCTGTAGGAGACACAAGCCCTCAAAATACCTGGCTTTGAATACCAATGGAGAATGCATCCAGGAAAACTGTAGAACTACAAGGACAGAAAACCTACTCTTAAACGACTCACATGCAGACTCACTTGACCCCCAAACCAACATAGAAACACCAGATTGAAAAGTGCGTGGACTTTAGAAGGGGACCCACTTAATAATCTTGAAGCGACTGCAGATTGGAAGGAACTAGCTAGGATGCTCCCCATGGACTGAGACACTGATGAGATATCAGGATACCCTGCTAATACTGGCACTGGGAGATGCCATTTTGGACATCTCTGTCTAACTTGTTTAGCACCAGTGAGAGTGCTCCACCAAGAGCACTGCTTACCTTTGTGCCTCAACTGGGCCTTGTAGCCTGCTAGGCAATAACCCCACACAACTAGCACCTAGTGGCCGCTAGCACCATGTACTTGGCTCAGGTGGCCAGGCAGGATTGCCCTTCTGAGCCCCATGGGACATCTCTTACATAAAGCTACTCCTTCAGCACTGGAAGTGGTAGCTGAATCACCTAATACATGGAAACATAGAGAATTAGGCAAAATGAGGAGACAAGGGAATATGTTCTAATCAAAAGAACAAGACAAAAATCTTAGAAAAGGAACTAAAAGAAGTTCCCGTTATGGCTCAGCGGTTAACTAACCTGACTGGCATCCTTGAGGACTGGGTTCGATCCCTGCCTTCGCTCAGTGGGTTAAGGGTCCGACATGGCTGTGAGCTGTGGTGTAGGTTGCAGACACGATTTGGATCCCCTGTTGCTGTGGCCCTGGCATAGGCTGGAAGCTACAGCTCCAATTGGACCCCTAGCCTGGGAACCTCCATATGCTGCAGGCGTGGCGCTAAAGCGAGAGAAAGACCCTCCCCCCCAAAAAAGGAACTAAAAGCAACAGAGATAAATGATCCACCTGATAAAGAGTTAAAAGTAATGGTAATAAAAACACTTACTGAACTTGTGAGGAGAATGGACCAGCACGGTGAGAACTTTAGCAAAGAGATAGAAAATGTAAGAAAATACCAAACAATTATAATTGGACTGAAAAATACACTAGAGGGGTTCAGCAGCAGATTGAATGAGACAGATCATTGAACTGGAAGACAAAGCAAAGGAACTCATTCAAACAAAACAGCACAATGAAAAAAATAATTTTAAAAACTGAAGATACTCTAAGGGACTTTTGGGACAACATCAAATAGAATAACCTTTGCGATATAAGGGTCCCAGAAGGAGAAAGAGAGAACCAGAAATATTACTAATAAATATTATTTAGAAATAGTTGATGAAAACTTCAATAATCTGGGGAAGGAAACATATCCAGGTCCAGAAAGCCTTGAAGAGTTTAGTATAAGATGAACTCAAAGAGACACTGAGGCACATTATAACTAAACTGGTAAAATTAAGAATATACAGGAAATCCTAGAAACAGCAAGAGAAAAACAACTTGTTATGTGTAAGATAACTCCATAAGGATGTAAGCTGTCTTTTGTTTTTGTTTTGTTTTTTGGCTATGCCTGCAGCATGTAGAAATTCCTGGGCCAGGGATTGAAAATGCACCACAGCGGTGATCCATATCACTGCAGTGACAATGCTGGATCCTTAACCTACTGTGCCACGAGAGAACTTGCCATATAAGCTGCTTTTCAGCAGAAACCTTACAGGCCAGAAGGAGGTGGTATGACATATTCAGAGTGCTGAAAGGGAAAAAACTTTCATACAAGTATTCTTTACCCAGCAAGATAATCATTCAGAATTGTAGGAGAGATTAAGAGCTTACCAGGTTAAGCAAAAGGTAAAGGAATTTATCACCACTAAACTGGCTGTATAAGATTTATTAAAGGGATTCTTTAAGCTGAAAATAAATTATACTAATTAATAATATGAAAATGTATGAAAGTAAAAATCCCCCTGGAAAAGATAAGCATATAAATAATAAAGATAATGGATCAATCACTTATAAAGTAAACATGAATGTTAAAACACAAAAGTAGTAAAATTAACTAGAACTAGAATAATTAAAGAAGACATAAAAAGAAGTAAAAAATGTCATCAGAAGTATAAAATGTGGATGGGGGAGTAAAAATATAAAGCTTTGGAATGGGTTCAAATTTAAGTTGCTACCAACTTAAAACAGAATGCTGTTTATATACGTTATATGTGAACTTCATGGTAACCACAAGGGAGAAACTTATAGTAAATACACGAAAGGAAGTTATATATAACACTAAAGAATACCACCAAAACCTAAGGAAAGAGAGAAAGAAGAAAGGGACAGAGGGGAATCACAGACACAGACAGAAGAAGATGGTTAACAGTATGGCACTGGGTATGAACCTATCATTAATTACTTTAAATGTAAATGGACTCAATTTGACAATCAAAAGATATAGAGTGTTGACTGGTTAAAAAAAACAAGACCCACCTATGTGCTGCCCACATGAAACTCGCTTTGGAAATAAGGACACAGAGATTAAAGGGGGAAAAAAAGATATTCCATGCAAATCAAAAGAAAACTGAAGTAGCTATACTTATATCAGACAAAATAGACTTCAAAATAAAGACTATAATGAAAATAAAGAAGGGCTTTACATAATGATGAAAGGGTCAATCCAGCAAGAAGATATAGCGTTTATAATGTATATGCACCCAGCATAGGGGCACCGTGATACGTAAAGCAGATATTAATGGACATAAATGGAGAAATTAAAAGCAGTATAGGGAGTTCCCATTGTGGCTCAGTGGCAACCCAACTAGTGTCTATGAAGATGCGTGTTTGATCCCTGGCCTCAGTCAGTGGGTTAAGGATCTGGCATTGCTGTGAGCTGTGGTATATGTTGCAGACACAGCTCGGATCTGGCATTGCTGTGGCGGTAGCATAGGCCGGGAGCTGCAGCTCTGATTAGACCCCTATCCTGGAAACTTCCATGTGCTGCAGGTGTGGCCATAAAAAGATAAATAAATAAATAAAAAGAAATGTGGTAAGGGATTCCTGCTGTGGCTTAGTGAGTTACTGATCCGGCTTGTCTCTGTGGGGTTGCTGGTTTTATCCTGGTACAGAGCAGTGGGTTAAGGATGCAGCATTGCTGCACCGTGGTGTAGGTTGCAGCTCTGGCTTGGATTTAATTCTTCACTCAGGAACCTTCATATGCCTCAAGTGAGGCAGAAAAAGGGAAAAAAATAAAAGCAATACAATAATAGTAGGGATCTTTAACGCAACCCACTTAACATCAATGAATAGATCAAGACAAAAAAAATATGGAAACAACAGATTTAAATGATGCATTTGATCAGATGGACTTAGTAGAAATATATAGAACATTCCATCCGAAAGCATAATGGAAAGAAAACACTAAACCAGTGAAACTAAGAGCTTTTTTTTTTTTAAGGTAAACAGAATTGACAAGCCATTAGATAGATCAAGGAAAAAAAGAGAGAGGGCTCAAATAAATAAAAACAGAAATGGAGAGAAGTTACAACTGATACCACAGAAATATAAAGATTCATAAGAAAATTGCAGATAATTATAATCCAACAAATTGAGCAACTGAGAAGAAAAAGAAGTTTCTAGAAGCATACAATCTTCTAAGGCTGAATCATAGAGAAACAGAAAATCTGAATAGACCAATATACTAATCAGGAGATTGAAACCATCATCAAAAATTTCCCAACAGGCAAAAGCCCAGGACAAGACAGATTCACTGGTGGTGAATTCTACAGAACATTTAAAGATTTGATGCCTATTCTCAAACCCTTCTGAAAAACTGAAAATGAGAGAAATCTTCCAAACACATTTTATAAAGCCAGCATTATCCTGATACCAACACCAATCAAGGACATCACCAAAAAAGGAAGGAAGGAAGGGAAAGAAAGAAAGAAAGAAAAAAAGAGAGAAAGAAAGAAAGAAAAAAGTAAGAAAGAAAAAGAGAAAAGGAAGGAAGGGAGAGAGGAAAGAAAGAAAGGAAGGAAAGAGTGAGAATGACAGGATAATACTCATGATGAACATGGTTTCAAAATTCCTCAGCAAAACATTATTAAACCAAATCTAGGAATACGTCAAAAGGATCAAACACCACCATCAAGTGGTATTTATTCCAGGGCTACAAGAATGATTCAACATCTACAAATCAATTAATGTAATACATAATATTAACAACATGAAGGATAAAAATCATATGATCACCTCAATAGATGTAGTAACAGCATTTGACATAATTCAACACCCTTGTATGATAAAACCTCTCAACAAAGTATGGGTATAAAAGGAACATACTTCGATCTAATAAAAGACACATATAACGAATGAATAGCTAACATCATACTCAATGGATAAAAGCTATTAACTTTGTTTTTTACTGGATTTGGGAACAAGACAAAAATTCCCACTTTTGCAACTTTTATTAATCATAGTATTGGAAGTTCTAGCCACAGTAGTTAGGCAAGAAAAATAAAGGCATCCAAATCATAAAGGAAGAAGAAAAATGGTCACTATTTGCAGATGGCATGATACTATATATAAAAAAACACTAGAGACTACTGTAGAACTGTTAGGACTGGTAAATGAGTTAAGTAAAACCACAGGTTACAAAATATACAGAAATATGTGGCTTTTTTTATACACTAATAATGGGCTATCAGAAAGAAATAAAGAAAACCGTCCCATTTGCAGTTGCATCAAAAAGAGTAAGATTCCTAGGAATAAATTTACCAAGGAGATGAGAGACTAGACTTTGGAAACTGTAAGACACCAATGAAAGAGACTGAAGAGGATGCCAGAAAATGGAAAGATATTTTGTGCTAATGAATTGAAAGAATTAATATTGCTAAAATAGATAACAAATTTACAGGTTGAGAGCAATCCCTATGAAAATGACTGGCTTATTTCACAGGATTAGAATAAATAATCCTAAAATTTATATGGAAGCACAAAAGGCATCAAATAGCCAAAACAACCTGAAAAAGAAGAACAAAGTCATCATATGTCTTGCTTGTTCCCCATTGAAACTATACTACAAAACTATAATAATCAAAACAACATGCCATTGGCATGAAAATAGACACATATTTCAATGGAACTGAATTAAGAGCCCAGAAATATATGGACAGTTAATCTATGACAAAGGAGCAAAGAACATAAAATGGAGAAAGGATAGTTTCTTCAGTAAATGGTATTGGGTGGTATTGGGGAAACTAGACAGACACAAGCAAAAGAATAAAATTGAAACATTATCTTATAACATACACGAAAATTGACTCAAAATGGATTAAAAACTTGAATGTGAATTCCGAAACCATAATATTCCTAGAAAAATACATACACATTCACCTCACTGATATCAGTCTTAGCAATGTTTTTGTGAATATGACCCCAAAGGCAAATAAAACAAACAAAAATAAACAAGTGATACTATATCAAACTAAAATACTTGTGTATAGCAAAGAAAATAATCATAAAAATGAAAAGACAACCTGCCAAGTTGCAAAGATACTTGCAAATCATGTATCTGATAAGGGACTAATATCTGAAATAACTCATACAGCTCAAAACCAAAAACCAACCTGATTTAAAAAATTGGCAGAGAATCTGAATAGATATTTTTCCGAGGAAGGTATATAGCACACAGGTGGCCAAAAAGCATGAAAAAAGATGTTCACCATCACTAATTATCAGGGGAATGCAAATCAAAACCTTAGATTGAATTGTTTTTAGTGAATAAATAAGGAGTGACAAACGTTGGAGAGGATGTAGAGAAAAGTAAACCTTTGTATACTGTTGGTGGGACTATAAATTGTTGGAGCCAGTGTAAAAAAGTTTGGAGAGTCCTCAAAAAAAAAAAAAAAAACGAATAGAACTACCATAAGACCCAGCTATTTGACTTCCTGATATTTATTTAAAGGACTTGAAAACACTTAATTCAAAAAGATACTCGTGGGGTTCACGATATCTCGATATCCAAGGTATAGCTTTTAAGCGGAACCTGAAAGTGAAAAATGTGAGTCTTTCCTGGAATACCACCTCCCGCTCCGGTGCACGGCGTTCTGCCCACTGAGAAGTCTTCCTTCCATGTGCCGGGCACACACCAGCACAGAAGTGCCTCCCTCTTCACTCCTGACTGGCTTCCTGCTCCAGGGGACTGTGGCCTGGTCCCCCTTCTCTCACCTACACCCAGCCCACGACAGGCACACAGTAAGTGCTCAGTCACTACTGGCTGAATCAATGATTCCGTTTCCCACGAAAAGAGAGCGAGCTTGCCATTTGACTACTCTCCCTGGTTCCCTTGACTTTTTCAGGACTTTTGAGATCAAAGTCCAGAACCACCCGCTTACCCACAAGGGCATCTCTCCTCCTTTGGAGGGGCAGCTGGTGCAGGCAGGAGAAGGAGGGGAGGCCGCCGCTGAGGACGAGCATCTGGAGGTGGGAATCGGCGTCGTGGGGAGCAGGGCACCAATGGAAGATGGGCGCAGCCAGGTCTGGAAAGGGAAGCTCTGTTTATTGATTCCAGGAAGAAGAGGGATCTCCCAGAGAACCACCTTACCTCGGGATGAGAAAGAAGATGGCCTCAGGAGATTGGATTAAGATGGCGGAATAGAAGGACTGGAGCTCAACTTCTCTCCCAAATAAAGGCAAAAATACAACCAAATGCCGAGCAACCTTCAACCAAATGGACTGTAAACTTCCAAAAAAAAGATACTCTGCTCCAGAAGACACAGCGGAGACCACATCAAGAGGTAGGAGGGGTGATTACGTGATAGAAGCAACCCCATACCTCCCAGGTGGGAAGCCCCACAGACTGGAAAGTAACTGCATCACAGAGACTCAGCTACAGGACTGAGAGTTCTGAGCCTCACATCAAAACCCCACGCCTGGGGAACGGGCACAGGGAGAAAGAGCCCCTGGAGCATCTGGCTTTGAAGGCCAGTGGGGCTTGTGTGCAGGAGCTCCACAGGACTGGAGGAAACAGAGACCCCACTCTTGAAAGGCACACACAGACTTTCACGTGCACTGGGTCCCAGGGCAAAGCAGTCTCCAGAGGAATCTGGGTGGAACCTGACTGCAATTCTTGGAGGATATCCTGAGAAAACAGGGGTGACTGTGCCTTGTTGTGGGGGAAGGGCATTGGAGGTGAAGCTCTCGGGGACATTCATCAGCCTGCATTTCTCTGGAGGTGGCCATTTCTGGGAAAATCTGGTCCCTCCCATCAGCGCTGAGAAGCCCCAGGCCAAACAACAATTCAGGTGGGATCTCAGCCCCACCCATCAGTAAACAGGCTGCCTAAAGACCCCGCAGGCACACAGCCAGCCTCTAATCTCATCCAGAGACAAAGCCCCATCCATCAGAGGGATAGGAATCAACCCCACCTACCAGTGGGCAGGTATCACTCCCTCCCATCAGGAAGCCTACAGCAAGCCCCCTCCATACCAACTTTAGCCACAGGGGAGGCAAACACCTGAACTAAGAGAGGCTACAACTCTATTGTCGACACAAAGGTCACCACACCAAAAACTTACAAAAATGAAAAGACAGAAAACTCTAACTCAGATAAGGGAGAAAGAGAAAAGCCCAGAAAAACAGCCCAGTGATGAGGAGATTATCAGCCTCCCAGAAAGAGACTTTAGACTGTTGATGCTGAAGATGATGCAAGGCATTGGAAATAGACTGGAGGCAAAGATTGATCATTTATAGGAAACTCTGAGCAAAGAAATACAAGCTGTGAAAATTAAACAAGAAGAGATGCAAAATACAATAACAGAAATAAAAAATTCATTAGAAGCAGCCAACAGTTGAATACAGGAGGCAGAAGAACGAATCAGTGAGGTGGAGGACAGATTAGTGGAAATCACTAATGCAGAAGAGAAAAGAGATAAAAGATTGAAAGGAAATGAGCAGAGTCTCAGAGAACTCTGGGATAATGTTAAACGCACCAACATCCGTGTTATTGGGGTGCCAGAGGGAGAAGAGAGGGAAGGGGACAGAAAAAATATTTGAGGAGATTATAGCCGAAAACTTTCCTAATATGGGAAAGGAACCACTCACTCAAATCCAGGAAGTGCAACGAGTACCATATAAAATAAACCCAAGGAGGAACACCCCCAGACACATATTAATCAAAATGACCAAAATTAAAGAAAAAGAGAAAATTTTGAAAGCAGCTAGGGAAATGAAAAAAATGACATATAAGGGAACCCCAGTAAGGTTATCAGCAGATTTTTCAGCTGAAACCCTACAGGCCAGAAGGGATTGGCATGATATACTAAATGTGATGAAAGGGAAAAACTTCCAACCAAGATTACTTTATCCAGCAAGGCTCTCATTCAGATTTGAAGGAGAAATCAAAACCTTTACAGATAAGCAAAAGCTAAGAGATTTCTGTAACACTAAACCAGCTTTACAACAAATCCTAAAGGAACTTCTCTAGGCAGAAAAGAAAAGGCCACAACCAGAATCAAAAACACCACAAATGATAAGGCCCACCAATAAAGGCATATATACAGTAAAGATACTAAATCATACATGCACAATTATGCTACCCAAAACAGTAATCATGAGAAGAGAGCACAAATGCAGGTCAC
>PVHT021183556.1:9244530-9377455 GCA_004024745.2 Catagonus wagneri | reverse complement strand
AAATGCGAACACAGACAGCCACTTCTATGCTTCCAATCCAAGGAAGTCACCAGTTGTGAAATTATGATACAGGCACACTTGGGATATATTGCAGATTTGGTTTCAGATCACAGCAATAAAGTGAATATCATGATAAGAAAAAAAAAGATACTCGTACTTCTTTCTATGTTCATTTACAATCACCAAAGCCAAGATATGCTAACAGCTTTTATCAGTGGATGCATGGATTAAAACCTACACACAAAGGAGTGTATGTTTTATACATACACCATATATAAGACCATAAATAAGAATGAAATCTTGCCATTTGCAACAAAATAGATGGACCTGGAAGGTATTATACTAAGCAAAATAAGAGAAAGACAAATACCATATGATTTCATTCATATGTAGAATCTGAAAAAAATTTTCAGTAAAAAAAAACCTCTTGGATACTGAGAATAGAGTAGTGGTTATCAGAGGGGAAGTGACTTGGATGGTGGGCAGAATGGGCAAATGAGGTCAACTGTATGGTGATGGATAGTAACTTATCTTGTGGTGATCATTGTTGTGTATACAGATGTTGAAGTATAATGTACAACTGAAGCTTATATGATAAAAATAAACATGAAAGATATGGGGGGGCTTTATTGGTGATTGTACGTATGTTCCTGCTCCCAGTCCCAAATATACAAACACATTCATTTAAAAGGTTGTTGGGAGGAGTTCCTGTCGTGACTCAGTGGAAGCAAATCTGATGCAGGTTCGATCCCTGATCTCACTCAGTGGGTTAAGGATCTGGCCTTGCCGTGAGCTGTGGTGTAGTTCCCAGATGCAGCTCAGATCTGGCATTGCTGTGGCTGTGGTATATAGGCTGGCAGCTGTAGCTCCAATTTGACCCCTAGCCTGGGAACCTCCGTATGCCATGAGTGCAGCCCTAAAAAGCAAAGATCAAAATAAATACATAAATAAATAAGTAAGTAAATTTTTTAATGTTTGATTTGGACAAAATACTTCTATCATAAAATCATAACGCTTCTAGAGCCTCATGTCTTGTTCCAGATCTAGTTTGAGGCATTTAGTTTAATTCATAATTTATTGGGATAAACATTGTAAGATAAGGCTTTACTACTATGCATTCAACAATGCTTAAATTTTTTCATTAGCATTTTTTGTGAGACAAACACGATCTTTAATCATATAATCCATTCAAGAAATACAAAATTCACTATTATGATGAACTACTACTGCCATAAGCAGCTACTGCTTATGCGTGGTGCTATGCATGCCAGTTTGACCTTGTCTGCAACATTGATGAAGACTTCTCTTGAGCTCAGATATAAATAGGATGAGTAGAAGTTAACTAATTTGTGGGAGGAGAGAAAGTCATTGGAAGCAAAAACTCTGTGGTAACTTAGAGTTTTATAAGAATAAGGATCACCCAGTATGATAAGAAGAAAAAAATCTGACAGGCATGATACAAAATGAGGCTAGAAGAGTAGGTTGGGGTCAAATTAGCCATGGCCTTTTTATAACATGTCTTAAGGAAATCTTTCTTTATCCTAAGAGCAGCTGTTCTAAGCAAGCTGAAGGTATGTTTTGAAAAATCTCACTCTAGCTTCTCTGTAAAGTGTGATTGTGGGAAGGGAAGTGAGGCAGGATGAATATGAAAGACAGGTTATAGTAAAGGTAGTGATGATGATGATGGCAAGTGATGGAAATAACTGACAGATTCCAGAAACATTAAGGAGATTAAATTGATAGGACTTTGGGGGAGTGAGAGTGTAGGGTATCAGGGATAACTGGCTTTTTACAGTCTTCACGGAGGGTATTACCATTTATTGAAATAGGACAGTTGTTTTTATTTGGCTGGTTTATTTAAAACAGGGAAAATTGGGTCAGGGAAAATATATATGCCTTCCTTTATATATACATATATGCCTTCCATATATATACAACAGCTCATGAAATTCATGAGCTGTTGTATATATATGTTTGGACCTCACAGGAGAAATATTAAATGGAAAAATAAATTTGCGAGGTTCACTGACTACTCATTTTACAGTGAAACACAAACTACCCTCTACCTCCCAGATTCTTGATTCTTCTACCATGCTTCCCAACTCACCCCCTGCCCACAGCACTAATTTTTTAACATACTGTGTCATTTGTCATATGTCCAATGATACATATATATGCCACGTATTGTATGTTTATTGTATATTGTTTAAATCCTCCCCCAAATCCCAATAGGTAAATTCCAAAAGGCAGGAATTTTTATCTGTTCACTTTGTCTCCCATGTGAAAATCAGTGGCTGGCACTTAGTAGGCTATTGATAAATAAATGTTTGTTGAATATTGAATGAATGAATGAATGAAGCTAGATAGGAAGAGGGATATTTCATTGTTTTGGTTTTTTTTTTTTTGCTTTTTAGGGCTACACCCATGGCATATGGAGGTTCCCAGACTAGAAGCTGGATCAGAGCTAGAGCTGGCAGCCTACACCATAGCCACAGCAGCTCGGGATCTGAGCCGTGTCAGCGACCTATACCACAGCTCATGGCAACGCTGGATCCTTAACCCACTGAGCAAGGCCAGGGATCAGACCTGCATCCTCATGGATGCTAGTCAGATTGTTTCCACTGAGCCACAATGGGAACTCGTATTTCACTTTTTAAGAGATAGGAAGAAAGAATAGGATGGATGCAGTTGTAGTATGTCTGCATTACATATTGGAAAGATGTCAGAGTTCTTGCCTGACGGTTATTTTTCTCAGTATGGTATGGAGAGAATCACATTTTAGGAAATATTTGCCCTTTTTTGTTTGTTTTTTGTTAACACATTGCTTTTTTGGCATGATATTTTAATGTAAAGTGATTTTTTTCCATTGAACTTGATATTAATTTATAATCTTAATTATAAATGGGGAGATTTAAAGCTAGTTAGATCACCTTTTAATACTTAATAATTCTATATGGTTAAAAATTAACAAATATAGGAAGTTATATATTAACTATTGAAATGTCTGTTTGTCCCTCACCTACCAAGTTCCTTTCCAGACCCCTTCTTATGTAGCACTGTTTTTAGATTGTTGTATGTACTTTGTTTTTTCTATGCAAATGTAATCTTATTTTAAATTCCTTTTTCAACAAAGGTAGCACATTATATGTTTTTCTTCATCTTATTTGACAATTATATAATGGAAATTTTTTCATATCATTACATAGAGCACTTCCTCTTTCTTCCTTATATTTGCAAAGCATTGCATTGTGTAGATATATTACACTTTATTTACATAGTCCCGCAGTGCTCATTCCATTTAGATTTGGCTAGGATGAAGATAACACCACATTCTTCTGTTATTGCATTTTTAATTACTTAAAAGAGCCATAACCAAGATGATACCGATAGAGGAAATATCAGTGACTATCAAATTTGTGTTTTTTATGTGTTTGGCATAACAAATTTAAATCAAATTTGAGAAGAATCATGCCAGCCAAGTACTGTAGAAATGTTTTTATTCTCAGAAGTTTAACAACTTTTCAGAAATGGAAATCTTTGAATCTGATGTGTGTGTCTAAAATACGAATTTCTCTTTTTTCTAGTGAAAAATTACATTCAAGTTTTGTAGGCCATATTAAATGGGGAGTATTTCATAAATTGCTTCAGGAAATTGGTGAGTTTGGTCATGAGAAATACCAGTACAAAAAAGTGTATTTCATCTGGGTCCCAAGAAGTTAAAAGCTCCCAAGAAGCAGCATTGTTTTGAATAGCAAAGTCATTCTTATTGAGCAAGATTTGGAGAAGAGCAGTTTTTAGTTGTGGTTTAGGCTTTCCAGATGAGAAGATCTGCAATTTAAGGTAGCTTTCTGTGACTGGTGTGAAAACCAAGTTTCTGCAGTCTTCCAAAGAGAGGAAAACCCAGATGCAGGAAAAGAAGGGATGTAGCAGAGAGGGAGAACTGAAATTGTAAGCACTGAGGTAACAAAAAGAAATTTTGTGGGTAAGCATAAAGCAGCAAGCTGAGAGGAAAATTCAGTTAAACTAGGACTTATTGGGAAAGTGGAAGGAAACTAAGACAAAGCACCTTCAAGGGTATGCAGAAGCTGATACAGTTTTGCCTGTTTCTGAAAATATGCACAATAGCAAGTACCTAAATATTCTATAGATCTAGATAAAGTATTCTTCCTGAATGAAAGTACATTGACATACATTAGACTGTCAGTGATCAGAATTGTTACCATGGGATATATTTGCTTTAAAGTTAATTCTCAAGTAACCAGAGTGTTTAGCAAGGGATCCATCCCTGATCAGTCCAGTTAAATACAATTTATTGTAAATAATTGTCGATAAAAATCACATGAAGCACTCAAAACGACAACTTTAATACTGAATTTTCTTAATGAGAGTTGAATCTTGGGTAATTGTGTTTGACTTAGTACTCATAGTGTCTCCTTTTACTTTGAATTTTCACTTAAGTAATACCACATATTTTGCATATGAGTACCACATTTTTGTGTCCAAAGTAGTATGTCTCATTTACTGAATAACTATGAACCTGGATTCCGTGCTGCATCCACCTGTTAACCTACCAAAAGCTATATGATTATGTGAAGTTTTAAGTGTGCATTTATTTGCCCATTAAATAACATTCATTTCCACTTTGTGATTACTACTATAGTAAGATACAGAAATAAATAATAATAAAGTTGCCATGCTACCCTGTGAACTTAAATGACAGCTCCTAAGTCCAGGATGTCACATTTCAGACAACCTTTAAATATTCTCAAAAATTACTTCAGGTCGCAACATGAAATTTCCCCACAGCTGGAAATGTTATTTTATACAATATAGAGTGTTGTAAAAGTTACACAGTAAAACTTTCCAAATGCCATCTTTTTTTATTTTATGATTTTTATTTTTTCCATTATAGTTGATATACCATGTTCTATCAATTTCTACTGTACAGCAAAGTGACCCAGTCATATATATGCATATTTTTTTTTCTTACATTATCCTCCATCATGTTCCATCACAAGTGACCAGATATAGTTCCCTGTGCTACACAGTAGGATCTCATTGCCCATCCACTCCAAATGCAATAGTTTGCATCTATTAACCCCAGATTCCCAGTCCATCCTCCTCCCTCTCCTTCCCCCTTGGCAACTACAAGTCTGATCTCCAAGTCCATGAGTTTCTTTTCTGTGGAAAGTTTCATTTGTGCCGTTTATGAAATTCCATATTTAAATGGTATCATATGGTATTTGTCTTTTTCTTTCTGACCTCACTTAGTTTGAGAGTCTCTAGTTCCATCCATGTTGCTGCAAATGGCATTATTTTGTTCTTTTTTATGGCTGAGTAGTATTCCATTGTGTATAGATACCACATCTTCTGAATCCATTCATCTGTTGATGGATATTTAGGTTGTTTCCATGTCTTGGCTGTTGTGAATAGTGCCCCAGTGAATGTACGGGTGCGTGTATCTTTTTCTGCAAAGGTTTTGTTTGGGTATATGCCCAAGAGTGGGATTGCTGGGTCATATGGTAGTTCTATATTTAGTATTCTGAGGTACCTCCATACTGTTTTCCATAGTGGTTGTACCAATTTACATCCAACCAACAGTGTAAGAGGGTTCCCTTTTCTCCACACTCTCTCTAGCATCCAGATGCCATCTTTGTAGCAGTGTTGTTCAGTGATTTTCTACCTCTATATTGTTGTCATATTGAGAACATTCCCATGAGGATGGAGCATCTCTCATTACAGAGTCCATCTGTTTCTCTTTCCATAATATTGTAAAGATGTTCCAGGTGTTCCCTATGGGCACAGGTGGTAATCCTTCCTGAGGGACCAAAATCACTTAGGGTCCCTAGCCCAGGAAATGGAGTGGATCCTCTTCTCCCCAGTAGTATTGGAGAGCTCCCATAGAATTAATCCTTGTTCCTAATGTTGTCTTTCTTTGGAGAAAGTATCTTTTGGTTATACTAGACCCACCTCTGTCTTTTCCTTTTTTTTTTTAAGGGCTGCACCTGCAGCATATGGAAGTTCCCAGGCTAGGGGTCAAATCAGAGCTTCAGCTGCCAGCCACAGCCACAGCAATGACAGATCTGAGCCGCATCTGTGACCTACACCGCAGCTCACAGCAACACCATATCCTTAACCCACTGAGTGGGCCTAAGGATCAAACCCACATCCTCATGGGTACTGGTCGGGGTCATTACCACTGAGCCACAGCAGGAACTCTGACCCCACCTCTTATCTTGATAAACAAACCAAAATGTGTTTTTTAAATCAGGTAGATTTCCTTAAGATTCTGAATTTATCTATTTCTAGGAGTTTTCTTCTAAGATGACAGTTTGAAAGTTGCTTTGCTTTGAGACCCAAAAACTGATAGTATAGACTGGTTTCTATTTTTTTAATTTTTTGCCACACTTGCAGCATATGGGATTTCCCTGGTCAAGGACTGAATCCGAGGTGCATCTGTGACCCCAGCTGCTGCAGAGACAATATTGGATCCTTCACCCATTGCGCCACAGCAGACACTTGTAGACTGATATTTTAAAATAAGGAATATACCAGGAAATTTTTGTTTCTTAAACAAGAAACTACCTTAAACTGCCTTTTTAAGGTAGTTGACATTGTCTAATAAAGTCATGTCCTTATTAACAAAAAAAAATATGTTGGTGTCTAATTGTGATCTCGTTGATTATTGTAATCTTGCTCTCTTCACTATTTTTGATTGAAAGATTGGATGTTATTGAAAGATATTCAGAGTTTAGTGATTTTTTAAAAAAATTAGCTTGTTATCAGCAGTGTTATTTTTTTGTGAAGTGATTTTTTTCACTTCACCAAAGTTATTTTTTTACACATCATTGGAAATACCTTTCAAAATTACAAAATGTACATCCATGTACACATCAGTTTGAGTAATGTATAGATTAGCTTCTTAACAGTCATAGCCAACATTATAGCAGTTGTCTGTAAATTAACAGGGTCAATAACTCTTTTACTCTGATTGAAAATGTAACACTTTGACCCATAGCTAATCTAGTTTTTATCTTTTATTACTCATTTGTACTTGTTCAGTAATCCCATAGCATTTGGGATTTCCAGGGCCAGTCAGAGCTGGAAGAGTCCTGAAATATAGCACCTGTTGATCAAGAACTAAACCAGAAAGTTGTAATGGCCCTCTAATTCTTCTACATCTTGGTATTTATTAATCAACTAAAGTAACAGTGCACCCACTTTTATCTGACCTCGATTTGAAGATAATTTCTGTATATCAAGACAAGTTAATACTTTAAAATGCCAAGATGCTTCAGTGACTGTTTTACCTAATGTGGCATAATTATTCTGTTGCTTTTTTCAAATGGTACAGGAAAAAAGAACAACATGCGATTTTGTAGTCTCCTTTTCATTTAATATTATATCCTGAATATTTTCCATGTCACTAGGTGCGGATTTCTAAAATTTTCCCTTAGAAATATATATCAGTGAATTCTGCATCGTCATATTTAATAATCATCTATTGTTGCACATGTGGTTTTTCTCCAGTAGTTCATTATTCTAAGCATTCTTCAACTAAATATTTGCACATTTCTGTATAGATATAATCCAAATTTGAAAGTCTTTTATATAAATATATAATCTAATTTTAATATTTTCTCTACTGGTGCCTTTATACTTGTGTAAGTGAACCTGCTTTGATATGTTCTTCTAGTATATAGATTTCGGTAAAACTAATAAATAATCAATGCAAGATAATTATATAAACCATACATGAAGTGTCACCAAAGACCTGAGTACTCAGGACAGGCTTTTTGAAATATTAGTATTTGCCATTAGAACTTTGTGTAAGTACTTTTGGTTGCCTAGTCAGTGGGTCTGTTTTTGTCTTACCTTGCTGAAGTCTGATTTTGTTCTTGTTCAGGCTGTTTTACCTACACGTGACTCTCTCTTTCTCTCTCTCTCTTTTTTTTCTCTCTCTCTCTAGCTTAAAAACTCTTAGGATATTGTTTCTCAGTAGGAATGGTAGACTGGGAAAAAGGAAGAGATTTCTTTGCTAAAGATTATTGGTCTTCCCAGCTAACTTATTCCAAAGCTGCCTCTAGACTTCTTGTTATATGAAATAGTAAATGTTCTTGTAATTTAAGCCAATTTGAGTGGTGCTGTCTATCACTTGCTTCTAAACACATACTGGTAAAACTTGGAGAAGTAGAATTGTTTTTGAAAAGTTGAAAAATCCTTCATGTAACATTTTCAGTGGGAGAAATCACATAAGCAAAGGTGAGAATATATTCAAGGATCCATCAGACTGATAGACATACATAAGTTTCTCATGCCTACCCTCTTCCAAAGGGAGAATTACCATATCATTCTGTGTTTTTTCAACAAAAGTGGTATCTCAGTCCTAAAGAGTCTTTTAGGATGCTCAGGGCCATCTGCAGCCTTCTTACCTCCTTTCTCCAGCAAGCTAGAAACTTGGCTTTTAGGTTTCAGTTGTATTTCTAATTCTCCTATGGAGAAAGTTATAGTCAAAACTGTCAAAGAAGCTAATTGGGTATGCACGTTTTAGTGTCATGTGCTCACATATAGCCCTGGTCTGTACCATAAAATTGTGGGGATTGTGCTAGCAAAGAACCTATATAATTAATGGTGACAGTTTATTAAATAATACTTTCCTTGTGCCTTTAAAAATACGTAGTTCTCATTTAATGGAAAGCTTGATCTTTCTCATCCTTTCACCCAGGAGAGAAGGGTGGGAGCCCCAAACTTATACTGTATCTTTACATAATTAATTAAGAAAACAAATGTTTAAGCACTTCCAATGTTTAAGGTACTGAGAATATAATGGTGAACTAGCCTGAAACTACCCTTATTTTGATAGAGTTGGGAGTTAAGGTATATAAAGAAACAAATTTTAGATAGTAGTACGTTTTAGAAGAACATATATTAAGGTTATGATATAGTATTTTAAATTAGGTGGCTAGGAAAGAATCTCTCCAAGGTGGCATTTGACTTAGTGCCTGCATGAGAAACCAAGTATGAAAAGAATATTTTAGGCAAAATGCAGTTAAAGCTCTTAAAACAGGCATAAGCTTGGGGTATTGAAGAATCAAAAGAAGACAAATGTGCCTAGGGTATAGGGAGTGAAGGGCAGAGGCTGACTCTTATAAGACACTGTAGATCATGGTAAGGAATTTAAATTTTACTCTATGTACACTGGGAAGCCACTGAAGCATTTTAAGTAGGAATGTGACATGATTTGAATTATAGTTTTAAAATATCATTTTGGCTACCATTGAAAATGATTTGTAAGCTCTGTTTTGTAAAGAGAGCAGCTATTAGCAGACAATAATAGGCAATGTAAATCCAGTGTATAAATTATGGGAAGCTCTTTTTTAAGTTCTTCTACTTCATACCTATCCTTTTAAAAATTTCTGGGTTTTGAAAGAGTAAGTATGGAAGTATTTCAGTTGATTTTAATTTTCCCTATGTTTTAACCTTATCAGTTCCTTACAAAGAAGAATCCTTTAATCTATTTTTCTATCAGTATTCAGTAGTTTCAGTTAATTACAGACTAACTATTCACTTCAAAACTTAGTGAACTGAAACAAGGATTTATTAGTTCTCATGATTTTGAGGATTGTCTGAGCTGCTCCTCTGTTGGTTTTGCCTGGGCTTACTCATATGGTTCCATTTAGGTGGAAGTTTTGCTAGGTTGAAGGTCCAAGGTTGCCTAACTTGCATGTCTGATTGTCGGTTGGTGTGCTTTGGTTTGCCTCTGCATGGCTTTCAAACTTTCAATAAACTGGACCATCTTCTATTCTTGGTAATTTCACGGTAGCTCTTCTAGAAAGAGAAAAACGGAAATTACCAGAGTCTCAAGATTTAGTTTCAGACATTGTATGACCTCACCTCTAACTTTCTGTTGGTAAGAGTAAGTCCAAAGAGATTCTAGTCCTCCCTCTCTCTGTCTCTTTTTCTCTTTTTTGGCTGCCCTGCATCATATGGAATTCCTGAGCCAGGGATTAGATATGAGCTGCAGTTGCGACCTAAGCTGTAGCTATGGCAGTGCTGGATCCCTAACCCACTGAGTGGGACCAGGGGTTGAACCTGCATCCCAGTGCTCCAGAGACACTGCCAATCAGAGTCTTGTGTCACTGTGTGAACTCCACAGTGGGAACTCCTTTTTTTTCTTTTTAATTTAATTTTAATTTATACTGGAGTATAGTTGATTTATGATGTTGTGTTAGTTTCAGATGTAAAACAAAATGTTTCAGTTATACACATACATATAAGCATTCTTATTCAGATTCTTTTCCTATATAGGGTATTATAGAATATTGGATAGAGTTCCCTGTGCTATACAGCAGGTCCTTGTTGATTATTTATTTATTTTTATTTTATTTATTTTATTTTTTTTTTTTGCTTTTTAGGGCCGCTTTCGCAGCATATGGAGGTTCCCAGGCGAGGGGTCGAATCCAAGCTCTAGCCCCTGGCCTACGCCACAGCCATAGCAACAATAGCAGCAACGCCAGATCCGAGCCGTGTCTGCGACCTACACCACAGTTCACAGTAATGGCAACAGCAGATCGTTAACTGACTGAGCTGAGCAAGGCCAGAAATCGAACCCACAACCTCATGCTTCCTAGTCGGATTCGTTAACCGCTGCGCCCCGATGGGAACTCCTGATTATTTATTTTATATATAGTAGTGCGTATATGTTAGTCCCAAACTCTTAGTTTATCCCTGCCCCCCACCTTTCCCCTTTGGTAACCATACATCCATTTTGAAAGTCTGTGTGTCTGTTTCTGTTTTACACATAATTTCATTTGTATCTTGTTTTAGATTCCATCTTTTAAGATATAATATGATACTTGTCTTTGGCTTACTTCACTGAATATGATAATCTCTAGGTCCATCCATGTTGCTGCAAATGGCATTATTTCATTCTTTTTTATGGCTGAGTAATATTCCATTGTATGTGTGTACCATATCTTCTTATTCATCTGTTGATGGACACTTAGGTTGCTTTCTATGTCTTGGCTATTGTTAATAGTGCTGTGGTGAACGTTGGGGGATGTGTGTATCTTTTCAAATTACAGTGTTTTCCACTTATATACCTGGAGTGGTATTGCTGGATTATTAAGTAGTTTTATTTTTAGTGTTTTTTTTGTTTGTTTTGTTTTTTGTTTTTTTCTTTCTCAGCTGCATCCATGGCATATGGAAGTTCCTGGGCCAGGGATCAAATCCTCACCACAGCTGCAACCTATATCACAGCTGCAGAAGTGCCACTTAACACTGGGATTGGGATTGAACCTGCAACACCACAGAAACAAACTGGATCATTAACCCCCTGAGCCACAGCAGGAACTCCTATTTTTAATTTCTTAAGAAATCCCTACACTGTTCTCCATAGTGGTTGTACCAATTTATATTACCATCGGTGGTGTAGGAGAGTTCCCTTTTCTCCACACCCTCTTCAGCATTTATTATTTGTAGACCTTTTTTTTTTTTTGTCTTTTGTCTTTTTAGGGCCACACCCATGGCATATGGAGTTTCCCAGGCTAGGTGTCTAATCTGAACTGTAGCTGCCAGTCTACTCCACAGCCGCAGGAACACATGATCCAAGCCGCGTCTGCAGCTTATACCACAGCTCACAGCAACGCTGGATCCTCAACCCACTGAGCAAGGCCAGGGATCGAACCTGCAATCGCATGGTTCCTAGTCAGATTCGTTTCCACTGCACCACGATGGGAACTCCTCACCCACAATTTTTTATACCTCAGTTATTAGGTCTCATCAGGGGTGCCTCTTTTAAGTCTCTGTCTCTGTTTGTCATATTCTCTTTCTCACTGTCTGAGAGACCACCTGTCTATTACATTACTTTCACTTAATTAAGGCCAGAATAACTGGCTTTTGCTTCAGATTATTGTAGTAGAGTTCTTATGTTTCTAGCATCCTGGACTTAGTCAGTTCTCCATATTTCATAAAACAGACTTTGATATCTGCTCCATATCCTAATGATCAGGAATCTGTAATGTTAAAACAAAAGAGTAGTATTGAAATGTGACCTTGCACAAGTCAACCTCATTCAGCTGGCTTTCTCTGTCTGCAAAATTGAGAGAATTAATGTGTGTCCTTGAACCTAATAGAATTTGTTGTGACTATAAAATTAAACAAAGCTTTGTAAGCTACAAGACCTCTGCAACTTTAAGATGTTATGGGAATGATATTTAAGTTCGTTTAACAAAAACGGAATTAAAATATTCACACTCCTATGATGCAGCAAGCGGTATCTTTTCCGTCTCTTCATTTCTTTACCTGTAGTATCTTCTTTATCCTTTGCCTCTGGAAATTCAGTCCACCTCTAAAAGGGATGGACACATGCCACCACCTTCATAAATTTTCGTTTATGCCCTAAATTAAAAGTGATAGCATCCCATAGTATTCGGATAACTTTTTAAAATGGATATAGCAGTGCCCTTATTTTGGTATTCTTGTCAATCCACTCCCTAGACCTGAGTGAACCATCTAGATGTTATAAAACAATTACTACACTAAGGTACTAGTCACTCAAACCATAATGTGCGTGAGATCACATGGGGAATTGTGATCTCATCTTTGGAAGTTGGGGGTCATTTCTTGCATTTTATCTGATCCCACAATAGGTCTTTTGCACATAGTGTTGCCTTCATCTAGAATCAGTGATTCTTTGCCTTTAAAATGCCTGTCCTATCCTTCCTATGTGAGCTTAGTCATTAGTTCCTAAGACTCTTTTCCTGTGTCAACTTTGCCACATTATATATTCTCATAGCACGTACCTCATCACAGCACTTCTCACAAATGGAGCTTTGCCATTTATTTATATCAATAATAGTTAATTAATTTTGGCCCTCCCATGGCATGCAGAAGTTCCCAGGACAGGGATCAAACCCTAACCACAGTAGCAACCCAAACTGCTACAGTGACAACACTTGATCCTTAACCCTCTGCGCCAGAGGAAAACTCTGCATATAATTATTTAAATAATGACTCTCACTGGATAGACACAATATATATATTCTTTTTCTCTTATTTTACTGTTTTTTTTGTGTGTGTGTTTTTAGAGCCACACCTGTGGCATATGGAGGTTCCCAGTCTTAGGGTCCAGTCGGAGCTGTAGCCGCTGGCCTATACCAGAGCCACAGCAATGTGGGATCCAAGCCACATCTATGACCTACACCACAGCTCACGGCAGCGTGGAATCCTTAACCCACTGAGCGAGGCCAGGGATCAAACCCACATCCTCATGGATGCTAGTCATGTTTGCTAACCACTGACCCATGATGGGAACTCCGCTTATTATATTCCTGTTGCCTGTTGCTCATAGTTCCTGGAACACAATAGACACCTAAATAATTTGAGTAGGTAGGTGAATAATAGTTCACAAACACCACTTTGACAAACATTCGACCAGATGTTCTGGACCCTTACATTGGATCCGTGGCTTACAACTGACATAAATTCTCGTAACCTTTCTTTGTCTCTTTTGGTATTTAAAATTGAATGGAACCTGTACTGCCTTCCTTACAGAATATGGTGAGCATCAAATGAGAAATGTGAAGATACTCTGAAAAGTATAAAGTGCTATTCAAAGATAAAATTACATTAAATAACTAGTAATGTAAGTGAGGGACACTGTCATGGATACAAAGTATCATACATGGACCATGTTAATGGTATTTATTCTTTAAACCATAAGAGTTGCATTTCGAGATGGGATTTAATCTCTGGTTTTGGTATATTGCACTTCTTGCTTATGTTAGTAATTCTCACTTTCCATTGTTTAGGGTAGTGGATATCATTTATTTCCACTTGTGAAAACCATATGAACTAAAATTGCTTAAGATTAGCCTTCAAATTCCTTTCTTTTTATGGTCCAGCAAGCCCTGTTGTATTAGTACAAGCCACATCTTTCATAAATGGTTTATCTCTGTATTTATAATTACTTAATGCTATGTGCTATGACGCATAACAGGATTGTATATGTTACTTTAACTATGGATGAAATGGAATAGGAAAGCCTCTGTAAATGAATTGAATTGATACCTTTTTATATTTTTGGAACCTGGCAAGATGGCTTCAGTTTTTAAAACAAACTCTGTTTTGTCATTCCGTAATTTTCTGTCGCTAGCCTCTTAAAATATATTTGTATTCTCCCTCTGTGTTTTCTGTTCCCAGTTCTTCCTACCTTCACCCCTTTTCATTCCTCTAATTTTTCCTCTTTGTAACTTCAACAATCTGGGTTGCAGGGGAAAAAAACCTGGCTCTTAATCAAGAGCATGATCTCATTGCTTTCAATGGCTTAGAAAAGAAACATTTTAAAGCAGTTGAAAGATTTCACTTTGGAAAGTAGGTACTGCATAACTAAGTGTGTTGGTTCCCAGCAGAGCCTTGAGTAACCTCTTTCCAGCCAGCCTCATATTTTTTTCTCTTCTACTTCCTGTTCAATGAGCAATAGCCTAAGTTAAAAAAACAAAAAACAAAAAACAAAAAATCGGTAAGATTTCCTTTTTGGCTCTCTTGCCCAGGGTATTGTTTTCTGTTCTTTCACTGGTCCACATATACTTTTTATACTTTTGTATCATAATTGTTTTTTGCCTTAATTACTTGTATAGAGATGAAATAGAATTTTTAGTTCCCTTCTACGCAAACAAATCCCCAGCCTCTTCAGAGTTCCTCTAAGTATTTCTGGGAGTCCCTGAGTAGAATGTAATAAGTATTCAGAAACAGAAATGAGTATTTTGTCTTAAGCCTCCTTGGAAGGTCCATCCCCTTCAGCCCACCCTAACGTGGTACCTCATCACTGCCCCTGCTGCTGGGTCCTCTGTGAGGGATAGTTAGCCATGCCAGGAGTGTTGTCCTTTCAGAACGGCCGTCTTCAGGTACTCAGAAGATATGGGACTAAATTAGAGCTGCCTTCCCCTCATTCCTCCATCCCGGTACCATACTTTGTCCCTAAGTCCCAATGAAGCAAAATTTGTGTTCACAGTTTCACAGTCTTTGTTGAAAAGGTGTCTTGTCTTTTGAATCTACCCTTTTACTCTCTCTGGGCTCAAAACCAGTTCAAAGAGCCAGATGAAAAAAGATACCATGCTATTTCTTCCATTGTTCTTATTTCATCTCACTTTCCTTCCCTCCTTCTGCCCCTCCCCCCTGGGTTGCTACTGAAATTTCCATTCATGAATTTAAGGGGAAACTGTCATATATGTGGAGAGAGATTACTGGTTCTCCTCCAGGGGTCACTAGTTCTGACAGTTACTGAATTCAAAATCATACTGAGAATCAGCTCAGACAACCTGTTTTTTATTTTCTTCTTTTTAGGGCTGCACCTGTGGCATATGGAAGTTCCCAGGCTAGGAGTCAAATTGGAGCTGGAGCTGCTGGCCTATGCCACTGCCACAGCAACGTGGGATCCAAGCCATGTCTGCGACCTACACCACAGCTCACGCCAATGCTGGATTCTTAACCCACTGAGTGAGGCCAGGGATCAAACTGTATTCTCATGGATACTGGTCAGGTTCGTTTCTGAGCCACGGTGGGAACTCCCAACCTGTTGCATTTTTAAAAACTGATTTTTGAATAGGTATCTATTTGCCCGCCACAAAATTCAAAAGATAGGAAAATGTGTCTAGTGAAAACTCTTCTAGAACCTTCATTTTTCAGTTATCAAGTTCCCATCCCCAAAGAAATCAGTTACCACTTTCTTCTGTATCCTTCCAGAAATACTTCATGCATGTATAAACAAATCTTTATATAGTTACGTATATATTCTTCCCCTCTTTTTCCTCCTTTTCTTCCTCCTCCTTCTCCTTCACAGGTGACATATATGCTATGCTCTTCCATGTTCTTTTCACTTGGAGACTGTTTCCTGTTAGCACATAAGGAATTCCTTATTTCTAGTGGCTGCATTATATGATTTTATAATAACTTATTTGTCTAGTTCCCTAATGGTGGACACTTAGGTTGTATCTAATATTGTCCTATTAGAAATAATGCTGCAAAAAATAACACTGAACATAATTTATTTTGCTCTTGTATATCTGTAGAATAGATCCCAAGAACTGGAATAGCAAGATTAATGGTTATATAATTTGGAACCTGCTACATTTTCAGTTACTAAATTCTGAGGAGTTATTATTTTGTTTTTTCTGTTTTTTATTTCTAGCTTATATTCGAGTACCCTTCTTCTAGCTTTATTACCACCTCATTTTATTTGTTGATTGCTTAGTCAGTCCCCAGGCCACATAAATAAGTGGTGTAGGTATAAGGAAAAACAATATATTTTGTTTTCAGACTTTTCATAGAGATGTAAGTATAAAGATTTATTTCTCTGTCATGAAACAAACCACCCGTATAAGCTGGGTGATAAACAGCAGCTGGTACTTAGTGTCTAGAGCTGGCAGGGACTGTGGTGACCTGGAGGGTACATGCCTAATATAAGAAGGGGCGTTCAGCTCCAACCAGTTGTTTACACACGAGGGATTAAAAACTCAGTGGCGACTCAGGGGTAACAGATGCAGCAATTTTTTTTTTCTGTAAAATCTAAACCCTCCACATTTATATTTAGTCTCCTTACTATTAAATACCATGTAGACCAAAGAAAAATACATCTACGGCATTGGCCCATCTCCCTAAGCCTCCAGTATGTCCCCTGCTATTGTGCATACAGAGGCAGCTCCTTGGTCTATTTCTCTAGCTCTGACCTCCAAAAATTCTAGTTCCTCATCATCTGCTATCAGCTAGGTATTGCCTAGAGATGTTCACTGATTCTTTTATATTCAGCTCTGCATATAGTCATTGTCCATCTTCCTTAAACTTTATTTAGAATTTCCTTTACCCTTGACGTTTTCCAGTCACAGTATACAGAATCATGAGATTTTTAATATCACATTTCTATTGATTTAGTCACCATATCCTATGACTCCAACAAGCATTTTCTATTTAAGAAGTGAAGATTTTTGGAACTTGAGTAGCCAGGAACAGTAAATACTGATACTCATTATGTTCTCTCTCTGATCTGTACCAGGATTCTTTTTAGGTTTTGGTCCTTATTTGAAGAGGTAGGGGAAGCATGATCATAGATATTAGTTTCTCTCTGAAATCATTCATGGCATTCTTTTTTATTTTGTTTTTATATTTTGTTGAAGTATAGTCAATTTTTAATGTTATTAATTTCTTCTATATAGCAGAATGACTCAGTTATATATACATATACAGTGTTTTTTATATTCTTTTCTATTATGGTTTTTATCATGGGGTACTGAAAATAGTGTCCGGTGCTCTTCAGTAGGATCCTGTTGTTTATCCCTTGTATATTTAGTTTATATAGTTTGCATCTATAAATCCCAAACTTCCAATTCTTCCCTCCCCAAACCTCCTCCCCCTTTGGCAACCACAAGTCTGTTCTCTATGTCTGTGAGTCTTTTTTTGTTTTTATGGATATGTTGATTTGTATCATATTTTAGATTCCACATGTAAGTGATATAATATGACATTTGCCTTTCTCTTTCTGACTGATTTCACTTAATATGAAACTCTGGATCCATCCATATTGCAGCAGATGGCATTATTTCATTCTTTTTAATGGCTGAGTAATATTCTATTGTATATTTGTGTGTATATGTGTACATCTATCTATATACATACACACACACTCCATATTTTCTTTATACATTCATCTGTTGGTAGACATTTAGGTTGTTTCCATGTCTTGGTTATTGTGAATTGTGCTGCTGTGAACATAGGGTTGCGTATCTTATTGATTTTTTTTGTTTTGTATGACTATATGCCCAGGAGTGGGATTGCCAGATCACATGGCAACTCTATTTTTAGTTTTTTGAGTACCTCCATGCAGTTTTCCATAATAGTTGCACCAATATACAGTCCCACCAACAGTGTAAGAGGGTTCCCTTTTCTCTACACCCTCTCTAGCATTTATTGTTTGTGGACTTTTAAATGATGGCCAATCTGACCTGTATGAGGTGGTACCTCATTGTGGTTTTGATTTGCATTTCTCTCATAATTAGTGATGATGAGCATCTTTTCATGTGTCTACTGGCCATTTGTATTTTGATTTTGGAGAAATGTCTGTTTAGGTGGTCTGCTCATTTTTCAGTTAGGTTTGGCTTTTTTTGGTTACTGAGTTGTATGAATAGTTTGTATGTTTTGGAAAGTAAGCCCTTGTTAGCCGCATCTTTGGCAAATATTTTCTCCCATTCTTGGAGCTGTCTTTTTGTTATGTTTAATATTTCCTTTGCCTTGCAAAAGTTTATGAGTTTGATTAGGTCCCATTTGTTTTTTGTAGCTCTTGTTTCTATTGCTTTAGGAGAATTCATGGTATTCTTTGAATGTGGTTTATCTATGAGGTATTGAAAGAGGCTTGAACCCAAGTCTGCAAATACTGCATTATGATTCTCATTGGATCAAAAACTCTTACTTGGTGAATCTCTACTACGCATGTT
Source organism: Catagonus wagneri (assembly GCA_004024745.2). Lineage (NCBI taxonomy): Eukaryota > Metazoa > Chordata > Mammalia > Artiodactyla > Tayassuidae > Catagonus > Catagonus wagneri. The sequence continues at coordinate 9,358,970 of PVHT021183556.1, read as the reverse complement.
CCTTTATTCCATTTTTCAGAATTTCCCACTGTAGAGGGGTATACAGTTGTTATATCACTTCTCCCCTCCTCATCAGAGGCTTTTTAAAAAAACCACACTCCATACCCACCCGCCATTCCTTCAAGGTATTTAGAAACGGCTGCTTTTGATGCTTTTTCCTCAAATAGTCATTTATTCATTATTAGGATGATTAAAAGGTTAGTTAGAGGCACTGTTAAAAAACTAAATTGTGTGATAAAACTTGGGATAGTTACTTGGGAGGAGCAAGCCTTTATCCAAACAGTTGCTGGCAGAGATCTGTCTGTCTAGCTCTGGATTTCTGCATAATCATGAAACCACTTGCTCATCATAGTTTAGTTTTCCAAGTAAACTCTCATATTAGAAAGCAGATTTTCTCAATACCAGCCATTCTGTTGCTTTTCGGAATACTCTCCTTAAATCATTTTTCCCCTAGGATGTGATAACCTTTTTGGAAACTGATGGTTTAAACTAACAAAGGGTCAATGGAGCTAATATTTCTGGGTGTCTCCAGAAAAATCTCAAGGAAGATAGAGGTCACAGATAAAAGAGCCTGTTAAGGAGGATAGTTAGCACTAATTGATTTAGTGTATACTTGTGGTTTCATTTATTTATTTATTTATTTTTGGCCACACCCATGCTGTGTGGAAGTTCCCAGGCCAGGAACTGAACTCACACCACAGCAGTCACCTGAACCACCACAGTGACACCAGATCCTCAGCCCACTGTGCCACAAGGGAACTCCCTGTGTATAGATTTAGTTCACCATATCACGAGTGGATTTTTCCAACTATAAATTTTAGTTTTAAGTGACAGCCTGTTTTATGATGAAGGTATCTAACCGTATTTGGGAATGTGGCAAAAAGTGTAACCTCAGAATTTTAAGACTGACTTATTCTTGCCATTCATAGGGATTATCTTTAATGTGAATTAGCTTGGTAATTATTTTTCAATCTTTACTTTTATTTATATAATAAATCATACAAAAAGAAGTAATAAAGGGAGTTCCTGTCGTGGCGCAGTGATTAATGAATCCGACTAAGAACCATGAGGTTGCGGGTTCGATCCCTGGCCTTGCTCAGTGGGTAACAATCCGGCATTGCCATGAGCTGTTGTGTAGGTCGCAGACGCGGCTCGGATCCTGCGTTGCTGTGGCTGCAGCGTAGGCTGGCGGCTACAGCTCTGATTAGACCCCTAGCCTGGGAACCTCCACATGCTGTGGGTTCGGCCCTAAGAAAAAAAAAAAAGAAGTAGTAAAGAGTGTGAGATATAGATTTAGCACATTTTTAATGCTGGTTATATATAATATAGCAGAATTTAAAACTGATTTGGAAATTGTTGATTAACTATTGAAGAAGGCTTTCCACCTATAATTCAATGTAAGTACAAGAAAGTGCCTTTTGAAGGCTGGTTGTATTTGGTACCATACAATAAATTATTAAAAGTATTAATATTGTGTACATTATACTTTATGGTCTATGGTACATTATACTTTATGAGTCTCCTTATAGTTTGAGAACTCCTAAGCTTGTCAGTAGATATCTAAGGAAAATAATTCAGAATAAGGGATCTGAAATATAAAGACTTTATCAGATAAAATTGAGATAAACCATTATAATTTTGGAGTAGAATACGTGATCATGCTGTAATGACCAGGTCATGGGGAATGTTGAAGGAAAAAGAAATAGAGAAAATAGGCTGGTTTTCTGCAGCCCCAGTTTCTTAAAGACAGAAGTGTGAGAAAGTTGTGTGCTCCCCAACTCGGGTGCAGAGCTTTTACTCATGAGTTGAGATACTTTTTAGGTCTGTTCAGTCAGGCAATACAGAATATGATGCCCTAAAATAGTAGGCTGTGGATAATGTGAAAAAAGAAACTGTTGTCCTTGGGATGCTTACAGTATTATGAGTATTGGGGTAGAGCATAAGTTGGATCCCTGGAATTTGTTTGACTTCAACTTTTAGTTGTAAAACACTATCTAATTGGCCACGTTCTTATTTTGAATTATGTATTAGCATACCTCCTGAGATAAGATAAAACACTTCTCCACTTCTCTGCCATGGAAAACATGGATTCCTTCATCGTCTGTCTCCTTAAATCTTCCTTTCAGCACTCACCTCCTCGTAAATTGACAAGAGGATGCTTCAAGGCTAGTCATTTATAAATGTGTAGTTGGTGATACTCTCTCAAAAACAATTTACTTGATGCTGGGAATGTCCAAAAATAACAATTCTGCCAACCTGTTGATATTCTTAGAAATTCTACCTTTAGCAATTCATGCTAAATTTCCTATTAAATTGGGTCATCCCTAGGCTATTGATTTAACCCCAATCTAGCTAAGATAATATTTGTATTTTTTAACCAAAAATTTCAACTATAGGTTCCTCTTTGATCTTTACCCTCCTGGGAGCCTCCATTTCTGTGATTTCATGTTCTACTACATTATCTTTTGCCAATACAACTCTGGCCACATTGTCCTTGATGCTATTCTTTGAACATCATAGACAGTTTCTGCCTCAAGGTCTTGATCTTAAATGCCCTTTCTCCTCTATCTGCACAGCTTGCATCCTAACAGCATTCAGTCTTTACTGTGATTTAACTTTCTCACTGAGTCATTTTGTGAGCAACCTATTTAAAATTGTTGCCCACCTCCCCCAATTCCTAATTCTTTCCCACCGTTATTTTTCTCTGTTGTATTTATCGTGATCTCAATACTGCGTATTTGATTCTTTTTTTTTTTTCTTTGAACTTGCCTATCTTTCACCTAAGCGTAAGCTTTATGTGAACAGGAATTTTATTCTGTTCGTTGCTGTATTTCCCGGTGCCTGGCACATCCTATGATGCTCAGTAAATATTTGTTAAAAGCATAAACAAAATCCTGCAGGATTGAGGCACGAAAAGAAGTGCCTTCAGGGAAAGTGAATACCAAACAATTATATCGTTGTAGTTTTTTTTTTAAGATGGTATTTACCAAATATGTTAAACTTTTCTCCCTCTGGACAGTTCCTGTTTACACATTTACAATAATTCTGAACTCTTAGCAAAGCTCTCAAATGACATGGATTTAAATAGACCCTAAGTTTCTGACTTACTGGAATTTTTGTTTTATTTATTGGTAAATTAGTGTAAAGCAGTAACCTGGGCGTCAGGTTTTCTAGCTCCAATTATCAGATACTTTTTTCCTCTGTTAAACTGAGGTATTTGGAAAACATTGTTAACATCAATTCTAGCTTAATTGAGATTTTTTGAGTTACCTTAGTCTAGCTTAATGAAATATCTCACTCGAGTTCTATAGTTATTTAATGTTTTAAACATTGGGAAGCTGGAATAGGGGAAATGCAAAATGAGGAGAAATATAGTATACTGTCCAGAAATGCAAAATCATAAGTTACTATTCTGGAAATTGCTTATCAATATGTTAGTATAATCTTCCTGCAAAGGAGAATAGAGGCTTCAAAGCCACGTGAATGTTTGAGCAATAGATCAGGGCATCTGGATTGGTTCTATGATTAAGCTGTTACATTTTAACATCAAGATGTTCTAGATGTATGCCAACAGAAATGTTTTGCGTAATTCTCTGTTTTAGTCCAGTGGATATTTGAAAGGTAGTCACAAAAACTTTAAAAATTCTTCGTAATGATGATAAGAGATTCTGCCATTCAAATAAGTTTTCCTTTGTAGTAAACTGTCGTGTCATGTTGTGGAGAATTGTCATGGCTTAAGCAACATAGAATTGTTGAATTCCTAAATTCTCAGTCCATTATTTTTAGCTACCTCAGGGCCATCAGTCCTAACAGAGTTTGGCTCCAAGGATACTATGGATGTAGTCTGTAAACCAGTGACAGGATATCTCTTTGGGAACATTTATATTAGTTACCCTATCATCAAGAGCAAAGCTCATTTTTTTGAATCCTTATCACTTGCATAACATTTGGCTTATAGTAAATAGTTAAAATGCTTATCAGTTGTCTTAGAAAATGTTCAAATTGCATTGAATTTTAGTTTTTTTTTCTTTTTAGGGCCGCACCTGTGACACATGGAAGTTCCAAGGCTAGGGGTCAAATTGGAGCTACAGCTGTAGGCTTACGCCACAGCCATGGCAGTGCAGGATCTTAGCCACATCTTTGACCTATGCCACAGCTTGTGGCAATGCTGAATCCTGAACTCACTGAGCAAGGCCAGGGATCAAACTTGCATTCTCATGGACGCTATGTCAGGTTCTTAACCCATTGAGCCACAATGGGAACCCCTTAATTTTTCATTTAGTAATAGAATCTTTCGTGTTAAAGAATTGGAACTCTTAAGACTATTTTATTTGAATGAGACTTGAAAAATAGGTATTTTCTTTTGTTTCTTCACTAAGCAGAAATTTATTTGCTGTTTACAGTGTTACTAACACCTTGGTAGAAGCTGGAACTATAGCAATTGACAAGAAACAATCCTTGCTGTTAAGGAGCTCACATTCTAGGAAGGAGATTTGTATATGAATTATTTTGTTATGTAGCAGAAATATATTTATGTTACCGTACTAGCAGTGAGTTTTGTATGGGAAATAATACGAGATACTTTGGGTGTGCTGGTGCTCAAAATTATCTTTATGCCTAGCTCTAGATATTATATTTTACACAAGAGATATGGCATTGCATTATTAGAGTTCTTTCTTGACCTCTAAACTAGTAGCTTCCAAGTAGAACAGAAGCTGTTTAAAAATATTTTCGGAGGAGTTCCTGTCATGGGACAGTGGGTTAAGAATCCCACTGCAGTCGCTCTGATCACTGCAGAGGCGTGCGTTCAATCCCTGGCCTCATGCAGTGGTTTAAAGGATCTTGCCACAGCTGCAGCTTAGGTTGCAGCTGTAGTGTGTGTCGCAGCTGTGGCTTGGATTCAGTCCCTGGCCTGGGAACTTCCATATGCCTTGTGTGTGACCATAACATTAAAAAAAAAAAAAAAAATATATATATATATATATATATATATATATACACACACACACACAGACATATACATATGTGTATATATATATATATTTTTTTTTTTTTGATTCCCCCTACCTCCAGTTATTTGTAATCATTAGGGACAGAGTTGGCTAGGGATTCTGTGTTTTAAAAGACATCCATGTGATTCTGATGCATAGCACAGTTTGGGAACAACTATTCTAAACTGACGTGGAGAGAAAATGCTGCCTGCTGTCATGTGTTTTTACTGTAGTTCAATGAGAATGGGGTAGCGTCATGGAATAGTAACACCCCATGAAAGTAGAGAACCCTGAGACTTCCATAGCAGGGAATGCTCAGTAATATAAACAGTAGCTGCTTCATAGATGTGTTTTGACCTTGAAGAATCAAAAAATATGAAATTACACCAGAGAGTATACAGTTACAGTTCTAAGTGATAATGACTCCACAAAGGAAGTGGCATCCAAACCAACTGTAGTGTAAAGATGCATATGGCTGGAGTGTATACATTTGAGGCCACATATAGAGGAGAGATGGGTGGCTCAGCCTCTGACCTAAGGGTAATTATTCCCTAATGTTTTATAGCATACTCCAGTAGAGTTTACTACTAATAATAGGGAAATATGTATTTTTATTTTTAGATTATATAATTATTTTAGACTGGAAGAACATAGGAAACATATTGAGGATAACATCAAAAACCACCACATATCTTGAAGTAATTAAAACCTGTACTTCCTGTATTAGACTATCATAGTAAATTCTAGAGGGTATGTAGTAGGCATGGCTCTTCTGATTAAGGTGTTTATTGATAAAGCTTCAAGATCATCTAGCAGTGAAATGTAGTAGCCTAGAGACTCCTTTCCAAGAAGCCTGGAAGAATATGAAGCTTCCACCCTCCTTTACCTTTTCCTGATTAGTTCAGTAAACTTTGTAATGCCTGTTATGTTCCAAAACTACGCTAGTAGTAGGTACAGATAATAGTAGTGACACAGATAAAATGCAAATAAAATTACATAATATGTCAAATAGTAATATTTGTTTAAAAGAAAAAAAATGAAACCATTTTGCTTAAAAAACAAAAAACCTTGCATTTAGGGAGGAGAAGCCTAGATCAGTTCTGTCATTGATGTTTAATCACTACTTCGTGAATGAATGTGCAAAGAAAGACTTTTGTATGCAAATTTAATACACACACAAAAAAAGACTTGGTGGTGGGAGAAAGTAATATAATTGTAGTTTCAGTACAGGGGAACTAATAGTTCCCTATATCCTGCTCTGGTTAGACTTTCTGCAGGAGTCTTGTGTTGAATTTGGGGAGCCCCACTTTTTAAGAGAAGACAAGATAATGACACAAGAGGAAACGATGTCAAATTGGAATCAGAACTGGGACCGTTTCGATGGAGACTCTCTGTGAAGATTTGCAGATATTTAAAATGCTACTTTATGGAAAAGAAGTTTAGTCTTTATCAGTTGAGTCAGGTGGGTGACTTGAAGTTATAAGCAACAGCTTTAGCATCTGTAAAAGGAGTATCTTTATGAGCACAACTCGCCATTAAACTTTCCTGTCCCTGGAAATGTAGAAATAGTTACGTGAGTATCTATGTCTTTAAAATTTTGACAAGTACTACATGTAATAATTCTTTTGGAATAAAAATCTCTGTAGTATGTTACATGCATACCTTTAGTCATGAATCTTGACGAGTAAAACTTACTAGAAACATCATTAGTATTTTAGTGGTGTATCTGTTGCTCAACTTGTTGCATACTACTTATCACAAACAATTTCTCCAGAGAAATGATGAAACAATTGCATTCCTAATCTTATATTTTGAAGAAAGGTGAAGCCTAGCAAGCTGCTTCAACTACAGTTCTAATAAGAACGGCAAAGTCCATTAGCTAATTGACCTTAGGCAAGTAATGTCTTGTCTTAATTACCTACTTCAGGGGATTGTGCGAGTAAATGAGTTTGTATGTGTAGAGCACTTGGCCAGTGAGTGTCCAGCCCAGGGTACTAGTCCTTAAATAGTGGTAGCAGTTGTTATTTACACTTAGTAGTTGTTACTTACAGTTTTAAGCTAGCTACCTGGAGGCATTGTTTGAATGATTAGTATTCTAATCTAGATGTGTTTTTAATTTCTAATATCTGTGGTTCTGTTTTCTCAATGTCACCAGCCATTCATTCTTCACCCAAAACCTCTACATGTGCCTTTCAGATCACAGGTAAATGTGGTAAGGCCTCATTTATTTGGCATTGTTTGAGGAAAAAATGTTTGACACAAATGAAACACCTTCTGTTTAACTTCCTAAAACGTAAACTTTTAAACATTTCAGCCTTTAAAAACAAACATATCACATACTTTACAGCCTTTTTAAAATGAAGATCCTAAACATTAACTTTTTCATGAGTCAGTGTTATGTATATGCATTTGTAATTAGTAATTTCCATTAATCTTATTCTTTTCAAGCAGGTATCTTTTTTTTTTCCTGTAGTAAATGCCTTTCTATACACTTTCAGCCGCTTTCTAAGTTTCTATGTCTTATCTCCTCTGGATTTGGAAACCAGATATTGAAACTTATTAAGAATTGCATGCTAAAATGATAAGGTATCTGGAATTTGCCTGAAAATATCCTTTGGAGCCAGGGGAACAGGGACAAGTTAATTATTCAAGCAAGGTGATGGGACCTAATAATTTATTACTCTGCCCTTGTATATGTTTACACATTTTCATAATGAAAAGTTTTTGTTTTTTTTTTTGGTCTTTTTGCCTTTTGTAGGGCCGCACTTGTGGCATACGGAGGTTCCCAGGCTAGGGGTATAACAGGAGCTGTAGCTGCCAGCCTTCGCCACAGCCACAGCAATGCGGGATCCGAGCCACGTCTGCAACCTACACCACAGCTTATGGCAACGCCGGATCCTTAACCCACTGAGCAAGGCCAGGGATCAAACCCGCAACCTCATGGTTCCTAGTCGAATTCGTTGACCACTGAGCCACGACTGGAACTCCATAATGAAAAGTTTTTAAAACCCATCATTAAAAAAAAAAAAGAATTTTGTGGAGTTCCTGTTGTGGCACAGTGAAAATGAATCTGACTAGGAACCATGAGATTGCAGATTCGATCCCTGGCCTCGCTCAGTGGGTTAAGGATCCGACATTGCCGTGAGCTGTGGTGTAGGCCACAGCTGTAGCTCCGATTAGAGCCCTAGCCTGGGAACTTCCATATGCCACAAGTGCGGTCCTAAGAAGCAAAAAAAAAAAAAAAGAAAAGAATTTTATGTAAGATGTATGCAAATCTATGTATATTTATTTCTTAATTTTTATCTTTGTGAGGAGGGAGCACAAGAAACCTAATAGTATCTATTTTTGGAGTTCTTGCTGTGATGCAGTGGGTTAAGTTACTGCATTGTCTCTGTGGTGGCCTGCATTTGATCCTTGGCCTGGAGCAGTGGTGTTAAGCCTGCAAGCTTGGATCCTATCCCTGGCCCAGGAACTTCCATATGTCGAGGATGTAGCCAAAAAAAGAAAAAGCTATTTATCTTTGGACAGAAGGACTGTGTGAGAGCTAAGGGAAAAGGATGTTCACTTTTTATTTGTTCTGGTGGAATTTTATGACCTTTTTTAAACTTTCATGTATTGTGTTTACATGTATGTGTGCACGTGCCTGCGTGTAAATGAATATCTAGCCAAAGAGAAGAAAGTTCACTTCCTCACCTGTAAATTCAGAGTACTAATAGTATCTAATTTTGGGGATTGTAAGGCTTGTATATCTATTTTAACACTTTTCTTCAGTTTCATTCTAAATAGGTATTTTAGATGAATAACACTGGGTTCTATGTGTGATGCTGAAAGAGTAGTAAAAGGGGCTTTGTAATGGCTGTTTCAAACTTCTGAGAAGTCATTTTTTGTTGTCCAAATCTGAGCATAAGGATCTTACTAATTGGCAATGTCCTATTACCTTTTCTTTCTTTCTTTTCCTTCCTTTCTTTTAATTTTCTTTTTGCAGCCACACCTGTGGCATATATGGAAGTTCCAGGGCTAGGGGTTGAATTGGAGCTGCGGCTGTGGCCTATGCCGCAGTCATGGCAACACCAGATCCGAGCTGCATCTGCGACCTGTGATGCAACTTATGGCAACACAGTATTCTTTACCCACTGAGGGATGCCAGGGATTGAACCCGCATCCACAGAGACAATGTTTGATCCTTAACCTGCTAAGCCACAGTGGGAACTCACTGTGGTGGTTTACTTGCTGCCTGTGTTGTTATAACTAAGCTAACTCTTCACTCTTATACTTTGCTTTCTTCCTAAAAGCCTTACACTCCTTGTTTCTTATTTCTTTGATTTAAATATTCTGCTCATTCTATGTTTACAATTACTGAATGAAACACATATAAGTTGAATTGCATGATGTAAATTCAGTTGTAAATCACTACTGGTGTACTGGATTCACAGGTTAAGCATTTCCCAAAGTGGGAGTATAACTTGATCCTCTTTGGGGAGGTAATTTGACAAAATCTGTCTATCATAATTTAAAATGTATGTGCTCTTTGTCATAACAATTCTTATGCTGGGAATTTATCCCCAAAGATGTTTGAAGAAACTGTGAATGGTGTCAGAGTGGAAGAGAAAAAAGACTTTGGGGTAGGAGGCAGACTTACCTTTTATTGCATATGTATTGAAATTTTCCTTTATCTATTACAGTTACTACTTTAAAAAATACAGAAAATTGACAGAACGCTGTAAACCAGCTATGATGGAAAAAGTAAAAATCATTAAAAAATTTTTATTATAGTTGATTTACAATTTTCTATCCATTTCTGCTCTACAACAAGTGACCCAGTTATACATACATGCATACGTACATATGTGTATGTATATGTATATATATGCATATATTCTTTTTCTTATAATATCTTCCATCATGTTCCATCACAAGTGATTGAATATGGTTCCCTGTGCTCTATCTATAGCAGGATCTTGTTGCTATTTACTACTTTTTATATTAAAGAGAAAAAGATAAGCAGAGGCTTCTTACCATTTGTGGGTAACACAACATCTACAGGTTCTTATTCCTAATGAATTTTCCAGATTATATTTTTTCTTCAGGGATCAACAGTGCTGACTGTAGGCTTCTTCATTGCTCAGCCTCACTTTGTATAGGATTTTCACAGCCTTAAACTAATAATTGATAATTCATTCCATTTCTGATAGTAGGAATTTTTATAATTTTATAACATAGAGATGTGCCTATATCTATTGCATAGGTGCATTTATCCTTCCTGACCCATATTCCATACATACCTTCCCATCCTTTAACTCCAGCTCCATTACTTGTTAACCACCTGTTTTTTCACCATGCTCATGTACTTTGTATATGTATATATGTATGTCAATTAACACACTGACGTGAGATACACGTATTTAAATTTTTTTTTTTCTTTTTCTGGCTATGTCTATGGCATGTGGAAGTTCCTGGGCCAGAAACTGAACTCAAGCCACAGCAGTGACAATGCCGGATCCTTAACCCTTTGGCCACCAAGGAACTCCTAAAAGGATCTTTTAGGTTGTAGTCTTTCTTTTTAAACCTCACCATACTCATTTGATTGCATTTTGCTTCTTTTTAGAACTTTAACTCTTCAGTGTTCAGATCCCACCAAGTCACCTGATAAAACTCTAGTTAACTCTTTTTAGTAGTGATTGCATTGTGTTAATTGATTAAAGTGTATTGTCATTTTTTCAGCCATTCGTATATTGATTGAAACAATTTTGTTTATAGAGACAAGGAACTGGAAAAGCAAGTGACAGTAAATATCTTTGTATATCATGTACGATTACTTTTATTTCTATATGATAGATGCCCAGGAGTAGGACAACTGGATTAAATGTGTACTTTATTTTTTTAATTACTTAATGAATTTTACTGCATTTATAGGTGTACAAAAATCATCACAAATTTTATAGCGTTTCCATTGCAAACCCTCAGTGTATCCCCCCACCCCCCAACTTGTCCCATTTGGAAACCATAAGTTTTTCAAAGTCTGTGAGTTGGTCTGTTCTGCAAAGAAGTTCATTGTGTCCTTTTTTTAGATTCCACACCTAAGTGGTAGCATCTGATGTTGGTGTCTCATTGGCTGACTGACTGGACTTCGCGTGATAATTTCTAGGTCCATCCATGTTGCTATAAATGCCATTATTTCCTTTTAATTGCTGAGTAATATTCCAGTGTGTGTATGTACCACATCTTCTTTATCCAATCCCCTTGCCAGTGGACATTTAGGTTGTTTCTATGACTTGACTATTGTATAGAGTGCTGCAATGAACATTGGAACACATGTCTTTTTGAGTCATGGTTTTCTCTGGATAGATGCCCAGGAGTGGTTAAAGGTGTACTTTAAATTTTAATATATGTTGCTAGATTTTTTTTCTAGAAGGGTATCTTAATTCAGACTTAGACCACTGAAATATGTCAGTACCCTTTGAGGAGATGTTGTCAATCTTTTAAATTTTTGCGAAAGGGATATCTTATTGTTAAACTAATTGTTATTTCCCTGAATTCTAGTAAGTTTGAGTATTTTTTATAAACTTGGTAGCTTGGATCTGCCCTTCCTCTATGTGCCAAATATTTTTTTCTGATTTAATTCATTTGTCTGTTTATATTATTTTTCATAACAGGAAGTTCTAAACTCTTTTTGTCTATCTTTTAAAGTTTCTGTTCTTTGTTAAGAATGCTTAGAAGACGTCATCTAAATTTTGTTGTAAAATGTATTGCTGTGATTTATTTTTACATTTGTCTTTATTGTACCTGGAATTTAATTTTTTATATATAATATAAAATAAAGGTCTAATTTTTTTTACTAGATAACCGACTTTGTGATGAATTTATTTTTTTAATTTTAATTTTTTTTTCCTTTTAGGGCTGTACTGGTGTCATATGAAAGTTCCAAGGCTAGGAGTCAAATTGGAACTGCAGCCACCAGCCTATACCACAGCCATGGCAACGTCAGATCCAAGCTGCCTCTGTTGCCTACACCACAGCTTGTGGCAATGCCAGATCCTTAACCCACTGAGTGAGGCCAGGGATCAGACCCACATCCTCATGGATACTAGTTGGGTTCTTAACCTGCTGAGCCACAATGGGAAGTCAGTGATAATTATTTTTTTAAATAATTTATCTTTTCTTATTGAAATAAAATTTAACCTTTGGCTTGTATATTTCCTTATAGGTGCTGACATCATTTAAATTCTTTATTCTGTTCCACTTATCTTTGTGCCTATTCGTTTGCCAGTGCCGTATTGATTTGATTAGTGTCTTTTGAATATATTCTGGTAATGGGTCAGTGAAGTCCACTTTTGGTTTTCTCCTTTTGTTTAATTTTCTTGCTGGTTCTTGGACTTTCTGGTTTATAATTTTAAGGTCCTATTTTTAAATTTAAAAAGTCTTTTGGGCTTATTTCTCAATACATTTGATTTATTAAATATTGGGAAGATGTTACTACTGTGAATGAGATACTTTCCCCATAATTTCTCTAGATGTCTCTACTAAACTAAGGAAAGTTTTTAAATTAATTTTAAATTAATTTAAATTTAATTTTAACCTCCTTAATAAGGTTATTTTATTAACTTAAATATTCCTTTACCAGAATTGCTTATATTTATGTATTCCATCACATCATTAGCAAAAAGGTATATTTCTCTTTCATTCCAATATTTAGGTCATTTAATTCATTTTTATGTCTTATTAGTCTGCTGTAAGCTTCAAGTCAGTGTTAAATTATAAAGGGTTCATTGGACTTCATGCTCTAATTCCTGATTTTATTCATTTTATTTATTGACTAAGCAGTAACATTCATATGATTAAAATAATAAAGTTTCGGAGTTCCCGTCGTGGCTCAGTGGTTAACGAATCCGACTAGGAACCATGAGCTTGCGGGTTCGATCCCTGCCCTTGCTCAGTGGGTTTAGGATCCGGCGTTGCCGTGAGCTGTGGTGTAGGTTGCAGACTCGGCTCGGATCCCGCGTTGCTGTGGCTGTGGCTGTGGCTGTGGCGAAGGCCGGCAGCTACAGCTCCTGTTAGACCCCTAGCCTGGGAACCTTCATATGCCGCTAGTGCGGCCCTAGAAAAGGCAAAAAGACAAAAATGAATAAATAAATAAATAAAGTTTCCTGTTAACACTCTCCTTCTTGTCCCGTCTCTAATCTCTCCAGTTCCCAGTCTGTACTCAAAGTAACCACCACTATTGGATCTTGCACAGCTCACTCCATATAGAAGCAAGTTCTTGATATAGGCATATAAACACAGCATGTTTATATTTATTGTGTGTGCATACAATCTTAATTTTATTTGAAATAGTTTTAGTGTTCTGGTGTTTAGGATACTTGCGATTATTCTTTTTTCCAAAAATGCTTAATTTTTAAATATCCTTCTCCTTAGAGCTTTTATTAACAGTGGCTATTAAATTTTACCAAATACCTTTTCAGCATCCATTGTTAAAATTATGCAATTTCTTTTTCTCATTAGTTTGTTGATATATTGAATTGTATTGATTCCTAAAAGAGAACTACTCTTTCATTGCTGCAGTAAATTATGGTAGTATATTATTTTTGATATATGGCTGGACTCTATTCTCTTATTTTTTTAATTGAGAAATTTTACATTTAACTTTTAAGTGAAATTGCTTTATGGTGTGTTTTCTGTGCTATGTACTATTAGATTTGATATTGAGTTATTCTGACTTCATAAAATGAATTGGAACATTTTTGGTATTTTTCTTTGATTTAATGTTATTGGATTTATGCCTTTTTTTTTTTTTAAGAGTAAGGATACACTGAGAACCTAACTGGTTGTGATGTCTTTTTCTATAGTAGATTTTTAATTACCTTTCATTCACAGTATTTGTTTCTAGTCAAGAATTCATTTTACTTGTGTCAGTTTTGATACTTTCTATTTTACTGGGAAAATATTTTTCTCTTAGGTTTTCAAATGAGTTGCCATGAAATAGCATTTGTATTTTCTTAGTTTTCTCTTGCTTTTTTAATTCTTTCCTTTACTTATGATTTTATTTCTCTTTTCATTTTGAATATTGTGGGTTTTCACTCTTTCTCTTTTTCTACCCTCTTATAAAACTATCTGATTTCTAAATAATTTTTCAGAGAGCTAGCTTTTGGATTTATTTATCCTTTCTATAACTTATGTTAATTTTAAAAAAGATCTCTTTGTCCCTTCCTAGTTTATTTTGTAATTTTTCTAATTTCTTATTTACTGAGTCCTTCCCCCTTGCCTTTTTAAAATATTAAAAGCTGTTAAGACTATAATTTACTTCTTTTTTTTAAAGATTTAAAATTTTACTCAAGAGTGAAGATAGTCATACTGAATTCTTAATTGCATTAAATTATAAATAGTAAAGCATATTTATTTTTAGTGCAATTTAAAGTCACTCTTTTCTTGCTACAATTTTTAAAAATATTATTAATTTATTACAGTTGATTTACAATGTTATGCCTATTTCTGCTGTACAGCAAAGTGACCCAGTTATATCTTCCATCATAGTCTGCCCCAAAAGATTGGATATATTTCCCTGTGCTATATAGTAGGACCTCATTGCTTATCCAAAGATAAACTTTTTTTTTCTTTTTTGGCTGCACCTGAGGCATGACAAAGTTCCTTGGCCAGTGACTGAACCCACCCCACAGTAGCAACCTGAGCCACTGCAGTGACAATGCCAGATCCTTAACTGACTGAGCCTCAAGAGAAATCCCATTAATTCTGAATACAGATTTTGCTGGGTCACCTGGATTTTAATTATGATTCTCTCTTTTTTTTTTGTCATACCTTACTATGTGGACTGTAATTTCCCTTTTGATTTCCTCTTTGATCCAAAGTTTATCTAGGTCATCTTGTAGTTTGTAAAGATATTTGTGTACATTTTCATAAATTTTTTAGATTATGTATCTTGGAAATTAGCTTATTGATAATATAATTTTTTCTTCATTGAAACTATATTTATTCTAAAAGTTATAGTGAAATTACTCAGTGTATATTTAAAATAGAATTAAATTGTCAATGTTTTGCTTTATTTATTGTGTTATATGATATTTATGTTTATAACTCATATCTTGGTCATCAACAGTATATTTTATAATTATATAATCTTTCTCTTTATCCTACTAGGTGCTTTTGACCTTAAAATTATACATTAGCTGATATGTATTTTTCTGCAGTTACTTTAAAACAAAATACTGTTTTCCCCCAGAAGAGGCACCTTTTTCACCCTTGTGTCTTTCTGACCTTGAAAAGATGAGAATTTTAGAGTACTTTTACTTTTGCCCAGCTTCATCTCACCTCCCTACAGCTCTTACTTTGAATAGATTCTTTAATACATCCCGTATAGATATCTATTAAAATTTCTTCAGAGATAGAGTCCTTTGTTTCAAGAATCCTTATTTATCATATGTCATACATTCTTTTTTTCCATTACTTAATGAATTTTATTACAATTTTAAGTGTACAGAAATGTCATATGTCATACATTCTTAGACATTTGATATTATACAATATAAATGTATTATTTATATGTATATTATATAATATACATGTATCTAAATATATATTATATAATATACATGTATCTAAATGTATATTATATAATATAAACTGAAAGTTTCATTGCTTATAATATTACTTTTTCTATCTTGTTACCACATCTCTATTCTAGTTAATTTTTTTCTTAGAACCCTTTCTCAATTATTTTTCTCAGCTGGGATAACTAAGAAGACATGCTCTCTGAATTCTTGCATATTTACAATTTTTCATGTATCAAAATGTAAGCTTTGTTGGTACAGAATTCTTTTCTCTCTGTCATCTGTGAATGTTACTCAGTTCTCTCTTTCTCCTTTTTTAAGTATGACAGATGAGAAGTCCAATGAGGAGCTGATTTTTTTTTATCTTTTATAGCTTACTTGCTTTTTATAGCTGGGTACTTAAATAAGATCCAGTATCCATGAACTTTTCCCTCTAATACCTTTTTAATTCCACTTTTTGTTACAATATACATAATATAAAATTTACCATTTTACTCTTTATTATAATATACATAATACAAAATTTGCCATTTTAACCGTTTTTAAGCATACAGTTCAGTGACATTAAGTACAGTATATATTGTAGTACAACCATCACTGTCATCCATCTCCAGAACTTTTTCATCTTTCTAAACTGAAACTTTGTATCATTAAATAATAACTTGCCCTTCCTCAGCCCCCTTCAAGCAGGTTCTACTTTCTGTTTCTTTGAATTTGAAGATTCATAGAAGTGGAATTATATGGTATTTGATCTTTTGTGACTGGCTTGTTTCATTTAGAGTTATGTCTTCAGGGTTCATCAGTGTTACAGTGTCAGAATTTCCTTCCTTTTTAAGGCTGAATAATACTCTGTTGTTGGTATATACAACATTTTGTTTAGACATTCATCCACTGATTGACATTTGAGGCTTTTGTGAATAATGCTGCTGTGAACTTAGGCGTATAAATATATTTTCGAGTCCCTGCTTTCACTTCTTTTGAGTGTATACCCAGAAGTAGAATTGCTGTATCTGACAGTGATTCTATGTTTAATTATTTTAAGGAACCACCATACTATTTTCCATAGCGGCACCACCATTTTACTTTTTCATCGGCAGCACACAGAGGTTTCATTTTATCCACATCTATGTCAGTACTTGTTATTTTCTGTTTTTTTGATTATAACCATTCTAATGAGTATGATTTTAAAATGCATTTTATTTAGTTCTTAAACTTAAAAATTTTTTTTTAATCTGTCAGTTAAGGAAGTTCCCATGTGGTGCAGTGGGTTAAGGATCCGGCTGTGGCTCAGGCTGCAACTGAGGTGCAGGTTCAGTCCCTGGCCTGGGAACTTCCACATGCTGCGATTGCATCCACTTCCCCACAAAACTCTATCCATTAAGTAAAAAATCTGTCTCCTGTGCTAGGAGGGTTCCGTGACATTGAACCTGGGAGCAGTGAACTCATAGGCACCTTGCTTGCTTGGTCTTTTGTCCTTAGAATATTTTATTTTTATAGAATATTTTGAGCCCACTTATAACTGAAGTATAAATAACATAAATTCAGGGATGTGCAGTTATACAGGCCGGTATCGGTGATTTAGTATCAGTTTCCTCATCTGTGAAATGAGGGTCTTTGCTGATTTACTTCCTAGATTGTCTGATCCAGTTGTAGCATCCTTTGCATACTTAAAATATAAAGATCACAATTGCTGCAAGGCATTTACCATCCCTCAATAGGTTATATAAAGCTTATCTACTCCTCAAACATACATGTTAAAGGCCAACAATACAGGATGACTTATTCCTCAAACATCTTTCATAATCTCTTTTAACTGTTCCTTCTCCATAATTCTTTCCTCTACCAATTCTCATCTCCCTTCACACTTTGGTTTGGTAGAAGTCTTACTCTGATCTTCAGATAACAGCTGAAATTTCACTTGAAGAAGTCTTTCCAGTTCTTTGTAACCTAAATTAATTTCTATATTTTTATGCTTTTACTTTTAGGCTTATCACATTATGCCTTTATTAGAGGTGTGTGTGTGTGTGTGTGTGTAATTCTCATTTGACCCTCCCGCACAATTTTAAAGCTACACTGCTGGAGCTGTATCTTACTCATATTATGGTCTTGTGCCTATGTCAGGACAAGTAGGTACTTAGTATATTTTAATTTGAGCAAGAGTGAAAAAATGTATATTGACCAGTTTTGTGGCCTGGTATTGCTCTTTTGTCTAGGAAATGCATTCAACAATATTTTCACATTTTCTTTGTACTTTATATCTACCCTTTAGAACCAGTATATCTTAAGTCAGCGAGAAAATTAACTACAACAGGAACTTCATTAAAGCCACAATTTAGAATATGCAAATGTGAAAGGTTTCTAACTTTACCCTGTACATTTCACATATATCATTAGTCACAGTTAGACACTTTGGTCTTGCCTAATATAATTCACCGTTGAGTGTGTATTTTAATGTGAGAGTTTTTGGCATCAACATTTTTAACTTTCATCTAATTTATAATATTAACTGAGTTAATGGAAATAGTTGCCACTGTAGATTGTGGTTTGAAATTGCTATAATAAGTTCAGTCGGTAATACATGATCTTTAACTCCTAAATTGTGAATAGTAGATTTCATTTTTTGTTAAAATCTATGTCTGAATTGAAAGGGGTCAAAGTGTCTGGTGAGTAAAGGAGCAGAATGCTAATCAGAAAATAAGTACTAGACTCACTCCATTATTAACTTATATTCTGTTCAGGAATCGAAATGCAACATGGGTATTAGTGTCTTTTTTAAATTTGTAGTGATAGCCTCTGCTACCTTTTTTTTTTTTTTAACTTTTTAGGGCCGCACCAGTGGCACATGGAGGTTCCCAGGCTAGGGGTCAAATCAGAGTTGTAGCCGCCGGCCTACGCCACAGCCACAGCAACGCAGGTCCGATCCGCTTCTGCGGCCTATACCACAGCTCACGCAGGATCGTTAACCCACTGAGCAAGGTCAGGGGTCGAACCCGCAACCTCATGGTTCCTAATCGGATTCGTTAACCGCTGCACCATGATGGAACTCCTAGCCCCTGCTACTTGATAGTTTGTGAAGTGCTTCATCATCACCATTTTAAAAACGTTTTAAATTCTTAGAGCTTTTTGAAGTAATTATCTATTATCCCCTGTTTCCTAGATGCAGAAATTTAGACTTAGAGAAATTAAGTCACTTACAATTTAGCTAGCAGTAAGATAAGTAATATAGTTGATACTAGACCCCAGAATTTACCCCGCAGTTAGGACCATTAGCTGCAGTCATGCTGTGGTGTGTTTTTTGTTTATAGGATTCCACATAAATTCATTTATAATATTATCAACAAGTTACCTTGGATGTCACTATAGTGTGTGTGTGTGTGTGTGTGCATGTGTGTATTCCATTGCATGTTTAAATCCGTTTCCCTGTGTGGTATCTGGTAACAGATTAAACTTCAAGGATATAAATTTCATTAATTTTTTTGAGTACATAATTTTGAAAACTATTAAAAGTATTTTACTAGTTTATAGTTTTGCTTCAAACCAATGTTTCATCTCAAAATTATAAAAATTCTTAAAAAAACATGATTTTATGTTAACTGTTAATTCTTGTTACATAATTAAAAATTGTATTTAATACTTGATTAAAAAGTATTTCTGAATTTTCTATTTTACAGAATGATAAAAAACACGGATCATCTCTAGAAAGGATATTGAGTCACCTCATGTAAAGTATGCTCAGTTCCTTTCCAGTGGTGTAAGTATCTAGTCCGTCTCTTACTTTTTACCTTCTCAATTATTTTAATAAAGTTAAGAAATCATTATGATTATGATCCAAAAATGACAGCAGGCATTTGTAGAGTTGTAAGAATATTTTCATAATTATGTGGTAAGTGAATTTTCAAATCCATCAGCTTTCTCTTTTACCATTTCTGAAATCTGGGATTGGATTAAGATGGTGGAATAGAAGGACTGGAGCTCAACTTCCCTCTCTTTTACCATTTCCGTTTTCAACTTTGAAGTCTAACATTAATTTTCAATTGAAAATAAAATTACTCATAATTTTAAACTGCTTGATAGCCTTGGAACTTGTGAAATAGATGGCTAGTATTAAATTCCTTGAGACAAGCAGAATATTGGAAGCATGTTACCTTAATGGTGCCTTTTGTGTGCAAACTTCTAAGTACTTTTGTCATTTTCATTTACCTACTGAGGATAATAATGTAGTTAAGCCTATTAGCTAAAGTAGTTGGTAGCTTTTCTTTGGAATCAGCCAAAAAATACAAATTGAGATGGTGGTATTATGTGAAGAGTTTTTTTTCTGCTAGGATATGAACTGTATCCACTAGTTCATATTAAATAGGCCTCTGAATAAAAGTATTCTGAGAATTTCAGATTTTAGAGAAGATAAAGTATTTATTAGCTCATTATGTGCATTTTAGAGTCTAGTGAGAGTGCCTTTAGCACAGGTATTTCTAAAATTTGGTGCAATGTACATTTCAATTAAATCCCTTCTGTTTTGGTTTACAGTTCTGTAATCCAGTAAGTAGACATTAAGATAGATTTTCCTTGTTATTTAGGTTTTTTGTTAAACTATTTCTCCCTCTGTCATTGATTTTATCATATATTGAAAAGTCTCTGGAGTAGACCAGGTGTTGTGAACTGTAGCCTGTGTTGCTTGCTACTAAGTTGCTGTGTCCTTGGGAAATGGGAATGTATTTCATTGCTTTGGGCTTGAGTTTCTCTTTTAAAAACAAAAATACAATTTGTTGGTGGCTATTCTCAATAGCCATTAAAATGTAAGCATCTTGAGGCCAGGAATTTTTCCCTGATTTGTTCCGTGTTACATCCTTTCTGCCTTGTACTTGGTCTTATACTTAAGGGTCACTCAATAAATGTTTTTAGTTTAATGATTTTTGTCTAAATGGTCTCCTGTTCTCTGACTCTACCCTTAATTATATCTCCCTCTATAAGCCTGCATGTTTTCACTTGGATTTTTTTTTTCCTCAAATATGTATAAGCTGGCTATAATTTAAAGTCTTAATCTCAACTAGTGTAATTTAAAAACAGCTATTTAAATTGTGATTGTAGATTGAATATAATCTTATTTTTCTCAAGGTATTTTTATTATGAAAAGGGCATTTTAGACTGTTATCTTTAGTCATAGCCTCTTCTTTTGTGTTAGTCAGTTCTCCCATTGGTTTGAATAATAGAATCATTTTAGCATACTGTCAAGCTCAATCCCCAGCAAGTTTTCATTGCTTACTTATTCTTAATTCTTGTCGTTTTCTTACTAGATTGCCACTCCTTTCATGGTAATAATAATTGTGAGAGTGATGTGCCATAAATAGCTAGAAGGGCCTTAGTACATCTTTAGTTGATTAATATTATGATTGATTCTATAATATGTTAAGTCATTATGTAGTAAATACCATATATGAAAAACAAAACTAATGTATGAGCAGACTGTATTTTGCTTAGTCATTCTATATAAAAAGATAAAAACAGCAGAATTAAGCTGCAGAAAATGCTGTTACCAATCAGATCTTATTAACTTTATAAGTAAGGTAGTTTTGTCATTTTTTGCACATATGATTTCAAGATTAATTTGTGAATGCTTTAACCTTCTATGCTCTACATGTTTGTAGATTTTAATTCAGAAAAGTATATTCTGGACCTAATGCCTATCCAAGAAGGGTTTATATATCCAAGTAGGGATATATATATATATATCCCCAAGTAGGGATACAATAATATACTTATTGTAGTCTAAAAGTATGATCTTTTAGAATGTCAATTTATGAACACAGCCGTAATTCCTAAATTTAATCATTCCTTTATGCTTTAAACATTGTCTCTGTTATTACATTGTCAAAATTCTTCTCACGTCATTTTCGATTATTATTGGTCTGAGTCTGCATTCAGATTAGTAATTTAAAGTGAAAGATGTTTCTTATCCTGTGAATAGTTCTTGTGCTACATAGGAAAATTCATTTAGTTCTTACATGCTGTTTTTTCCTGTTTTAAAAGAATTGCTGGATCATGGACTTAGCTGACCTTTGTTGGTCATTATTGCCATAATTTTGTGGTTATGTGCTTAAACTAGGTAAATTATAAGAAATAAAATTTGGAAATGACAGAAATTTTGCTTTATTTATGTTAACGCACATTGGGATATTATTCTTGATATCCAAGAAAGCTCCTAATCCTGGCATTTTCTCAGTAAAATATTGTATCTTCAGTGTCATACGCATGATTTGATTCTGCTTATTATGCCGTTATCATTCCACTCTATAGCAGTCATACATTTTGTTCTAACAATTGTAGGTTGTTTTAATTTAGGTATATCTTTGTATTAAGGACCTCTCTTGGTGCAAGGCACAGACATCTAATTCAAACAAGGTGAAGCATGAAGGGAAGTTTATGCTCTTACATAACAATACAGCAAGAAGAGCAGTCATACAGTAGGGGCTTAAGAATTTAGCAGAACAGGAGTTCCCGTCGTGGCACAGTGGTTAATGAATCCGATTGGAAACCATGAGGTTGCGGGTTCGATCCCTGGTCTTGCTTAGTGGGTTAACGATGGAGCTCGGATCCTGCATTGCCGTGGCATAGGCTGGCAGCTGTAGCCGCGATTTGACCCCTAACCTGAGAACCTCCATATGCTGCGGGTGCGGCCCAAAAAAGAAAAAAAAAAAAGGAGTTTACCCGAAC
Organism: Catagonus wagneri; assembly: GCA_004024745.2. NCBI lineage: Eukaryota > Metazoa > Chordata > Mammalia > Artiodactyla > Tayassuidae > Catagonus > Catagonus wagneri. The sequence goes on along the minus strand of PVHT021183556.1, from coordinate 9,336,712 downwards.
AAGGGATATGAACTCTCTAGAGCTTTCTATTTTGTTCTGCATTTCTTAGCTTTCTTGCCTTATTTTCTTACAAACGAGCTTCTTCTGCTTGGTGAGGAATATACCAGATTAACATCTTCCTGCAACTGAGCACAGTTTTAATTGCCCATCTTCCTGCTAGTCTAACCTGAATATTTTGAGGAGAGCAAGGCTTGGTTTCCTTGTGTGCCCACCCATTTGGTCAGAAGGTGGGATATTATGAATGGCACCCCATGAACAAGTGGTTGGAAACAATGAAGCATTCTGGGCAGAGAGGATAGTAGGTGCCTTCTGTTAGCTACTTTTATGACTTCTGGATCAAAAATGGTTTCTGGAGTTCCCATTGTGGCTTAGTGAATTAAGGACCCAGTGTTGTCTCAGGATGTGGGTTCAATCCCTGGCCTCACTCATTGGGTTAAGGGTCTGGTGTTGCCGCAAGCTGTAGTGTAGATTGCAGATGTGGCTCAGATTCCGTGTTGCCATAGCTGTGGCACAGGCCTCAGCTGCAGCTTGGATTCAACTCCTGGTCCAGGAACTTCCATATGCCACAGGTGTGACCTTAAAAAGAGAAAAGAAAAGAAAAGAAAAGAAAAAAAAAGTGGTTCTCATAGTCAATGAACCTGAAATGACATAAAAGATTACATTGTTTCAGATACTATGGAATCTTTGGGTCTGATAGTCCTAATAATAGTTTTAGGATGGATAATTTTCATTAACAGGTTAAATCCTTATAATTTGCTTTTGTTTTATGCTTATATACAGAGTGCTGCTGCATCAGAGAGAGATTTGAAGAGTTATATACAGAATACTGTTTACTCTGATATAAGTGGGATAGAAAAATAACATCTTTTGGTCTGTATAATAAAACAATTCTTGAAATCCCATACCTAAAGTAAAGTCAGTTTATGAAGTATTTTGAAAACATGAAGACTGAAGTTAACAATGCACAACTCTACTTCATTTTCAAGGAAAAAGAATAATGTGTAGAAACCTGAATTTAGGAGTTCCCATCGTGGTGCAGCAGAAATGAATCCCACTAGGAACCATGAGATTGCGGGTTCGATCCCAGGCCTTGCTCAGTGGGGTGGCCATGAGCTATGGTGTGGGTCGCAGACACAGCTTGGATCCTGTGTTGCTGTGGCTGTGGTGTAGGCCAGCAGCTATAGCTCCGATTCTTCCCATAGCCCGGGAACCTCCATATGCCGCAGGTGCAGCCCCCCCAAAATAAAAAAAACCCTGAATTTAACAAATTAATAAATTAAGGGGTGATTCACTTGAATTACTAAAGGGATATGGCAGCCACTTCTAAAAAGACCTTTTTAGGATTAAGAATTAATATGTTCCTAAGCACTGGATATAAAGGACCAAGGGCTGAGGGTTAAGAGAGAAATTCAAGTGTCAGGTGTCTCTTATAAGCCATTAGGAAAATGTTTATGCCATGTGTATGCTTTTTCAACAAACTTTAAGTATGCGTACTGAAAAATGTACAAGTCAGTAGTGTACAACTTGGTGAATGTTTCTAATGCATCTGTGTAATATAACTAGCATAGAACAGAACATTACCAACGCTGCATAGCATTTTAATAATAGATCATTTGTGTTAAGCTAGGTGTACTGTTCTTTTGACATTGGTCAGGAGGAAAAGTTAATGAGTTACTATGGTTCAAAGTTTTTTTTTCTGTCCCAACCAGATAATGATATATTATGGGAGGATATATTAAGCTAACAAGAAAATTAGTAGAGTACAGTTGTAACAGCCAAAGATTTAGAATAGGTAATTATTGGCAAGAGTCCAAGTGTCCAAAGTAGAACAGCTGCACAAGTCTGTGGTATTTTCCTACAATGAAGTATTATTGAACAATAAAAAAACAGAAAACTGCCAACACATATAGCATCATAGGTAAACTCAAAAACTTACACTAAAAGAAGCCTTGCATAAAAGGGTACATAGAAATACCATTTATTTGAAGTTTAGAACAGGCAAAACTAATCTTTGGTGAGAAAAAAATCCAAGCAGAGGTTGCCTCTAAAGGAAGCAGACAGGGATTGACCAGGAAGAGGCAGGAGAGAACTTCCAGGGGTGATGGTAATATTCTGTATCTTCATAGGGATTTGAATTACAGACCTGTATGTACTTCTCAAAACTCACAGAATGTTAACCATAAGATTTACATATTTTATTTTATGTAAATTTTACCTCCAAAAATGTGTAAACAAATACTGAGATCCAGTTAATGATATACATATGGATGTATCTGGGGGAAGTATGTAATATCTGTAACTGATTTTGAAATGCATCAAAAATGAGATTAATAGATGCATAGGGAATGGGTAGATATGTGATAAAGCGAGTAAAATGTTAATGGAAAATCTAGGTAGTTTATGGGCAGTCACTGTAAATTTATTTCAACTTTTCTATATGTTCAAAATTTTTCATTATCCAGTCTTGGTGGTGAAGAGCTAGGCAGTCAGGAAAGAATGTAGTAATCAGGAAAAGAGGATTTTTATGATGAATATCTTGTCACAGATGAATATTGGAAGAGGGTAAAAGAAAATGTGTGTATGTATGAGGGATACTGTGGCCCCTGGGCACAAATGACTTGCAGCATATTGTTTTGGGTCCACAAAATGTGTTTGCTTTTATTTTTAATGATCCTGTCTCTAAAACTAGAACTATTTCACATAAAAATTATAGATTTCTACCTACTTTTTTTGGGGGGGTGTAGCACCTGTGGCATATGGACGTTCCCGGGCTGGAGGCTGAATTGAAGCTACATCTGCAAGCCTACACCATAGCTACAGCAACACTGATCTGAGCCATGTCTGCAGTCTACAGCGATTTAAGCAGCTCATGGCAACGCCAGATCCTGAGCAAGGCCAGGAATCTAACTCACATCCTTATGGATACGAGTTGGGTTCATTTCCACTGAGCTACAATGGGAACTCCCTGCTTATTTTTATGAGAACTTGGAAGACAAAACAATCATTTGGATAGAATGGAAAATCCAAAGGTAGATATAGATTTGTGTGGAAATTTTGTATATGATAACAGTGGCATTTCAGAGCAAAGAAGAAATATATTACTCAATAAAGCATATTGGACAAATGAGCTATCCATTCGGGAAAAAATAAAGCTCAAATCCTTTCACACTCATTATGTAAATATAAATTCTAGATGAGGCAAAATTTTAAATATAAAAAACTATTATTAGAACCCCTAGTCCATCCGTAGAGTGGTTTTGACTAATTGGTTTAAACTGGGAACTTAGGACAAAAGCTTGTGCTCCGTATCATATGATTCCAGTAGGTCCTGCTATATATTGGAAAGCGGGATGATGTATGCTTTTGGAGTCAATGAGATCTGGGTTTAAATCCCTTTTCTCTGTCTTAATCACTTTTGTAAAGATACAAAATCATTGTGAGCCTTAGTTTCCTCAAGAACCAATCAATCAATACAAAAATTTTAAAAAATTATCACAGAGGGTTGTGAGGAACTGAGATTATATTACATGAAGTTCTTGCCCAATTCTTCCTAGAAGCGAATATTCAATAAATCTTTAGTATAGAGGGATAAAGACACAAATCTCCAACAGCTTTGGGGAACTGACCCAGAGTAGACGTTTACCTATAAAAGTTGAGAAAATTCTTTAACTTTTATTTCTATCAGCAAACACTTACTGAGAGCCTACTGCATGCCCTGCAACCTATTTGGCAATAGAACTATAAAAATAAAGATAGAAGAAATTACCACTTAAAAAATTAAATAAGAAAGTGAGGTTTTATAAGAAAGGAGTTCAAGTAGTGAGAATTTTTGATATTTGACAACTCCCTTAAACTAAATATTGTTACTGACTCTGAAGCATTTTCTGGTGTGCTTCCAGTATCTTGTGTTAGTTAAAGGAAGCATAATGCAGAAGCAATTTCCTAAGAAAAATGAATAGTTCACTTTGGCCACAACCACATAAGATCCATTTCTTATTAAGAGAGAATGCATTACAGAGATGAAATACTCATGAAATTGCAAAGTGGTAGGTGAAATTGTGCTTAAGATGTTTCTCTATGTGCCTCTTTTACTTTTCCATTTAAATATTTTTGCTGATTATTAGTATTTACTTGGGTTAAGCTTACCAAATTGTTTGTCTACAATAAATGAAGTTACAGAGTTCTTAGATAAGTTTTGCTGATAAAATAGTACAAACTATCTTTTCAGTAACTTTCCATTAATGCTCTAATGTAGAATGATATATTTGAGATGCAGAAAAACACCTGTGAGCATAAAAACATAGCCTAGGCTTATACTGTATATAACCTCATCTGTTGTTTTAGTATTATTGCCATAACTGAAATTTTGGTTCAGATATTTACCACATTGAGGAAAATGTAAATCGTATGCCATATGAAATTGGGTTTTATGTTATACCTAATATCCATTTGCTAATGAACTCAATATTTGTACCATCCATCTGCTGTAACAGAAACATTCTAGCATGAAGTAATAGTTCTTACTATTATAGTAATGTCATTTTCAGTAAAGAAGTTGATATAGCAATATTACATCTTCAGCTGTGCATTCTTAATACATAGTAATGTATTCTTTGGTAGATATTGTAAATAAAGGGACTTTTAATTTTTTTTTTAGTTTGCTGGAAACCATGTCTCACTATACAGATGAACCCAGATTTACGATAGAACAGATAGATCTGCTTCAGCGACTTCGGCGTACTGGAATGACTAAACATGAAATTCTCCATGCCTTGGAAACCTTGGACCGTCTTGATCAAGAGCATAGTGACAAGTTTGGAAGAAGGTCCAGCTATGGAGGAAGTTCATATGGGAATAGTACCAACAATGTTCCAGCATCTTCCTCTACAGCTACAGCTTCCACACAGACCCAGCATTCAGGAATGTCCCCATCACCTAGCAACAGTTATGATACCTCCCCACAGCCTTGTACTACCAATCAGAACGGGAGAGAGAATAACGAGCGATTATCTACATCCAATGGAAAGATGTCACCAACTCGCTACCATGCAAATAGCATGGGTCAGAGGTCATACAGTTTTGAAGCCTCAGAAGAGGACCTAGATGTAGATGATAAAGTGGAGGAATTAATGAGGTTAGTTACTTTCTTATTCAGAGTTCTAAAAATGTCTTTGTTCTTAGACTGATTTTTGAGTAACAAAGATGTAATGCAGCTATTTATGTATAAGAACTGTGATTTCTCCTTGCCCTTTTTGATAAAAGGAAAAAATTAAAGATTTTACTTTTTTAATTCAGATTTTAAGTTTTTTCTCTTTGCTGCTTGATAAATATTTTCCATTCTCTTTATTATCAAAGCAAAGTTTAGCCTTCTCTTTGTGGCTCTAAATGCTAACATCTGAATTTTCAGAATTGCTAACAAACATATTCTCATCCTTAAATCCATGGTAAGTACTTTTTCTGAGAAATAGGATGATTTTATCATGATACAGAATATATATAGTCTCAGTTTTCCTCTCCAGCATGCCAATCAACAAAATGATTTTGGACAGCTATTATTTAAAAACCAATGTTCCTGGTGTTCCCTGGTGGGTTAAGGATCCAGCATTTTGTCATTGCTGTGGCGCAGGTCACTGCTGTGGCACAGGTTCGATCCCCCAGGAACTTTTCTACATGCTGCACGTGTGGCCAAAAAATAAAAAAATTAAAAATAAGTAAAATAAATAAATAAAAAGCAGTGTTGTTAAGCTAAAGTTCTAATTTGAGCAGTAGATGCTTTGGATATATATGTATGTATAGCATGTGTATATAAATTTAATGTTAATATTTATATATATAATTTAATGTTATCTATTACAAGATAAGTGTAAGTACTTGGAGTTTGAAACACTGAGGAAAGGAGTCCAATCTGAGCAGATTAATTATTCTGTAATTAGGAAAGGCGTCACCCTGGACCTGGGACACTTTGAGGGCAGCACTGACGTGTTTTCAGTTGTTGACTCTCCAGGATCTAGAACTCTTCTTAATTATCACATTAAGGACTTAATATGTCAGGCGAATGGATGCTTTAACCTAAGCTTTAAAGGACAGCTTTTGTTTTGAAATACAAGAACTTTATTTAAACTTAAAGAATAGTATAAGGTAGAAAAGGCAAAGTATGTTTAGTGTTATAAAGATTGTGGATTAATGGCTAGACTATGGTGATAAGTATATTAGGAGGCAGTACAGGTTTGGGGAAGATTTGAGTTCCATATAAATAATTTATGTTTAACTTGGTTAAAATTAAAGGAGGTTTTACAGATCTTTAAGAAAGAGATGGTACAAGCATTGTTTTCAGAAGATTATTATTACTGTAGTAGGGAGGAGAGTCTGCAGATAGATAACAGTATATCTGAAAGAAGCTGTAGCAGAATGTTGTCAGAAATAGAATGTTAGCCTATGAGTTGTAATTCTCCCATAAGATTTTAGGACTTGAAGGTAGTATAATGGTGACTTATATTGCTATATTGAAGATCTATCCTGTAGTACCACAAAGGTAAAATACCTTTTGAACAAACTGTCCTGAAGTTATTTATGGGGTGGAACTACTGTATAGGGAATCCTGGGCTAAATCCCAATATAATTCCTTTAATTAGTTTCATAGAGCAGCCTCAGGATCCTCTTATTTAAGCTTTTAAAACTTGAAAATATAAGATATCAGCTTGACTTTTAATTCATCTTCACTTGCTTAAACAGCTGGCCAAAGTTTAGATGTTCCTTTTGAAATTAACACATATCATTGTCAAGATTAAAATAGAGAATGATTTGGGCAAATAAAAGTTATGTTAGTAATCAAACTGCAACAAGGTTAGCTTTTAATTATCCCAAGTAGAGAGGCTATTGAGAATAAAATTTGTCAGGATTCTATCCTGTTTTTTGTTGTTGTTGCTGTTAATCGGTTTTAAGAAGTTTTAAAAATAACTGTTAATTCCCAAATGTGTATTAGACCAACAGAAAGTTTGGGAGAAATTTTTTTTCTTTCATTTTTTTTTTTTTTTTTTTGCTTTTTAGAGCCGTACCCGCAGCATATGGTCGTTCCCAGTCTAGGTGTCAAATCGGAGCTGTAGCCGCTGGCCTACGCCACAGCCACAGCAATGCCAGATCTGAGCCGTGTCTGCGACCTCCACCACAGCTCATGGCAATGCCGGATCATTACCCACTGAGCAAGGCCAGGGATCAAACCCACAGCCTCATGGTTCCTAGTTGGATTCATTAACCGCTACACCATGATGGGAACTCCGGGAGAAATTTCTTTTTAGCAGAATGCTCTGGAAGATTGTTCAGAGTCTAAAACTTGACCATAAGGATCTAAAAACTTGACTCTCAACTCTTAGATTCTCATAATGTTATGTTTCAACTGTGTCCTCAAAATAAACAGAAAACCTGTTTAGCAAGGACTAGGGTTTATATTTAAATCCAATAATTGCACACATTCAAGTTTCATCATATTTATAACTGTTATCAGCATTTAATATTTAATATACATATTGTCCCTTGTTGCATAGGTATGGTACCTTATGGCTTCTTTCTTAGAACTGCTCCTGTGGTTCCTCTAATCAACTAGGGGTCTCAATGAGCCTTCTGACTAGTCTGTGGTCCTCTGCCATTGTGCTCACCTCTCACTTTTCTCAAGTTTGCAAATAATAACAATCCTTATGTTTGAGGGACAAGTTTATTGCATGACTGTTTTCACGTTCAGTCATTTCAGTCATGCTGTATATGAAGTAGAGCAGAGAAATTGAGATTCACAAAAATTAAAGACTTGACCCAAGAAAACTTAAATGTTAAGTGGCAGAGCTGAATTCTAACCCATGTCTATTACCAGTGTGTCTGTTGCCTCCGAAAATAAATTTTTCATGTGTGTAGATTTCAGTAAAATTTGGGGAAAGGTGGTTAATGTAACTGAAGACAAAATGTAAAAACGTTAATACACTTATCCCCTCTCTCCCCCTATGCAATATTTGCCACTTCAGATCAATCACTTAACTAGCCATATGAATTTTTATTTGGTAGAATGGTAGAGAAGGTTTTAGCAGTAGATCTTTCTGAGTATCCTGTGCCCACATAGGGCTATACTGCCCTTTGGTCACTCAACACTATGGTGTATAGTGGGATGGATTTGGTGATCTCTTAAGTGGGAAGAATGGATACCTGGATGCCTTCCTTCCTCCTTTGCTACATGTCATGTATAATTCACCTCTTGCATGCTCACATTCCCTTACCTCCAGATCACTCAACCATAAGACATATCTTTCAAATCAGATACTTAGGGTTTACAAACGTAACTCTAATAATTTCAGGGTACACGGAGATTTTTTTTTTTTTTTTTTAGAACTTGATTACGTTGTAACTGTACATCTGATCAGTATGTTAAGAGTCAGAAAGAAAGTAACCATGATTTTTGTTTGTTTGTTTTTGGATTGATTGAGGTTTAAAAAAGGTGAAAGGGTAACTAGAATGCGAATTCTCAGCAAATTTTTGAACATTTTAGAAAGGATTTTAAAGCCAAGAACTAGAATGAAGACCCATTTTACATGTTAATTTTTTTCAAATGCATCTGTTAATATATATATATTTATATATAGGTGTATAAGTACGTCTGCTAATTAATAGTATATATTAAAGTTTATCTGTCCTATTGTGTATATATAAATAACAATTGAATTAATAAACAGAATTGAAAAACAATGCCATAAAAGATGATATTCTTAATTACACAATGTACTAAATTTCATGAGTATTTAGTTAGTATTTTATATATGATACTGAGACTTCCAAGTTGGTTGTCTGTATGCCTACTAATAGTTTATTTACTTGTGTAGATAGGGATTTATGTTCTAAAGGACAGAATATTCAGCTACCACGTTGTTTACACATATAGAATAGCTTTTGTTTTAACATTATCTTTTAAAATTCTAAGTTATGCTTCATTTATCTCTATGAGTATAAATCAAAGGGAAGAGATTTGTATTCATATGTGAAAGAATTGAGTAATTACATTTTTCCAGCTGTGAAATAGTCTGTCTTAGTAGGTTTGCTCATCTCTGGAAGTCTTTGAGATAGGTGGCTACCTTTAAAGGATCCTAAAGAATGTGTAATATGTATCAACTAAGAGAATTTGAAAGATCTTAAAGCATACTGCTTTTAAACATTCGCTCTAATATACCCTTTGTTCCAGAAAAGGAAGAATTGCCGTTTTGAGCTAGTATACATAACTCTTCTCCATTCTGGTTTCGGAAGCTTAGACATTTGAGATTAAGAATTGAGAGCTGTTTTATATATTATCTACATCAGGTTTTCCATTTTACAACCTTTTATCTTCAACTATATATGTATTTTTCATTCATGGAACAAATTAAGCTCTATCATGTGCAAACCCCATGATGAATAAGGCACAGTCTTTGTGCTAAGGGACTTTTCAGGCTAGTAGGAAAGACAAGACCAGATCAGGATCAAATATAATACAGAATAGCATGTAATATATTGGCATGTGAGTAGAATAATTGAAATGGTAAAGTTAGCTAATGGAAGAAAAGATCTTTTTTAGCTCTGAGGGTCAGGGAGAACTTCTCTGAATAGATGGCAGTTATTATATTAAGATGTATTTTAAAAGCCTGATTCCACAAAGAGATGTTACTGATAAATTCATCCAGATATTAAGGTCTGTAGTGGAATAACAGAGAGTTTAGCAAGTTATAAAAACATTAGTAATGGAGGGTGGAAAGGAAGGATTTTATTTTGTGTAGAAATCAATCCAGCATGGCTGTGAACTGGAAAAGGTAGGAGGAAATGACATGGACTTTAAGTGGTAGATGCAAGTAGAGTGGAAGCTTATCTTGAAAGTAAACTATGAAATCAAAGGAAGATTAACCTACATGTCAGTTTAATTCTGTGAGACTGTAGGAGTAGAAATCATGAGAAGTGTGCGATTTTATAAGAGAAGGGAGGAAAAGTGGATTCATTCTTTTTAAAGAGGGTGTCAAATTTTAGATGAAGAGAGAGTAAGGACTAGGAGATGAGGGAGTTAGGTTTAGAGTAAATGAAGGAGTTTTCACACTGAGAAATTGGTGATTTCACGTGGTACAGTGTGGACAGGAGAAGCAGACTGTGAAAGAAGGTGGAATGAGGGTGAATATGTGAAAGTTTAAAGAACAAAGTTAACCCAGTATATTGGATATCTTTGAAATACATAAGAGAATTGGGCATAATGAAAGTTGAACACCGTTACTATTTTGAAAATATCTGATGAAACCAACTAAATGACATCACTTGTGTCTAAACTGACTTTTTAGAAATCTTTTCATGGTGCCTTAAAATACCCAATACAGATGTAATCTTATATAGTTACAGCAGATCATTTGTTTTCCTGGGATTCTTTAGGGTTTTATAAAATAATATTAATTGTTTTTGTAGTGCTTTTTTAACAAGTTTCAAAAAGTTTTACGTTGAAGAATTTTAAATTTTTGTGTATTATATACACATACATTTAATATTAAATTTCACTTAAATTTAATATCATTGCTTGGAGAAACATTTTGAAAGCCTTGAGATAGGGTTTATTAATGTTCTCATTTACCAGGTGATGAAACATGCTTTATTATATGACTTGCCCTAGCACATTCTTATCTTTTATCTTTTTTTTTATATTTTTCTTCATTTTGAAAAAGCTTTGTTCTGGTAAAGCAGTTGAGTAAAGACATTTTTGTTTTTATTTTTATAAACTCAATCTGGGTACTCAGAAACTTGCCAAGTACCTAAAAATCTAGTCTGTGAGAGAGGGTAAATGAAATGCTGTTCTCTTGCAGACTTTTTGGGGTTCCTTCTATCTTGCTGCAGTCCTTGATAATGTCATATTGCGGGGCTATGAATAATTTACAAACTGGATGTGCCCTGTAGGAATAATTAAATGTTATCTCCTCTTTATGACTTAGTCTTGATGAAATTGATTTTAAGTAAATTGATTTAAATTCCAATTTAAATCAGGGGTCAAAAAATACCATATAATCGTTTTCCACAATGGACATTTTTTTTAACCTTAATAGATATTATCTTAAACTCAGTTTTCACTTTCCTAGAGGGACATTCTATACACTGAAATACAGTGCTTTTTAAAAATTTTTTTCAGGTTAATTTTGCAGCTGTATCAGAAACCAAATGATTTAGTTGTTTTATTTACATAAGCCAATTGAAATAGATACCACTGAAGTTAATCTCTTGCTCTCCTGATTGTTGATGGATATTTGAGAACCTTGTGGTAATGTAGACAGTTATTTTGTTCAACTTCAATATGTGTTGCCTTTTGTTCTTTCAGATACACAATTTTAAAATGAGAATGCATGTTTTTCAAAGAAATATTTCAAATATAAATAAGCATTTTGGGAAGAATCTATCCGGTATCTAGGTTATTATGAGAAATTTTTACCGTTGGATTAGGCAGCTGACTCTTTTCTTCCTTTGGAAATCTTTTTGATTAGGATTTCCAGCCAGTAGACGAGGAGTATACTGTAGAGCTCCAGATTGGAAGCTGTCCCTACTGTCACTTCTCTACCCTTTTCCAGAATTCTGAAAGAGAGGATAGAATTCACCAACAGGATGTATAGCTCCTCTTCACCAAAGGACTAAAGTATCTGCTCTGAGCGAAATCATAGCTGGTTCTTTGGGGATTGAATACTTTTCTTTCATTGCTCCCACTAATCTGTAGAGACTTGAGCTCCTACGCAGAGATTGTGGATCATTCACAAAATGATTTGTAAAGATTTCGTGATCCCTTTCTCTCACCTAGGGGTTTGCAGACTTTCTATTTCAGTTTGTGGAAAACCTTTTTATACTTTGTGTCCAAGAGTCAAGATTGAGGATATAATGTAGATAACTATATACAAGAGAGATGTAGTCACAAATGGTCACAAATTCTTACTGGCAAACTTCAATATAGAATAATAATTAATAATTAAATATAATTATTAAAATACAGGCCTATTAATGAGAAAAATGGAATTTGGAGGGAGAGGTAATATTTTTCTTAATTCATGTTCAAAGTTAGTGTTCCCTGTCATCAAATTGATCGCAGATATTCCATCTATGAAAAACATTCTTAACTTATAGATTGTATAAAAACAGGTGGGAGGCCAGATTTAGTTTGTGGACCAGAGTTTGCTGACCCCCTGTATTAGATCATAAATTACCACTATTCCATTGAGCTTAAATGAAAATTCACTTATGTGATCCTTTTGAACATTTGGAGATAAATCAGTCAGTTTTAAGGCTTTAAATATAACTTTTACTGAAGTATTCTGGTTTTGGTTTTGGTGAAGAAACAAGTCTTGCCATTCATTGTCATTCTAGTGAATGTCTAGTCTTTTGAGAATGTGTTGAATTTTCAAATAAGTAAAAATTTACTAGGCATCTTGGAAAATTAGGTCTGTAATATGTCATCACAAGGGCACAGAATATAGTGTAATTTTAAGCGTTAAGTATTCTGTATATTACGTATATTAGGAAATCAATAAGTATTCTTTAGATTAAAATTTTATATTCAATCCATCCTGCTTAAATTTTTTTGATTTATACTGGAAAAAGAAGGCAAATTAAAGGCAAAGACTTTCTTAAAATGGTTTATATTTTAGCAGTTGTGAGAATGATGATTTCTATTCCTTTAAAAAGGTTTTAAAATGAACTGAACATTATTTATGCAGTTGCATAGTTAACATTCAGACCCACAATCTACTCACAACTGATTTTTGTTGTTGTTGTTGCTTTTTATTTTTCTAGGATTTCTGTCTGTGTAAGATATATTCATTACCCAGTAATGAAACTTTGTATATACCATATGGCAGCCTTGTTCCTAATGTGAATTATACACAGCATGCGATTAACCATCCTCTGGTATGAGACTTATATCTACTGTGGCATTCACTAAAGCGTCTGTCTGATGGTGTGATGTTTTAGGACTTGAATATATTTGGTGTTTATTGGTTTGTTTTAATTTCATATTTTCATACAAGCTTGGTCTGTTTATTTTTTGTGTCCTTTCTTTCTATGTTTTCCCCACCTCTCTGCTTCACCTTTCTTAGCAAAGATGAGGATTTCTACCTTCAACATACATTGTTGGTCTTGTCTTCTGTTTTTGTTAGGAGGGACAGCAGTGTGATAAAAGAGGAAATCAAAGCCTTTCTTGCCAATCGGAGGATTTCCCAAGCAGTTGTTGCACAGGTAACAGGTAAGAGCTGAAGAGTCCTTTATTCTGGAATCTTGTCTAGTCTCTGCCTTCTAGTGCAGATGTTGGAATATTGCTTGCATTTCTGCATTGCAGTGCAGATCTGTCAACCTAGGCATAATAATGTATGCCTGTGATTTAAAACCCATTGTCTCCGATATCTTGGAATTTCTCCAGTGATTTTTTTTTAAATTGTGCTGGTAAATTTTATAGCATTTGTAATAAGCACAAAATTCCCTATATTATGGCTAAAAAGGGATTCTCTGGTTTTCTTGTAATTGTGACAGAGCTTATGACACATGCACATCCAACTGCTATCTACATTTCATTTTTTAAAAGCTTCACAGTCCTCCACATCTGATCCCCAATTTTACCAATTAAAAATGATTCTTGAGAGTAAAGGAAGGTGTGTATTTTTAACCACTTTTCTGTGTGTGAAATCTTTCCTCAAACTATTACTGAGAAGATAAGAATTATCATTGTCTTCTCTTTGTTCTCTATATCCCATCCCATTACCCACCCCACCACAGCCCCATCCTGAGTATGTGGTGTATATGTGTCATTCTCTATTCAGAGTGCATTTTTTATGATGTTCTTAAATTTGGGGGTAGCATGTCTTTTCTTTGTTGGTCTGTAGTCCTCCTTTCTTGGATGTCAAGGATTTATAACATCTTAATAAAATCAATTATGCCTTAGTCATTAGAAGAACGAGAAACTCTTTCAGCTACATGTTGTAGTTGACACGTTGTTGTGTGTAATACGTTAGATAGATATGAAAATTAATTTGTTCCTTTTCCTTTTTTTTTTTTTGTCTTTTTGCCTTTTATATAGAGCCGCACCTGTGGCATATGGAGGTTCCCAGGCTAGGGGTCTAACAGGAGCTGTAGCTGCCGGCCTTTGCCACAGCCACAGCAACGCAGGATCTGAGCCGCGTCTGCAACCTTCACCACAGCTCGCGGCAACGCCGGATCCTTAACCCACTGAGCAAGGCCAGGGGTCGAACCCACAACCTCATGGTTCTTAGTCGGATTCGTTAACCACTGAGCCATGAAGGGAACTCCCTCCTTTTTTTTTTTTTTTAAACATGCCACTAGCAGCTATGAGACTTTGGGCTTTTTAGGCTTTGTACCTCAGTTTCTTACCTGTGTAATGAGATAGTCAGGTCTGATCTTCAGCAGCACCTTCCAATTTTAAATACTATTTGTGTTCTCTAGACATTGATACATATTGAAATTAATTTACCTGCAAGGTTGTTTTTGACCATTTATTTGGTTAAAAATGAAACGAGATTTCGGTAGTCTTACATGTCATCCTAAGAATCCAAGGTCAGCCAGCCTTAATATGTGTGTAATATATTACACTAGTAATGTATTTTTATAAATGAAACATCTGTTCATGGTTTTAAAAAAAACGCTTTAATTAAAGGTGTATCCTTCTGTGTAGAAATCTTATAAACCAAAATACAATGTGTAAATTTAATTTTTATAGTTTTCAGGGTTTTTTTAATAGGATATTTAAAGGAAATTGTTGTCTTTATCTTCAGGGATTAAGGTATGGCTCTCAGGGCACCATAAGGGCAAGTTAAGTGGGTTTTACTGAAACTTACTGATGTGCACTATGGAAGGATGGAGCATTGTTTTTAAGGACTTTTACTTCAGCCTCCAAGGTTAGAAGCAGTGGTGTCTAGTTTGCTAGCCTTAAAAAAAAAAAAAAAAGACAAAATTGTAGTGTTATAAGAAGCATTATAAAGTTGATTTTGCCCAAGTGGAAATATTTCTGAATGTCTTGAATACCCTGAATCTTGAATCATCTGGACATTTTTTGTTTTGTTTTGTTGTTGTTGTTGTTTTTTTTTTTTTTTTTTTTTGCTTTTTAAGGCTTCACTTGTGGCATATGGAGGTTCCTAGGCTAGGGGTCAAATCGGAGCTACAGCTGCTGGCCTATGCCACAGCCACAGCAACGCAGGATCCAAGTCGCATCTGCAACCTACACCACAGCTCATGGCAACACCAGATCCTCAACTCACTGAACAAGGCCAGGGATTTAACCCACAACGTCATGGTTACCAGTTGGATTCTTTTCCAGTGCGCCACAATGGGAACTCCCCATCTTGGACTTTTAAAATAGTACCTTTTGAAACTCATCTGACATTGATGCAAATTACAATAAAATACCTTTAAAATGAATTTCTTAGGCATATCTAAAGCATTAGCTATACCACACATCAAATATGGCCTTTTTGGAAAGGGAAGTTAAAAGATGTTTTAGTTTCTCGCTACTCAAATGTATTCCATGGAACATCAGTATTGGGAGCTTGTTAGAAATGGAGAGAGTATCACCCTAAACCCACTGAATGAGAATTTACATTTTAACCAAATCTCCAGGTAATTTGTGTTTGAGAAGTGTTATTCTAGGAGACTTGTGATCTTTCTTGATATTAACTTGAGTGGATTGGGATTGTTTAACATTGCCCCAGTCAATGACAGTCATCATGATGCCATCTCCTCTTTGTTTTTGGGCGTGCCCAGGGATAGAACCTGAGCCATGGCAGTGATAATGCCAAATCCTTAATGTTTAGGCCACCAGGGAACTCCAGCCCTCTCCTGTTTTTGAAAGCAAGAGTTGAAATTTTTACACATATGTCATATACATCACATGGCCTTTTGCTACTATAATCACAGGATTTGGTACTGTAAAAAAACTTCTTCCCCCATTTCTGCCTTATGCCAGTTTATTCTTCTTCCTCTTCATTCCTAGTCCAAAAGCTGTTTTCCTTTGATCAGATGTCTTTGGTGGTTCTCCATTGTCTGGTAAATGATACCGTAATCTACTCCAGGCTTTTTATTTCTATCTCCTACTCAGTATACTCCCTAGCTGGATTCAGCTACTTATCATTTCCAGTATTCTGCTTACCTGGATGCTCACAAATCATTGATTATGCCAGTGATGCCTCATCTCCTCACCTTGGTCTTACCAATTTCTGTTTATCAACATTATGTCAGTTATTATCCTCATTCTGACTTCTTTAACCATTTTAGCCCATGTAGACCTCTCTCTTTTCTGAAATTAATTGCACTCAATTCACCTCCCTGAGATACAAAACTCTTTGTAGAATACTGTTCTTTAAAAGAAGAGATCTTTCTTACACATTCTCAGAGTCTAGCATTGCCCATACTCTCTGAAGATCTCATGTTTACCTAGAAAGGGAGCATTGGTAAACCTAACACAGGCTATGCATGTGAAAATTTATCAGGTGTGACTTTGTTCAATGTTGTTTACCCTCCAGAAGTGTTTATTTGCTCAATAAATGCTGCATCAATTTCTGCCCTTAAGGAACTCAGCATTTTTCTTTTATCTACTTTAATCCAATTACTTACATAAGACAGGGGAATGAGGATGATTTATAACCAGATTGGTTCATTGTCCCTTTGGTCAACTTATGAATTCATGTATTTCTCATGTGTTATAGTGTGACATTTTCACTAGCCTATCTAGCCATAAAGCTAAACTCAAGGGCAGTGGTTTTCATTCCAACTAAATCCAGCTAGAGCATAATGAGTTAGTGAGAACCAGTATAAAGCCTGGCGCTGGTATTTGGCCTGCCTGTAATAGAATAGCTTGGGTGAGGAAGTCTTCTAGGTATCCAGGGCTCACTCATTGGAGTGCCTGATTCGTATATAGGCACATTTTTCTGTTTTTAAACAAGTGTCAAGTATATCTTAGAAGAATATTTACCTGATGAAATATACTCCAAAATAAAGTTTAGGATATAGTGCTCTGGAACTGGAGTCTCTTAAAGTCAGTTAAGTTTAGTATGTGAAATAATGAAATAAATCAGCCTTAAGATAAAAATGAGAACAAGTGGTGCATAACAAAAGGAAATGCTAAATTAAAAAATGTAGTGAAGTGCAAAATTATAACACATGGGCTTGTTCCAGAAACAAAATACAGAGAATTCTTTTTATAGATTTGGAGGATTTCTATAATAAGATAAACAAGAAGTTCATGGGTGGGGTCTGTATAAATAATATCCTACTGATAGGAAAAATGACAGTATAAACAGGATATAATAACAGTGCCTGCTGAATTTCCCAGCATGTTTATTTGTAGCTTCTTTCACAGAGTCACAGCTGCTCCCATCAAGGGTGGATTTTTACCTAAGAGGTTGAGCAAGATTCTAAATTCTTACTAACAATGGTAGGGTGGGGAGCATACATAGCCTTTGCTTTAGTAATAAACATGTACATTTTATGTTCACTTCTAGGGTAAAACATTTTCTTGGGCTGTTGGAATTCTTAAAACATGATTTTCTTTTTAAATGACCTCTGGGAAAAGTTAGGTGGGCTGAATAAATGAGTAAATGGGCAGAGCTTGAGTGTGTGCTTATTAGCTAAATAAATATACTAATTAGATTCATATACTCTTAAAAATAAAGAAGTGAAAGAAAAAAAATTAATCATCTCTAAATTTTAAGAAATGTATCACAATTCTTTTTTATTGAATGGTAGTAGTATAATGGAAAAGCAGCCATGAAACTTTTGAATACCCAAATTCTAGTCCTTCTATCAGATAGTGGTGTGATTCAGGGCAAATCACATAATTTCTCTGAGCCTCAGTTTATTTATAAGATGAGGCATTTCACCAAGTGTTTTCCAAGTATCTTGTCTAGTTGTCAGATTCCATTCTGTTTTTAAACTGCTAAATATATTTAACAAATACGTGTTTTACTCCTATCTAGTGACTCTCATTCCCAAAATGTTTAGAATTGTGTAAAGAGAAGCTCTGAACAAGTTTTAGAAATATTCCAACTGTATTCAGATCACTTCTCTTTTCTTATTTATCTTTAAAATGAAGAGTAGGAGTTCCCGTTGTGGCTCAGTGGTAATGAACCTGACTAGGATCTGTGAGGATGCGGGTTTGATCCCTGGCCCCGCACAGTGGTTTAAGGATCCAGCGTTGCCATGAGCTGTGGTGTAGGTCACAGACAAGGCTCCAATCTGGTGTTGCTGTGACTGTGGCATAGGCTGGCAGCTGCAGCTCCAGTTCAACCCCTAGCCTGGGAACTTCCATATGCCACAGGTGCAGCCCTACCTAAAAAAAAAAAAAAAAAGGGAAAAAGAAAAAATTTAAAAATGAAGAATAAAAGTACTGCATATTCAATTTAATGATCATTTCTTTACAAAGATATATATATATATATATATATATATATATATAGTGATCTTCCTAATCAGAGAACTAACTTCAGACCAGACACTGAAAACTACCTAAAATGCCAATATATCTTTTTTTTTTAAATGGACTTTATGTTTTAGAGTAGTTTTAGGTTCACAGTAAAAGTGAGCAGAAAGTATAGAGAGTTCCCATATACCTGTGCCCCCCCAACACACACACACACACACACACACCCTCCCCTGCTATTAACATCTTGCACTAGAGTGGTACATTAGTTATAGTATATACCTACATTGACATACCATTATCACCCAAAGTCCAGAGTTTACTTTAGGTATACATGGTATTATACATTCTATTGGGTTTTGAAAAATGTGTGATGACTAGTATCTACCATTATAGTAATCATATGATGATACTGTGGTTTCACTGACTAAAATTCCTCTGTGTTCCACTTATTTATCCTTCTCTCTCTCTTCCCTAACTTTTGGTAACTGCTGATCTTTTTACTGTCTCCATAGTTTTGCCTTTTCCAGAATGTTATTATACTGTTATACTTTACTGCTGAAAAGGCCACATACTGTTGGTTGGTTTCTTTCGCTTAATAATAGGCAGTTAAGGTTCCTTAATGTCTTTTCATGGCTTGATAGTTCATTTCATTTTAGCACTAAGTGATATTCCACTGTCTGGACGTACCACAATTTATTTACTCATTCACCTGTTGCAGGACATCTTCATTGCCTCCAAGTTTTGGAAATAATGAATAGAGATCCTGTAAACAAGTAGAATTTACATTTATTTTAGAAAAGCAGTGTTGATAAGACACAGATCACAAACTGTAATATTGTCCTATTATAATACAACGTAGAGGTCTCTGAGTTGTACCAAGTTTACACAGTGGTATAACCATTACCAAAATCCAGATATAGAACATTTTCAGTATTTCAGCAAGTTTTCTCATGTCTCTTTGCAGTCAAATACTGCTTCCCTCTGCAAGTCCCTTATAACCACTTATTCTGTCAGTAATGTTATATGATTGGAATCATGTATTACGTACCATTTTGTGTCTAACTTCTCTCTCTCACTTAGCATGAAACTTTTGGGATTCATTGGTGTTGTTACATGTATCAGTAGTTTGTAATTTATTAAATGCTAAATAGTAGTCCATTGAATGGATAAAACAAAATTCATTTATTCATTAATGAGTTGATGGACATTTGAGTTGTTTCCTGGTTTTCTCTATTAAGGATTAATTTGCTGTGAATATTTATCTGCAGGTTTTGGTGGGAACATATGTTTTTATTTTTCATAGCTAGAAGTAAGACTATAGGATTATTGGTAAGTAAGTGTTTGACTTCTTATCATTATTGGTTGCACTGCAGCATGTGGAAATTCCTGGACTAGGAATTGAACCCATGACACAGTAGTGACCAAAGCTGTTACAGTGACAACACTGGATCCTACACAACAAGAGAACTCCTGTTTAACTTTTTAAGAAACCACCAACCTTTTCCAGAGTGGCTATGCCATTTAGTATCCTCACCAGCAGTATATGAGATTTCTAGTTGCTTTACATTCTCTTCAGCACTTGCTATTTGTGTTTCTCTTTAAGTGTAGCCATCCTAGTGCACTTGTAATAGCATTTCACTCTAGTTTTATCTTGCATTTTCCTAATGACTAATTATCTTTTTAGATGCTTATTTGTTATTCATGTATCTTATTAGCTGAAATGTCTGTCAGTTCTTTTTCCCATTGTTTTTTAATCAGGTTGTTTGCTTTATTATTGATTATAAGAGTTCTATGTATATTCTTGGTACAAATCCTCAAATGTGTGAATATACAGATATCCTAATATGAGGCTTGCATTTTCATTTTCTTAATGTTGTCTTTCAAAGAGAAAATGCTTTTAATTTTGATGAAGTTATATTTATCTTTTTTTTTTCTTTGTGGTTCATGCTTTTTGTGTCCCAAGAAAATTTACCTAAATGAAGTATCAAAGATGTTCTTGAGTTTTCTTCTGGAGGTTTTGTTTTGTTTTGTTTTGTTTTTTTGTCTTCTGTCATTTTAGGGCTGCACCCGTGGCATGTGGAGGTTCCCAGGCCAGGGGTCTAATCGGAGCCACAGCTGCTGGCCTACGCCACAACCACAGCAACGCAGGACCCAAGCCACATCTGCGACCTACACCACAGCTCACGGCAACGCCGGATCCTTAACCCACTGAACAAGGCCAGGGATCGAACCCACAACCTCATGGTTCCTAGTCGGATTCGTTTCCTCTGCGACATGACGGGAACTCCCTGGAAGTTTTATAGTTTGAGCTGATAGATTTAGGACGAGTTAGTTTTTATGTGTGTATGAGGTAAGAGTCAAGATGTATTTTTTCCCACATGGATGCCTAATCGTTGGAGTGCCACTTTTTGAAATGGTCAGCAGTTGTCAAGAGACTATTCTCTCCCTATTAAATTACATTAACATCTTTATCAAAAATCAATTGAATATATATATGTGAGTATATTTGTGAGTTCTCTGTTGGACTTTATTCCTATACCAATACAAAGCTGTGAATTTTTTTAAACTTATAGTAAGTCTTAAAATCAGATAGTATAATTCTTTTTGATTTTGTTTGTCTTTCTCAAGATCACTGTTGATAGTCTAGGTCTTTTGCATTTCTATATTATTTTAAAATCAGCCTCAGTTTCTACAAAAAAAATCATATTCATAGCGGAATTGGGATTTGGTGAATATGTAGATAAAACTAGCATCAGGAATCTTAATCATATCGAATGTTACCATCTTTGTGCATGGTACATCTATCCATTTGTTTAGGCCTTCTTTATTTTCCCTCAGCCATGTTGATAGTTTTTCAGAGTATAGGTCTTACACAGATTTTAATTAAATTCATCTAAAATTTTTTTAATTTAATTTTTTGCTTTTTAAGGCTGCACCTGTGGCATATGGAAGTTCCTAGGCTAGGGGTCGAATAGGAGCTGCAGCTGCTGGCCAGCACCATAGCCGTAGCAATGCAGGATCTGAATCATGTCTGCAACCTACACCACAGTTCACAGCAGTGCCGGAGTCTTAACCAGTGAGTGAGGCCAGGGATCCAACCCACATCCTCATGGTTACTAGTCGAGTTTGTTACTGCTGAGCCACAACAGGAATTCCCTACATATTTTAGATATATATTATATTGGTACTATTTTTAATTTCATTTTCCAGCTGTTTGTTTCTTGTGTCATAGAATAGTTGATTTGGGTATATTGACTCTGTTTTGTAACCTTGCTAAAATTTCATTTATTTGGGGAATTTTTTGGTAGCTTTTTAAAATAAATTCTTAACATTTTCTACATGGACAGTCACGTTATCTGTGAATAGAGATTATTCTGCTTCTTTTGCAAAAAGTATGTCTTTTATTTCTTTTTATTACCTTATTGCATTGACTAGGAGTGCTAGTCAAATATTAGATATAGTGATGAGTGTAAACATCTTTGCCTTTTTCCCAGTTCTAGAAAGTAAGAATTCAATCATTCACCAGTAAGTGCCATCCTAGTTGTAGGTTTTTCTTATATGCTCCATTTCAAGAAGCCCTTCCAGAGAAATTCCCATCTATTCCTAGTTTCTGAGAATTTTTATCGTAAGTGGATGTTGTACTGTGTCAAATGCTTTTTATGCATCTTTGAGATGACCAGTTTTTCTTTTTTCATCTTGTTAATTTGATGAATTACATTGACTGATTTTCAAATGTTATACCTTGCATTCTGAGAAAAACTCCACTGAATTATTCTTTTCATATGGTTTGATTCAGTTTGCTGATATTCTGTTAAGAATTCTTCCATCTGTGTTCATAAAGGATATTGTTCTGGGTTTGTTTTGTTTTGTTTTCTATTCTTGTAATGTCCTTGTCCATTTTTGTTATTATAATAATGCAGTCTCATAAGACAAATTGGGAAATATTTTCTTGTATTTCTAGAAGAATTGGTATAGAATTGTTGTTTCTTACTTAAATATCTTTATTTTTGAGACTATACTTTTTTTATTATAGAAAATATCTTAAAGTTGGTCATGACTCTCTAAATCTAATCCTTTAGGGCTTGTGCTTTATACTTTAGTCAGAATAGAATACTCCGTAACTTGTACTTCAGCAGTATAGAATGTAGAATAGTAGCTACTTGGGGGTCATTAATACCTCAAAGATTGCCAGCACTTTTCTACATGATTTTGCCCTTGGCAGAAATATTTTTCTTTTGCCAGTTGCCTAAGATAGCAGGATTACAAGCTACGAACCAAACTGAATTTGCTTTAAATACAGCAATAGCCCTTCCCTTTGTACCATAGTATGCCTGAGTAAAGAACATAGTTTTCACTCACTTAAGCAATAAGATTTTGCTTTTTTGTAGTAGTTTAATAAATGTTAGCTGACGTATCTCTCAGTTTATTCCTGTGGACAATATCTTGGTTTTTGGACATGTTGATTTTAATGTACATGTCCAATATAACATTGCCCCAGAGGTGCTGTCATTATTCATGAAGTGAATCATAGGAAAGAGTTTTTAGAAATGTACTAAATGTGATTTGTATTTCATATTTCTAGACATTGTAAGAACTAGAATATGCTATTACCATAAATGTTTCTTTTTTTCTCCTTTAACTATTTGGGTTTGTTTGTTTGTTTGTTTGTTTTGCTTTTTAGGGCTGTACCCGTGGATATGAAAATTCCCAGGCTAGAGGTCAAATTGGAGCTGCAGCTGCTGGCCTATACCACAACCACAGCAATGCAGGATCCGAGCCTTGTCTGTGACCTACACCACAGCACATGGCAATGCTGGATCCTTAACCCACTGAGCTAGGCCAGGAATCGATCCCACATCCTCATGGATACTAGTCGGGTTCATTACTGCTGAGCCACAGTGCAAACTCTTCATCTATTTTAAACGTAAAGATTGTCTGTTGTTCCTGAGCCCTTCCTGTCAGGATAGCATATAGCCCTCTGAGTTGTAGATGACCAATTGCCCCACTTTTTACTACTTTGCACCTTATTAGTTCAACCTCTCTTTTTGGACAGTTTTTATTTTTAGCTGTAATTTATTTTAACACTTTCCAAGTGCTAGATGCTGTGCTAACTGTTTTATATACTTGAGAGGCAAGTGTTAACTTCTTCAGTTATAGAAGAGAAAACTAAGACTAAATGACATTGAGTCATTTGCCCGTAGTCACACAGCTAATTGCTGTTTGTCTTACTGCCAGTCCAGTGTTCTTGACATAGCATTTCAGACTGTAAAGGCAATATAGTGCAGCGGTCAAGTGCATGACTTTGAGGATTTAAAATATTACTTCTGTCACTTACTGGTTACATAACTTTGAGCAAGTCTTTAAATGTCTCAAACCTCAGTTTCTTCTTTTGGAAAATGAGATTAATAATAACACCTACCTAAGAGGGTTCTTAAGTAGATTAAATGAGTTTATTTAAAGTTTCTGGCATACAGTAAATGCCATGGAAATAGTTTATTTTTGTGATTATTAACCATTATACTGTTTAACGTTCAGCCAGCAATCATTTCCCCCTTCATCACTCTCCACACTGACTTTTCTGAAACTAACCTTCATGAGACTAAATATGTTATCCATAATATTTCCAGCCTTGGGCCACCTTATAATGAATTTTTTAAAATATATAGCATCCCCGTGTTCATTGCAGCATATTTACAATAGCCAAGACATGGAAACAACCTGACTATATACATCAGTGTGTGAATGGGTAGAGAAAATATTTATGACAACATAAATGGACCCTAAGGGCATTATGCTAAGTGAAATAAGTCATACAGAGAAAGAGAAATACTATAAGATATCATTTATATGAGGAGTCTTATCTCATAGATATAGAAAACAGATTGATACTTGCTAGGGATAGGGTGTGGAAGGTGGCAAAATGGGTGAAGATGGTCAGGAAGGACAAACTTCCAGTTATAAGAGAAATGAGTCCAGGAGCTACAATGTACAGCATAGTGAGTATAGTTTATAATACTGTATTATGTATTTCAAAGATGCCGAGAGTAGATCTTAAAAGTTTATCACACATACCCACAAAACTTGTAATTTTTAATATCATCACCATCATGGTTGGTGATGATATTAACCAAACTTGTAATCATTTCACAATTAATACATATATCAAATCATTATGTTGTCCACCTAAAACTAACACAATAAAAAAAAATCAAGATCAGTGCATTTTAATGTAGCAAAGTATGAAACAATTCAGTGTGTTGATTCCACATTCAACATCACAGCTAACCTTTAAGAGTATATCCAGTAGTTCCCATCATGGCATAGCGGATATCAGATCCGACTAGGAATCATGAGGTTGAGGGTTCGATCCCTGGCATTGCTCAGCGGGTTAACGATCCGGCATTGCCGTGAGCTGTAGTGTAGGTTGCAGACGCGGCTCGGATCCTGCGTTGCTGTGGCTGTGGTGTAGGCCAGCAGCTACAGCTCCGATTGTACCCCTAGCCTGGGAACCTCCATATGCCGCGGGTGCAGCCCTAAAAAGCAAAAAAAAAAAAAAAAAGGAGTATATCCACTTGTCAAGTGTTAGTGTCATATCAGAGAATCCTATAGTTTTGGAAAAAGCTATCCTTTTCCATCTGAAAAAAAAATATTAAGTTTCATCTTGTCATTAGCATAGGGAACTTCCTTCACCATGGCTAGCCTTCCACAGTTTGACATGCACTAAATTTCCTTTAAAATGTTATTTATGTAATTATAGCTAATATCCTGCACAGAGTTAGCAAGTGAGGACAAAGTCCAGCTCCCCTTCTGGCAAGGTCTTCCTTCTGTATGCCCCATAATCTTTTTATTTGCTGATCTTACCAGCGTTCTGTCTCATATCCTCATTTTATTATTCTAAAGAAAGGGAAATCAGTTGATCAGTTGTGGTTGCACAACTCTTTGAGTATACTAAAAACCTATGAATTGTACACTTTAAATGGGTAAATTATACGGTATATAAATTATGTGTTAAAAAAGATGTTTTAAAAAGATAAAAGGGACAATAAATATAAAAATCATTCTGGAAGTATTTTCTGAGTGAAACTAGTTCCCTCAAATGGAATTTAAAATTTTTCTATATATTCCCTTTTTTTTGGGGGGGGGGAGGAGATTGGAGACCCATGACGTGCAGAAATTTCCAGCCAAATATCTAACCTGTGCTACAGCAGTGATAATGCCAGATCCTTAACTCACTGAGCCACCAGGGAACTCCCTCTGTGTATTCTTTTAACTGAAAAAGGCGACTCATAATTAAACTAAAATTAAGAAATAAAAATTTACTTTTCATATTAGAAAATATGTTCATGTGGTCAAATTTCAGAGGTTCATAAGGGTATGTACAGTACTAAATCTCTTGTTTCTGTCTCTTGGCCATTGTTCCCTTACTAGAAGAGTTAGTTAATGTTAATTTCTGCAGAGATGTTTTGTGCATTTATGAGCAAAGTATATCTATAGTCCTTTTCTTCTTTTTTGCCACATAAAAAAAGAATATACACTATTCTATATGCACTATTCTGCACCAAGCTTTTCTAACTTGGAAAGTATCCCACATCAGTACATAGAATATTATCACTGACTTGCTTTTTTTTTCCCCTTCCAGCAATTTTTTTTTCCAATTGTTACATAAGACAGTGATGCATCTTGCAATCATTGTAGGTTCTGTAAAATGTAGTATAAGTATTGATGTACATTCTGCTTGGATCATTCTCTAAACTAGCTGTAAATATCTATACTCTAACCATTGCTCTCCATCTTTGCCAGTAATTGATATATTGTTAGACTTTTCTTCATGTTTTGCCAACCTAATGGAAGTGAAATGGTATTTCATTGCAGTTTATTTTGTTTTATTTTTTAATTGAGATATAATTGACATATATTAGTTTTAGGTGTAATACATAGTGATTCAAATTTTGTGTGTATTATGAAACGATCACCACAATAAATCTAGTTAAAATCCGTCATTGTACATAGTTACAAAAATATTTTTTATTGTAATGAAGACTTTTAAGATCTACTCTTTTAGCATTTTTTATCATTGCAGTTTTTTGTTTTTGTTTTTGATAGGCAAGAAATAGATCAATTAATGCTTATTGAGAGATGCTTATGAGAGATGGCAGCCGGCAGGCAAGGAGGCTCTGCACCAGGATTAGGTGGGCTACAGTTTTATCATCCAAGGGGAGTGTATGTCAAGGGGAAGACCACCTCTTCCTTTCTGGGAGTAGTAGCTCCCCCTTGGTATCCCATATTCAGATCAGTGGAAGTGTGGTACTTAAATTCCTGCCTTTGGTCTGAACCTGAATGCAGGCCTCATCACATATCCCACCCAACAACTGAGGCAAATCTTACACCTCCACTAGTCAAGCAACCCTGCCTTGTTCTGATGGCTTACTTGAGCAATTATTAACTTACAGTGAACTCCCAAAGTCTCTGTGTTTCCCTTTCTGTGGTCCCTTACTGGGGCTTCTATAACTATCTGTGCCTACTCCATCCCTATCATTTCCCCCTCTAGGTGTTTTACCCCTTTATTCCTAAAGGGGATATTGGGCAACAACCGTTCAGTAACTACTTCCTGCTGAGACAGGGCATGGGCCTGCCTAGAGAAGGAGTAAAACATCTGTCCCTTTTCTGTTGGGAGGACCATAAGCCAGTGTTGCTCTGGTTAACATTATTTTTGCAGCCACCTTAGAAATTAAACAGCATATGGTGAAACCAGTAGTGCCAGGAGGACCAGCGCTCCTACAAGCACCTTTGGGTCCAGGAGCACCAATGTTACCAATGGGTCCAGGGGGTCCAGTAGATCCAGCTGGGCCAGGGGGACCAGCATCACCTTTAGCATCAGCATCACTAGGTTCACCCTTAGCACCAGGTTGGCCGTCAGCACCAGGAGGGCTAGCGAAGCCAGCAGGTCCTGGAGGACCTTGCACAACACACTCGCCAGGGAAACCTCTCTCACCTCTTGCTCTGGAGGAGCCAAGAACACCAAGGTCTCCAGGAACACCCTGTTCACTGGGTTTGCCTGCAGTAGGGCTAGCAATTCCAGGGGGTCCCTGAGTTCCAGCTTCTCCATCTTTGCTAGCAGGACCAACAGTGCCAGGGGTCTTGTAACACCTTGCTCTCCAGCTTTGCCAGGCTCTCCAGCAGCACCAGGTCCACCATGCTCATCAGGGGGTCCAGGCAGGCCAGCAAGTCTGAGTTCACCTCAGGCTCCTTGCTTTCCTCCTTCTCCAGCAGGGCTAGGGGGACCTTGAATATCAGTGGGGCCTGGCTCTCCCTTGGCGCCAGTGTCTCTTTTGTATTATAGATGTCATCCCTTTCAAGGTAGTTTCCCAACCAGGTATTAGTGCCCAAGAAGTTGCTGACAGAAGGTGTCCCCAACAGTGTCCACAATGTGTGGGAGTTGATCTGGCTACAAGCTGGGGCTAAAGTGTTAGGACCTGCAAGGGCTGGCCGGTGTCTGGACTTACTGAGGTTCGGGTTCTTTATGCCTCTGCGCAGAGGAATTCAGCCATAGACAAAGTGATAGGCAAGAAATAGATTTATTAAGATAGAACACCTGTGAGAGATACAAGCGAGCAGGCAAGAAGGCTCTGCCTTTTTTGTATTTCTTAAAAAAACTTTTAGTATAGATGATTCACTATCAGCCAATTTCTACTGTTCAGCAAAGTGACAGTTTTGTGTGTGTGTGTGTGCACGTGTGTGTGTGTGGGTATTCACATACATTTAAAAAATACAATTTTCCATCATAGGCTATCCTAGGAAATTGGATATACTTTCATTATTGCAGTTGTAAATGTATTTCTCTGATTACTATTCAGGTTAAACATCACTTCATATTCACTGGCTATTTACATGTCTTTTCTGTGAATTGCCTGTTTAAATCTGTTGCCCTTTTTAAAATAGGGTTGTCTTTTTCTGTTTCTTCTTTTATTTTTATCTAAAATTTTTTTGACAAATAAAAATTGCATATATTTAAGGTATACGATGTGGTGTTTTGATACATGCATGCATTATCCCTGTTTTTAATTATCACTGTTTCTTAAAAGTGCATTCCATCTTCTGAGTACAACTTTCAACCAACTATTAACATTTAGCAATTCGTTAACTACTTTAAACCATTTTTGTGTCTTTACCCCACATACAGACACTAAATACTTATTTAATAAATTGCATTAATAAAATATATTTAGATAAAGACTTAGGTAGCATTTCAGTTTGATGATAATATATTACATTTAAATGTATTTACTCTTTTGTATGTGTAATATTTCTCTCTTTTTGTAATGTTTATGTATACCCCCTTTGACCATGTAATTTATCTTCTGGGATTTATCCTATAGAAATATTTGCTTGTGTCTAAAATAATGAATGTGCAGGAATATTTATTGCAGCATATTAGATGATAGAAAAAGGCTATAAATAACCTAAGTGTTCATCAGTAGGGTACTAGTTAGATAAATTATGGTACATCCATTTTATGGAACACTGTTTATCCTTAAAAGAGTAATGCAGCCGTATATATGTCAGGTGGAATGAAGAAGGGAATGGATTGTAAGGCATATGAGGGAGGTGACTGATTTTATTTTGGGGCACCAGTTTTTAAAATATATACCATGTCACAGGTTCAACAATAATACGTACTAGCCAGATTCAACTCAAGTGCTACCAGTTTACTCTGTATGCTATTTGATAGCAATCAGAACCACAACAGGATTTTGTTGTTTTTTTTACATAATTCTAAAGTTCATCTGTAGGAAAAAAAGCCATAATAATAAGTAAGACATTCTTTAAAAGGATCAGAGGTGTTCTTCTCTTGGCTCAGTGGGTTAAAAACCTGACATAGTGTCCATGAGGATGTGGGTTTGATCCCTGGTCTTGCTCAGTGGGTTAAGGATCTGGCTTTGCTGCAAGCTGTAGCCTATGTTGCAGATGTGACTCGATCTGTTGTCGCTTTAGCTGTGGTATAGGCCTGCAGCTGAAGCTCTGATTCAACCCCTAGCCTGGGAACTTTATGCCACAGGTGCGGCCATAAAAAGAAAAAAAAAATAGATCAGAGGAAAGAGTTTGAACTAATTTGCCCTGCTATGTATTAAAATATACTATATGGTTACAGTAATTAAATAAGATTATATTGTCCATTTCATAGGTTCATTACTTTTACAGAACAGAGGCATTAATAGTTCCTTGTATGTTGAGAAATTTAGCTGAAGTAAAGGAATTATTTTATTATATTTATTTATTTTTGCCTTATCTAGGGCCGCACCCGTGGCATATGGAGGTTCCCAGGCTGGGGGTCTAACAGGAGCTATAGTTGCCGGCCTTCACCACAGCCATGACAACGCAGGATCCGAGCCGTGTCTGCAACCTACACCACAGCTCACGGCAACGCCGGATCCTTAACCCACTGAGCAAGGCCAGGGATCAAACCCGCAACCTCATGGTTCCTAGTCGAATTCGTTAACCACTGAGCCACAACGGGAACTCCCTGAAGTAGAGGAATTATTTTAAAACTGCACAGAAATGATGTTTTTCCATTGTCTATTTGAAAATGGAAAAAATAAAAATAAGTCTCAACATCACACCAGAAATAAACATCAATTTCCATATGGAGTGTGTGTGTGTGTGTGTGTGTGTGTGTATGTGTGTGTTATGTGTGTATTTAAGGTGGATAAACAGCCTTACGTTACTGTTTAGTAAAAAAAATTTTTTGGCTGCACCCACAGCATGTGGAAATGCCCAAGCTAAGGATCAAACCCACGCCACAGCAGTGACAACACCGGATCCTTAACCATTAGGCCACCAGGGAACTCCAAGAAAATGTTGAATATTTTTATTATTTTGAAGTAGAGAGAGTTTTCCTAAGTAATATATAAAACTTGAAAGATAAATTAGATGGATTTAACTGTATAGAATTTTTAAGCATATATCCAGTAAAAGACACTGTAAACAAAATTTATACTTTACATTTATATTTGCAATATAAAAAGCAAAAGATTGGTATCTATAGATATCAAGGGAATAGTTACAAGTTACTATGAAACTCAATAGAAAGATTTCTAAACCTAACAGGATATAATTTACAGAAGATGAAATATAAATGGCCAATATGCATACAAAAAGATTTGCAGCCTGTTAAAAAATTAAACAAGTACAATTAACTACAAGTTAACAGGGTTTTTTGGCCCACTGGATCAGCAGACTTTTAAGAGATTTAGGGATACAGCTGGTTAAAAATCATAGAAGAAATCTTTTCTCTCCATTTCTGTCCCATTGTAACCTAACAAACAATAAAAATAAATTTTTAAAACTTCTGTCTTCAAATGAAGACACAACCTTAAAACGCAAGACTGTATCAAATAAGAATTCTGAATCAAAACAAAGGAAAATGACGGACATTGCATTGACACATGCCTTCTCCATCCTGGATAAGATAACAACTTGCCTTTAAATGTATCCAAGTTCTGTATGGTTGATCCCTGTTCTTTGGTTAAAGGTAACAATTCTAGAGGGATGAGGCAACAAGAATAATGGGAGTATTCCTGTATAGATTCAATTCAGCATAGAAACCTCCTACCTGGAGTTCCCTCTGTGACTCAGTTGGTAACAAACCCGAGTAGTTAGTATCCATGAGGACATGGGTTCGATCCCTGACCCTGCTCAATGGGTTAAGGATCTGGTGTTGCTGTGAGCTGTGGTGTAGGTCACAGACACAGCTCAGTCTGGCATTGCTGTGGTTGTGGTGTGGGCCAGCAGCTGTAGCTCCAATTCGACCCCTAGCCTGGGAACTTCTATATGCCACAGGTATACCCTTAAAAAAAAAATAAAATGAAACTTCATACCTATAAGCCTCCAATTCCCCCAGCTCCTGGAAATCACTAACTTGTTTTCTGTCTCTATAGATTTACCTATAGACAGATTTCTGGACATTTCATAAAACAACCTCATACACTATGTAAACTTTTGTGTCTACCTTTATTTCACGTAGCATAGGTTCATCCATGTTGTAGCATGTATCAGCACTTCATTCCTTCTAATAGCTAAGTGATATTTCTTTGTAAGGATATACCACATTTTATTTATTCATCAGTTGGACATTTGAATTGTTCCCATGTTTTGACTATTGTGCATAATGCTGCTGTGAACATTTGTGTCCAAGTTTTTGTATAGACAGATTCTGTTAGAATATACTTTGGAATGGAATTGTGGGTCATAATGGTGATTCTGTGTTTAAGATTTTGGGCAACTGTCAAACTTTTCTGTTTTGCAGACTTACCACAAATGTATGAGGGATCCAGTTGTTTCACATCTTCATGGACACTTGTTATTGTTTGTCTTTTTAATTATAGTCATCCTAATGGTTCTGAAGTGGTATCTTGTTTTTTGTTTTGTTTTGTTTTGTCTTTTTGTCCTTTTATGTCCAAACCCGCAGCATATGGAGGTTCCCAGGCTAGCGGTCTAATCAGAGCTGTAGCTGCCGGCCTACACTACAGCCACAGCAACACAGGATCTGAGCCGCATCTGCAACCTGCACCACAGCTCACGGCAACGCCAGATCCTTAACCCACTGAGCAAGGCCAGGGATCGAAGCTGCAACCTCATGGTTCCTAGTCGGATTCGTTTCCGCTGCGCCACAGTGGGAACTCCGGTATCTTGTATTTTTGACTTGTATTTCCTTAGCAACTAATGATGGTTAGCATTTTTTTCATGTGATTTTTGTCCATTTTTTATATATTCTTTGAGAAACACCTAGTCGCCTTTTGCCTGATTTTTATTGTTTTTGTCTTTTTATATTGAATTCTAAGAGCTCTTTATGTAGTCTAGATACAAGTCCCTTGTCATACAGGGTTTGTAGATATTTTTACACATTCTTAACTGACTTTTGAAGTACACAAGACTTTAATTTTGATGAAATTCAGTTTTTATTGTTACTTTTCGTGTCATAGCTAAGAAACTAACTATCTCGTAATTCAGAATTACACAGATTTATGTCTGTTTTCTTCTAAGAGTTTTTAACTTTTAAATCTAGGTCTGATCCATTTTGTGTTAATTTTTATATAGGCTATATGAGATGGGAGCCCAACATCATAGTTTTTGCATATGGTTATCTAGTTGATACAGCATCATTTGCTGATAAGACTCTTCTTTTCCTATTTAATTTTCTTGTCACACTCATCAAAAATTAATTGACTGTAAAATATGGGTTTATTGCCTGGCTCTCAATTCCATTCCATTCCATTGACCTATATGTCAGTCCTTATGCCAGTACCACACAGTCTTGATTACTGTAGTTTGACAGTAAGTTTTGAAATTGAGAAGTGTGAGTTCTTCAACTTTGTTCTTTTTAAAGATTGTTTTGGCTATTCTTGGGTCCATTACATTTCTACAGGAATTTTAGAATTTCTGTAGAAAAGCCAGCTGGAATTTTAGGAGGAATTATGTTGAATCTGCAAATCAATTTGGGGGACATTGTCATTTTAACAATATTTTAACAATCTGGGAAAATGAGATGTCTTTCTATTTAGGTATTCTTCAATTTTTGTTTCTTCTTTCTTTCCTTTTTTTTTAATGGCCATACCTGCAGCATGTGGAGGTTCTTGGGCTAAGGGTTGAATTAGTTGCAGCTGAGGCCTACACCACAGCCACGGCAATACTGGCTCTGAGCAATGTCTGTGACCTATGCTGCAGCCTCTGGCAATGCTGAATCCTTAACCCACCAAGCGAGGCCAGGGATTGAACCCACATCCTCATGGAGACTGTCAGGTTCTTGACCATCTTAACCACAATGGAAACTCATATTTTTTAGTTTCCTTTGACAGTGTTTTATAGTTCTCATTTTACAAGTCTTGCACTACTATTGTTAGATTTATTCATAAATACTTTATTCCTTTTGAATATAATGTAATGGAATTGATTTCTGAATTTAGTTTTTTGAATTGTTTGTTGCTAGTGGATAGAAATAAAATTTAATTTTGTATGTTGGTCTTGTATCCCGTGACCTTGGTGTACACATTCATTAGTTTGAACACTTTTTTGTGTTCGTGCACTAATGTGTATTCTATCATAGTTTCTATGTGCAAGATCATGTCATCTGCAAACAGAGGTGGTTTTACTTTTTCCTTTTCAATCTGAATGCCTTTCATTTCTTTATCTTGTTTTATTGTCCTGGCTAGCACCTCTGCTACTATGTTGAATAGAAGTAGTAAGAGTGAACATCCTTGTGTTGTTCCTGATCTTAGTGGTGAAGCTATCTGTCTTTAACCACTAAGTGTGATATCAGCTGTGGGTTTCTCATGGATGTACTCTATCAAGGTAAGATGTTTACTTCTATTCTTAGTTTGTTGAGTGTTCTGTATCATGAAAGGAAGTTGAATTTTGTTAAATGCTTTTTCTGTGTCTATTAAAATAATTTCATGGGTTATATCATTTATTAATATTACACTGAGTTTCATATGTTAAATGAACTCTGCCTTCCTAAGATAAATCCCATTTGGTCATGGCGTATAATCCTTTGTATATGTTGTCGGATTCTGTTTGCTCACATTTTATTGAGGATTTGTACATCCACATTCACAAGGGACATGAAGCTGTAGTCTTCATTTCTTGTAATATCTTCATCTCGTTTTGAGATCAGGGTTATACTGGCGTCACAGAAGGAGTTGGGAAGGAGGAAACTTTGTTATTTTTTGGAACTTTTGAAGGAATGGTGTTAGACTGAGTGTGTGTATTACTTTTTAAGAAATGTTTTTATTATAGTTGATTTAAAATGTTCTGTCAATTTCTGCTATACAGTAAAGTGACGCAGTTATGCACATGTATACATTCTTTTTCTCACATTATCCGCCATCATGTTCCATCACAAGTGATTAGATACAGTTCCCTGTGCTGTATAGTAGGATCTCATTGCTTATCTACTCCAAATGCTATAGTTTGCAACTACTAACCCCAAACTCCCAATCCATTTCTCTCCCTCCCCCGTGGCAACCACAAGTCTGTTCTCCATGTCCATGATTTTCTTTTCTGTGGAAAGTTCATTTGTGCCATATATTAGATTCCAGATATAAGTGATATCATGTGGTATTTGTCTTTCTCCTTCTGACTTCACTTAGTATGAGAGTCTCCAGTTCCATCCATGTTGCTGCAAGTGGCATTATTTTGTCTTTTTATGGCTGAGTAGTATTCAATTGTGTGTATGTACCACGTCTTCTTAATCTGTTCATCTGTCAGTGGACATGTAGGTTGTTTCCATGTCTTGGCTATTGTGAATAATGCTGCAATGAACATACAGGTGCATATATCTTTTTCAGTGAAAGATTTGTGCAGATATCTGCCCGGGAGTGGGATCGCTGGATCATATGGTAGTTCTATACTTAGTTTTCTGCAGTATCTCCATACTGTTTTCCATAGTGGTTGTACCAATTTATATTCCCACCAACAGTGTAGGAGAGTTCCCTTTTCTCCACACCCTCTCTAGCATTTGTTATTTGTAGACTTACTAATGATGGCCATTCTGACCACAGTGAAGTAAGTGGTACCTCACTGTAGTTTTGATTTGCATTCCTCTAATAATTA
Source organism: Catagonus wagneri (assembly GCA_004024745.2). Classification (NCBI taxonomy): domain Eukaryota; kingdom Metazoa; phylum Chordata; class Mammalia; order Artiodactyla; family Tayassuidae; genus Catagonus; species Catagonus wagneri. The sequence goes on along the minus strand of PVHT021183556.1, from coordinate 9,301,674 downwards.
GTAATGTTGAACATTTTTTCCTGTATGTCATCTTTGGAGAAATGTCGTCTTTGGAGAAATGTCTATTCAGGTCCTTTGCCCATTTTTCAATTGGGTTGTTCGGTTTTTTGCTGTTGAGTTTTTATTACTTTTGAAACACATGGTAGAATTTACCAGTGAAACCTTCCCATCGGGGAAGATTTTTGACTACTAATTTAGTATCTTCACTTGTTATACATTCATTTTTTCTATTTCTTCAGAAGTCAGATTGTTTTAGGAATGTATCCATTTCATCTAGGTTAAAAATTGTTGGTATATAGTTTTTGTTGGTATACAGTTGGTATAGAATTTTTTATAACCCTTTTTATTTCTGTAATGTCAGTAATGTCCTTTCTCTCTTTCCTGATTTAGTAATTTGAGTCTTCTCTCATTTTCCTAAAAGTTTCTCAATTTCATTGACCTGGTCAAAGAACCAGTTTTTAATTTTGTTGGTTTTCTCTACTACCATGTTTCTATTTTCCATTTCATGTATTTCTCCTCCACATTATTTCCTTCCTTCTACTTGCCTTGTATTTAGTTTGCTCTTCTTTTGCTAATTTTTTTCAGGTGGAGAGTTAGGTAATTGATCACAGGCCTTTTTTTTTCTTTTTAGGGCTATACCCGTGGCATATGGAAGTTCCCAGGCTAGGGGTCACATCAGAGCTCCAGCTACCAGCCTACACCACAGGCACAGCAACACCAGCTCTGAGCCACGTCTGCAACCTATACCGCAGCTCATGGCAACACTGGGTCATTTAACCCATTGAGCAGGGCCAGGGATTGAACTCGCATACCCATGGGTACTAGTTTCTGCTGAGCCACAACAGGAACTCTAGAATAAATATCCCTCTAAGCACTTCCTTAGCTTTGTTTCATACATTTGGCTATGTATGTGTTTAGTTTGGTTGTTCATGTGTGTTTGTGTTTAATTATCTCAAAGTATTTTCTAATTTCCTTCCTGATTTTTTCTTTGACTCGTTGTTTAATTTCCACATATTTGTGTTTCCCAATTTTTTTCTATTACTGATTTTTAATTCCATTGTGTTTGAGGAACATTCTTTGTTTGATTTAAAAATTACTGATGGAGTGTTCCCCTCATGGCTCAGCAGTAACGAACCCAACTAGGATCCATGAGGATGTGGGTTTGATCCCTGGCCCTGCTCAGTGGGTTAAGGATCCGGCGTTACCGTGAGCTATGGTGTAGATTGCAGATGTGGCTCAGATCCTGCATTGCTGGGGCTGTGGTGTAGGCTGGCAACTGCAGCTCCAATTTGACCCCTAGCCTGGGAACTTCCATATGCTGTGAGTGTGGCTCTAAAAAGCAATCAATCAATCAATCAATCAATAAATAAATATAATTGATGGTTGGCTGGTTTTGTTTGTTTTACCCCTGAGGATACTGTGGTCTTGGGTCCCGTACCACACCCATCTCCTTCCTAATTTCAGCTGCACGTCAAATTACCTGAACTTTTTTTTTTTTTTAAGGGCAATACCTGTGGCATATGGAGGTTCCCAGACTAGGGGTCAAATCCAAGCTACAGCTACCAGCCTACACCACAACCACAGCAATGAGAAATCCTAGCCACATCTGTAACCTATACCATAGCTCATGGCAATGTCGGATCCTTAACCCACTGAGTGAGGTCAGGGATTGAACCCGCATCCTAATGGATACTAGTCGGGTTTGTTAACCGCTGAGCCATGATGGGAACTCCATGGACTTGTTTTATGGGCTTACATATGGTCTGTCCTGGAGAATCTTTCACAATACACTTGAGAAGAATGTGCATTCTGCTATTGTTGAGTGGAATGTTCTGTAGACATGTGTTAGGTCTAGTGGGTTTATGTTGTTGTTCAAGATTTCTATTTCTTCTTGATCTTTTTTTACAATTGTTCTATTATTGAAAATGAGGTATTGAAGTCTCTATTATTGTTTTTTGTTTTTTTTTTTTTTGTCTTTTTGCCTTTTTATGTAGAGCCACACCCACGGCATATGGAGGTTCCCAGGCTAGGGGTCTAACAGGAGCTATAGTTGCCGGCCTTCGCCACAGCCACAGCCACAGCAATGCGGGATCCGAGCCGCGTCTGCAACCTTCACCACAGCTCACGGCAACGCCGGATCCTTAACCCACTGAGCAAGGCCAGCGATCAAACCCGCAACCTCATGGTTCTTAGTCGGATTCGTTAACCACTGAGGCACGAAGGGAACTCCCTCTAACTATTATTGTTGAATTGTCTGTTTCTCCCTTCAGTTTTGTCAATTTTTGCCTGTATACTTTGGTCACTGTTGATTGATGCATATATATTTATAATTTTGTCTTCCTTGTCAGTTAACCATTTTATCACTATAAAATGCCCTTATTTTGTCTCTCATAACAAATTTTGTCTCTAAGTCTTTTATCTCACAGTATAGGCATTCAGTTTTCATTTGGTTACTCTACGTGGTGCATCTTTTTGCATTCTTTTACTTTACCTCTATTCATGTAATCTGAAGTGAATCTTTTGTAAGCAGCATACTGTGTGGTCATGTTTTTAATCCTTTGTGCCAGTCTCTGTCTTCTTATTTGAGTGTATAATTCACCTAAACTTAATGTCAATATGATCAGGTAGGATATACATCTGCCATTTTGTCATTTGTTTTGTACATCTTTTGTCTCTTTTATGTCATGCACATAAACCTAGGCATGTACACAGTCCTCTACATGCACCTGGCCTTCTAGATTCCCAGAAATATGTCACAGTTTTTTCAGAGAGCCTCATAGACATCTTAAGGACTCTTCAGCTTTTTAAATAATTTGTTCAGCTTCTTGTTTGCCCCAACTGTTATCATCACTTCAGACACCTGCAATTATAACCTATTGTGTTCTACAAACCACTCCCCTTCCTTCTCCCCTCCCAGTGAAAAGGCTATTCACACTGAATGAGATCTGAATCAGGTCAAATAAGGACAAGCTTTGAAGATGGAAGTTTCCAGAAAGGTCAATTAATGACATTTCTCTTTGAATGGTGTTTTAGAGAACTCCAACATGTTCTTCCCTCTCCAGTGGCTACCAGACCACTCTTGGTTTTCACTCTGATTGCAAGAATATAGTCTACTGTGATTCTGGGATAATGGAAATGGGTGTAGGTCAAGTTAAAATGTCATATCGCTGGTTTTACTAAAATTTAGCTGTTTTTTAACTCTGAACTCTGGATTATTGCAAGCCTTTGCTTAATTTCCAGAGTTCAGAAAAAGTTGATTCTGACAGCTTCTGCCAGTGCTTTTATGGTCGAGTAGCATTTTCTGTAATTGTTTTTATGCCGGACTAAGTTTTCAGAAATTTACCTCTGCCACCCATTGACGTCACTGCAATTTAACAGATTTGTAAGGAAAGTCTAATCACCTCCCCTCAATTTCTCCTGTAGAGTTGTCCTTAAAGTATAAATATGGAAAATAAACATACAAGTATATAAGGACTAGGAAATGCAGCACCAATAAACTGTAGTTATAAACTGCTTGATGAAGAAGTCTCAGTTAAGTTGAAAATATATAGAGTTTAAGCATTAACTTGAAAGGAGACAAGAGGGATCTTTTAGGGAGCGTGAAAGTAATCTGTATCTTGATTTGAATGACAGTCACGTGTGTGTATACATATGTCAAAACACATAGAACTATACACTTAAGAGTAGTGCACTTCATGGTTTATAAAATCTGCCTCAGTTAAAAACAAAAAAAATACAGAGCTTAGGAATGGAAAAACTGGGAAACTGTATGGTAAGTCCTGCATTCATTTAAATCTACAACTATGAGTAAGCAATTGGGAATTATGAATCCAGAATAGAATTTAAATTTTGACTGTGCAGAAATGTCTCCTAAATATCAGGAGTTGGGTATAAAGGCTAGGAAGGGAGATACATAGTATGTGTAATATGTATGTGTATTATCTGTTCTCCATAAAAGATTCATTAACCTTAGCAACTTGAAACAACCTAAATTTTTATTGTCTCACTCATTTTCTATAGGTCAGGAATCCAGAAGCGGCTGGGACAGATCGTTTTGGTTTAGGGTGTCTCAGGAGGCTGCAGTTATCAGCATGCTTAGTCAAAGCTGGGGGGCTCATTTGCATGGCTGTTAGTAGAATACCTCACTTCTTTGCCACATGGGTTTCTCTATAGGTCTAGTTGAGTGTTCTCAACACTAGAGCTAGCATTCCTCAGAACCAACTATCAGAAAGAAAAAGCAAAGCAGAAGCTTTTCATGACCTAGCCTCAGAAGTCCCCGTATTCTGTTGACTGCATAGACCAACCCTGAAGCAGTATGGAAAGGGATATTACACCAAATTGGGAAGACCAAGAGGATCACTAAGAGTCGTTGTGGAGTTGACTGTCACAGTCTCATATAAATTTCTTCGGCTTTTTTAGCCAGGAACCATTGGATGCTGCCCACAATTTTGAAAATAATGCCTCCAACCAGCTATTGTTTTTTTATGATCCTTTCTCCTTGCTTTAGTGTACTCTTAGGGACCTCATTTCCCTTGTAGAAGCCTTTACTAAACTTGAGTCTATTTTTCACTCTAGTTTATTTAAATGTTTTTCTTGTGTTAAAATCAAATCAAACTAAATTTAATGTTTTTACATTTTAAAATTCAGTCTATAGTATGATCTCATTTTAGCCTGTTCTGTGTTCATATATGCCTAGGGTGGTATTCTTGTTTGTTTGGGGTTTTTTTCCTTTTTTTTTTTTGCTTTTTAAGGCCTCACCCGTGCCATGCAGAAGTTCGCCCCAGGCTAATGGTATAATCACAGTTGCAGCTGCTGGCCTATACCACAGCCACAGCAATGCAGAATCTGAGCCACATCTGTGACCTTCACCACAGCTCATGGCAATGCCAGATCCTTAACCCATTGAGTGAGGCCAGGGCTCGAATCTGCATCCTCATGGATACTAGCTGGATTCTTAACCCGCTAAGCCACAACGGGAACTCCAGCCTTGGAGTGATCTTGTAATGAGTATAGTTATTTCTAAATGGTAAGAATTTGGAAGGATTTTTTAAGTTAGCTTTCCTCTTAATTTTTCTACTTTCCTCTGAATTACTTTCTTTTTTTTTAAGATTTTTTTTATAGTTGATTCACAGTGTTCTGTCAGTATCTGCTGTACAGTAAATTGGCCTAGTCATACAAATATATCTATATATATATAAATTCTTTGTCTCACATTGTCCTCCATCATGTTCCATCACAAGTGATTAGATATAGTTCCCTGTGCTATACAGCAGGATCTCATTGCTTATCCATTCCAAATGCAATAGTTTGCACCCACTAACCCCAAACTCCCAGTCCATCTGAATTGCTTTCACTTATTTTTATAATGAGCATATATTAATGTTTACAAAAAAAATAAAAATTTAAAAAATTTTGTAGTATCGAGTAATGACAAGCATGTAGGGGAACATTCTCATCATTACTGGTTAGAGTGTAAAACTGAGTACCATTTTCTTTAGGGCCTGATCTAGTGGTATCTGTCACAAACTGAAATGCCACTCATATGCTGTGAATCAAATTCCATGCATGTGAATCAGCCCTTTTAAAGTATTTTTTTATTATTTATTTATTTTTTATCTTTTTAGGGCTACACTTGTGGCATATGGAAGTTCCCAGGCTAAGGGTCAAATCGGAGCTACACCTGCTGGCCTACACCACAGCAACGCCAGATCTGAGCCGTCTGCGACCTACACCAGAGCTCCTGACAGTACTGGACCCTTAACCCACTGAGTGAGGCCAGGGATCGAACCTGCATCCTCAAGGATGCTGGTCAGATTCGTTTCCTATGAGCCACGACAGGAACTCCTAAAGTATTTATTTATATACACAAAGAGGAGCGTAGAATGTTCCTTGCGTAGTCATTTACATTAGTGAAATGTTACCAACCATTGAAATGTTTAAGTGGATTATGGTATATTTCTGATATAAAATACTTTGTAACCATTAGAATAATGAGGGCTCAGGAGTTCCCCAACGTGGCTCAGCAAAAATGAAAACGACTAGGAGCCATGAGATTTTGGGTTTGATCCCTGGCCTCGCTCAATGGGTTGAGAATCCAGCATTGCCGTGAGCTATGGTGTAGGTAGCAGACTCAGCTTGGATCTGGCATTGCTGTGGCTGTGGTGTAGGCCAGCAGCTACAGCTCCGATTTGACCCCTAGCCTGGAAACTTCCATTAGCCATGGGTGCGGCCCTAAAAAGACAAAAATAAATAAATAAATAGGATCTGATCATGAGGCTTTTGTACTTTGTGAATCTTAGATGACTTGTTCTTTTCATCAAAGCTATTTCAAAAAGAGGCTGAAATTCCAAAGGGCCCGAGTGAGGATTGGAGAGAAGATAAAGAGAATTTTAGGGAACAAAGCAGTTGGATTTAGTAAGCACGTGCGAGTTGGAAAAAGTAGTGTGGAAGATAAAATTGAGATGGAGGACACAGGAAGAAGAGCAGATTTAAAGGAAGAGAATAATGAATTAAATTTACGATTAATTCTCATGAGGTTGTCTGTAGCAGGTGGTTGGAAAGAACAGCCTAGTGCTCTAGAAGTCATTGGTATCTAGATGTTTTAATTCATGACTATTGATATTTGAGATGACCGAAGGAAGAGCTTGTGGAGTGAGAGAAGATGCTTACAAATGGAATCCTGGGGCACAAACATGTAAGGAGAGAGCAAAGTCATCACTGACGCCAACTGAAGAGTTGCATTGGAGAGTTGCATTCAACATTCCAAGGACAAAGGTGGTGTTAGCGGTCAATACTGTCACACCCCACAGGAAGTTGTAGTACTAGGGATTTGACCAGAATGGGCAGAATGGGTTGTGGTGGAGAGCCCTCTTTTGGAAGGGAACATGGCATTTGAGGAACTGAAGGGAGCCTGGTAGAGCTGGAACTCAAAAAAGAATGTGAATGGGGCTGACAGAAAAGCTTCGTCATCCTTTGAACACAGTGTGATCACTTTCTTATTGGAAGGAAATTAATCAGGTGTTAGTTTTAGTCTCTCAGTGTATTATGGTTATATGTAAATTTTTCTTTTCTTCTGTCCTGTGAAAGATAGAAAAGAGCTTTTGAGGAGCTTGAACATGTGGATAATGGCATTTTTTTTTTCAGCAGTGGGGAAGTAAAGGGCATTAGGAAAGTTTTCTCCAAAGGAGAAGTACCAAAGCTGACAGCAAAGAAAAGCTGCAGGGCCTTTTGACACCCAGCTGAAGTTCCAAAGGCATGGACTGACCCCAAAAGGATAATTTAAAGGAACCTTACCTATCAGCAAGGTGCTGACTAGGAAAAATCATTGTAAAATGTGTTGTTGTACGTGTTTAACTTTTATCTTGCCTTTTCTGTAAAAATTACCTGCATTATCACTTTTTTTTCCTAAGAAAACTGAGATTAAATTTACAGGGAAGAAGTTCCCTATTTATTTCCTCCTCTCACAAAAGACTAGACAGAAGGTTATTCTTTATTACCTTCTCTCCCTTTATTTTATTAAGTTAAAAATTACACATAGAGAAAATTTTGGAACAGCATATGTTAACAGTTAACATTCCTTACCCCAGAGTGGTATTGGCCAGGGGAGGCCAAAATTAACTTCTTTTTTGTTTAACTTAATTACGATATGCATAAAACAACCAATAAAATATGTAGTGCAGGGTTAAGAATCCAGCTAGTATCCATGAGGATGCAGGTTCAATCCCTAGCCTCATTCAGTGGGTTAAGGATCCAGCATTGCCGTGAGCTGGGGTATAGGTTGCAGATGCGGCTTGGATTGGTGTTGCTGTGGCCCTGGTGTAGGCCAGCAGCTGCAGTTCCCATTCGACTCCTAGTCTGGGAACTTCCATATGCTGCTTGCGTGCCCCTGAAAAGCAAAAAGGAAAAAAAGAAAACCCGATATAGAAATGTACAATGGAGGGACAGTCTGCCACTCTAAATTTACATTGTGTATCTTTGGCTTTTTTTTATCTTTTGTTATTATACAAAACAATGTATATTATGTGAAAATATATTCATTAAACTATATACTTTTTCATTTATATCATGGGATATCTTTCCTTATTGATACATATCCATTTGTTTAAAACACTACATAGAATATTAAAAACATTTATGGGAGACATTTTTTATTGTAATAGTTATATATACAGAGAAAAGTGTCCAGCTTAATTACTTTTACAAAGTAAAGACATACATGTAACCACCATCCAGATCAATACCAAGAACAATGCTGGTCACTACATAAGCATAAGCCTTTTTCAGCCTGCCTCCAGTAGTAATCTCCTCCCTTCTTACCACAGATGACCACTATTCTGATTGTTGTCCATGTAGATAAATTGTGTCCATTTTTTTAACTTGAGGTAAATTGAATCATTTGGCATTGTGTGTAGCTTTTTTATGATTGTCTGATGTTTTTTGGCTAACATACTTTTGTGAGATTTGTCCATGTGGTTGAATATAGCAACAGTTTACCCTTTTCCTACTTGCTGTAGTAGTCTATAGTAGAATACCCAAATACCACAATATATGCATTTACCTGTTAGTGAGTATTTGAGTTATTTCAAACTGGGGACTATGATAGGTAATGCTCACAGAGCCTTCTTGTACATGTCTTTTGAACAAATTCTTTTGAGTATGTACACATTTCTGTGGGCTGTATACCAAGGAATAAATTGCTAGATCATATGGTACACATATATTCAGCTTTAGTAGATATTGCCCAGTTGTTTTCTAAAGGGGCCCTGACATCTTACCCTTCCATTGGCAATATGAGTTTCATGTACTCCATGCCCTGCCATGGAATTGAAGGCTTTTTGTAGTTTGGTTTTGGTTTTTGTTATTTGTTTTTGATGGCTGTTTTAGAACATTAGGTTTAAAAATCTGCCCAGTATTTTATTATACGAATATACCATAGTATTAGTCTCCTTTTGATGGATTTTTGCCTTCTTCCCCTACGATAGCACAGCCAGAACCTGGACAGTTGTAATAATCTTGTAGGCCCTGTGGTTTGTAGTATGCGTGATCTGACTGTTTGAGGAAGGTTTCATATTGAAAGCAACAGAATCAGGTTTTTTTCCTTAACAGATTTTCCTCAAATCCCCTGTTTTTTTTTGCGGGGGGTGGGGTGGGCACATCTGCAGCATATGGAGGTTCCCGGGCCAGGGGTCTATTTGGAGCTGTAACTTCTGACCTACACCACAACCACAGCAATGCCAGATCTGAGTCACATCTGCGATCTGTACGACAGCTCACGGCAACGCCAGATCTTTAACCCACTGAGCAAGGCCAGGGATCAAACCTGTGTCCTTATGGATGCTAGTCAGATTTGTTTGCACTAAGCCATAACAGGAACTCCCCCTCTGTTTTTGAGTAGTGTGATACCAGTGTAAGAATCCATGTAAAATAGTTAGGTTTTGTTGACATGAAAATCAGTTTTGATTTCATGGTGGTAAATGGTTGTTTTCTTCACTCTTGTTAAAAGTGGTGTAGAAAAACAATATATAATATCTGAAACTAGACTTTTGGTGAAAGCATTGCTAAATAAATACAGCCAATTTAATTATACTGAATAATTTGCATTCTCTTAAAACAAGCCTGCAGTGATAACTGCCAGCACCTGCATCACATAGATCTTCAATCCATTGGAGAACTGCTGGGTGAATGATTTAAAAATGTAATCCCTTCAGTTTTAGAAAACTTTTGAATTTTACCCTTTGAAAGTGAAAGGTGTTTCCAATCAGAGAACCATGCTGCCCAACCCAGCCTTTCTTTTAATAAAACTCCGCTCCCTCGTTTCCTCAAATTTTCTTTTAACCTAGGTTTTTAAAAGTATAAATCTCTAGGGGCTTCCTTTTGATGAGTTAAATGTGATCACCAGACCTCCTGCTTCTTCTCATGTTAGGGGGTGTGATTACTTCAGGATAACCACTCTTCCTGTTGTGCATTATAGCTTTAAACAGGTGTTGGCACAGGTGGTATTCAGTACTATCCAGTTACCATAAGTAATTCCTTTGAAAAGATTAGACACTGTTAACCCTCTGTGGTAGCTGAATGGTCTTTTGGAAAGTGCCTTACAGGCATATAAAACAGTTTCATATTTCCTATTATTCTTTGCTTTTGCCAGTTGTATGTTGAATTACTCATTTTTTGGAATAGTTGTAATGGCCAGAAGTATGTTATTCTCATACTAGTAAGTTGTAGGTAATGCTTTTTTGCTTTCACATGTGGAGGTTTTCAGTTTTAATGAATTGCTGTCAAGAATGTCTTAGTGATAGCTGAAAACTACTGCTTTATATTCTGTTCAGTGTTTTGATAGATTGGTGTTAGAAGAACATCTTAGCCTCTTGAGATTTCGTAAGGTCATATTGTAGTATAACTCAAAGTCTTCTTGCTGTTAGTTGTGTCTGCTAATAACAAGTCTGAAAATAAGTTAAGAAATGAATTAGCTAATTGAATTAGCAGATAATCCAGAAACCTATTGAGGAGACTATTTTCAGTGACCTCTCCTTTTCCAGCCCCTGAATCTTATCAGTATCAGTAATGAGTAGCAAAAGATGCTGGCTTGATTTTTTTTTTCCTTCTAAATAATCTGATAAAGGTTCTAATATTCTAAACCAGGATTGGGAGTAGAGGTGGTGATGGTAATTGAGCACAAATCTAATCAACTTCTGACAAATAAGTATTACGTAAGAATCTCTTCATTTATCTCATATTCATCGACCTAGTTTAGAGATTAATTTAGAGACCACTTTCAAATCTTGGTAAGTGAAATGCTTTGACCTCTAATAGATCATTTCTGAATGTATCCTTGAAGTCAGCTTTTACAAAGAAGCCCAATATAAAGGCCTTTGCCCAAGTTTCAGCTTCTTTGTAGAGTAACAGAGTAAACTACCCAGTAAGTAACCTAAAACCAGCAGTCCCATCATTAACTTCCCTGTAATTGCAGTACCCACAACAGCTATTTGTCTTTCTACATAGGTATCAGTCAGAGCCGGATCTCTCACTGGCTGTTGCAGCAGGGGTCAGACCTGAGTGAACAGAAGAAAAGAGCGTTTTACCGATGGTATCAGCTTGAGAAGACAAACCCTGGTAAATATCCTTTGCTTTTTTTTATTGCATCTGAAACAAAACAAATGTAATTAATTACTTTATTGAATCCATGTACTGACTTGTTTTCCTCAAGGTAGTTTCATACTTAACTGTTGTTCTTTTATCCCAAAGAACACTCTTAACTGTAAAATCTAAGCCCTGATTATACTGATTTTTAGTTTAGTGACTAATATTGTGTAGTCATTTCCACAGCTTCCTCCAAAGCCTCTCTGTTTCCAGGTTATATCATGATTGTCTGTGGCTGGTTTTTTTCTCCTCAACTCTTGGTACACACATGATTCTCTATCTAGTTTTGTGTATTTGTAAATTTTGTTTTAGTTAGTAATATAAATTTAATAATTTTACTTTGTTCATGATACACCATATCCAGTGATTGTTGCTAATGATGTTCTGTTTCTAATTCTAATTCTGGGTAATGAATTTGTCTTTGACCCTTAGGCTGAAGCTGCCCTGATGACTTTGGGAGCAGCGGTAGGTTGGAAAGTAGAATGAAATATTAAGGGAAAAGATCACAAAAAGCTTTATATCTAAAATTGCCAGGAACAGGCAAGATCTCTTGCAGGAAACTTTTAACAGGTGGTATATACAGTAAAATCAGAAGTTGTTTGACAAACTGTCTCAATCTACGCAGAACAGACTGCTGGCAATAAGATCAGTCTCAAGTTTAACATTGTGATTAAACTTTGAGCTGTATTCTGTAATAGTACAGCCTTTGTTAACAGGTTAAATCACCAGTTGAGATAGTGTTGTTAAAGACTTAGCTAATAATAGCATTGGCTCTAAAGCTAATGATTTTATAAAGACGTATTTGTGTATGTGTGTGTGTTTTCAAAGATTTTTTTTTTCAAAGATCCACTTCCATTTTTTTTTAACTTGATAGGCTCAGGCAAGACAAAACAGAACAGACCATATCAACCTTCCTGAAGTCAATTATTTAATCTACTCAACCCTTCATTTCTATATTGAAATGTTTCAGACATACAGAAAGGTTGAAAGAGCAGTACAGTTGACACCTGTTTACTCTCTTCTTAGATACAATAATTGTTAACATTATGCTATATTTGCTTTATCCCTATAAAATAAATAAATGAATAAATTTTAAAATGTGTGTGTGCATGTACACAAACATATATAATCTTTCTCTCTCTTTAGTAGTCATCTCCTGAAAAAAGGGTAATTGCCTACATAACCACAATTCCCATTATCACATCTAAGAAAATTAACTGTAATCCAATTATATCACCTAATATTGGTCCATATCTACATTTGTTTTGTTTTTACAAGAATATCTTTTGTAGCTTTTTTAAGAATTAATTTTTAATTGAAGTATAATTGATTAATATGTTAGTTTCAAATACCTAGCAAAGTGATTCAGTTATATTTTTTTTCAGATGTTCCATTATAAGTTGTTACAAAATATTGAATAAAGTTCCTGTGTTTATGTATTTTATGTATAGTAGTTGGTATCTGTTAATCCCATACTCCTGATTTATTAGCTTTTTTTATTAAATAGTATGTGATTTAAGTTGATGTATTTTGGAATTTGTTAGTGTCTCTCTAGACTCTAAAAATCTGGTCACTTACGGTTATTTTTTTTTTTCATGACATAAACTTTTTAAACCATGTAACCTTACAGAATGTCCCACATTCTGGACTTTTCTGTTTCCTCTTAGTGTCAGTTAACTTATTCTTCTATAGCTCATGTATTTCATATAAACTGGAAGTTAGTATTAAAGGCTTGATTAGATTCACATTAAATTTTTTTGGTAAGAATAATGGATTGTTTAGGTAGGACATTTAGTAATGGCTGAAATACATCAGATTTGATGTATATTGAAATATATCAAAATAGAAAGCACAGGGAGATGGATATGTGATAAAATAAGTATAGTAAAATATTGGATTGTATGGATATATATTTTCACTATAAAATTCTTTCATTGTTGCTGTATATTGAAAACTTTCACATTAGAACATTGGGGCAGAATACTTTGTAGGTAATGTTTACGTCATGTTACCACATATCAAGAGGCATGGTTTATTGTTTTTCTCTCTGAATAGATGCCCGGGAGTAGGACTGCTGGATCATATGTTCTATTTTTAGTTGTTTGAGAAGTCTCCATACTGTTTTCCATAGTGGTTGCACCAGTTTCAATTTCCATCAGTAGTGTAAGAGGGTTCTAAAAGATACATGCACCCCAGTGTTCATTGTAGCGCTGTTTACAGTAGCCAAAACATGGAAGCAACCTAAACCTAAATGTCCATTGACAGAAGAATGGATAAATAAGATATAGTACATATATAAAATGGAATATTACTCAGCCTTTAAAAACATGAAGTAATGTCATTTGCAGCAACATGGATGATCCTAGAGATTATCATACCTTAGTAGTTAGAAGTTAGTGAAAGAGAAATGTCATATATCACTTACATGTCGAATCTAAACAAAGGATACAAATGAACTTATTTGCAGAACAGAAACAGACTCACAGACTTTGAAAAACTTGTGGTTAGCAAAGGGGACAAATGAAAGGGGTAAGGATGGACTTGGAGTTTAGGATTGGCCATGTGCACAATGAGGTATATGGGATGACTGACCAATGGAGACCTCTATATGTATAACACAGGGAACCCTACCCACTATTCTGTGATAATCTGTACGGGGAAAAAATCTGAGAGAATGGATGTGTGTACACGAGTAACTGAATCACTTTGTTGTACAGCATTACAATCATTACAACACTGTAAATCAACTATACTTGAATAAAACTTTTAAAAATGAAAAAAAAAAGAGGCATGGAATGTCAGGTTGTAGTACCATTCGTTTGCTATGTTTATTTGTTCAAGTAATGGCTACTGGATCCTGTTTTTGTTTGTAAATAATCTATAGGCCATTATTTTGCCACTGGATGCATGGCCTTTTCTACAACAACGTGAGTGGTCTTAGCATCTATTGACAGTGCTCACCTGAATCGGTCATTCCAGTGGGGGTTTGCCAAATGGTGATAATGTCATCTAGTATTCCTTCAGTATTTATTAGCTGGCAGTTTTTCTACAAAGAACTTTCAGTTTTAGGTGTTTTTCTAATGATATCTATGTATCTAGGCAAACCTCTAAAAATCAGGGCTCTATTGTTCATTGCCATTAGTTAAATGTTCTAAAGCAGCACAGTTCTGCAGTTACCTGGTGGTCTAGTGGTTAAGGATTTGGCTGTGTCACTCCTGTGGTTCTGGTTCAGTCCCTGGCCTGGAACTTCTGCATGCCATGGGTGAGGCCAAAAGAAATTTTTTTTAATGAAATAAAAAATAAAGCAGCACAGTTTAGTAGAGATATAATATGAATTACGTATATAATGTTAAATTATCTAGTAGCTGCATTTTTAAAAAATAGCTAAAATTAATTTTGATAACATATATATATATATTATCACTTCAACATTTAATCATTACTTTAAAAAATTATGAAGATCTTTCTTTTGCTCTTCCTCCCTCCCTCCTCTCTCTCTCCCTTTGCTCCTCCTTACTTCCTCTTTCTCTCTCTCTCCTTCCTTCTTTCCTTCCTTCCTTCCTTCCTTCATTCTTCCTTCTTCCTTCCTTCCTCCTTCCCTCTCCCTTCCTCTTCCCCTTCCCTCTGTCTTCCCTTTCTTCTTTGAAATCCAGTGTGTATTTTACACTTGGAGCCCATATCATTTCTGATCAGCTGTATTTCGGGTACTCATTAGCCACATGTGACTCGTGGCTACCATATAGGACAGCACAGCCTAAAGATTCATATCGAGGCAGCATTTTAATTTTAGCTCTAAGCCATCTTCCTAAAGCCATCACTTCTCCTATGATGCACAGCAGAGCAAATCAAATGCAGAAGGACAAAAACTTGGTACTTCGTCTGTTTAATAGAGCAGCTTAGGCTATGAAAGCAAGTGTCAGGCTAAGTAAATAAGGAACTCTGCCCAGGGGTTTCATAAGCCTGGTGACATGTCAACAGTTGGCTACCAGGTGGAACATCAAGAGGGATTGTTAGGATGTTCCAAAATATATACAGCAGTAACCATGAAAAATTTGGAAGACAACAGTAGTCACCTGTGTCAGGTAATCAGCTTCTATAAGGGAACGGAATTTTTGTCTCTTGGATTTGACATTTAGATCAGTGTCTGACCTCTAATCTAATCATAGCTGGTAAAGCTGATCTCCTACACTGGATTTCAGGGCTGGGCTTCAATCTTAGAACAGGGACTTGGATACCAAGAAAATGAATTCACTAGAAATAGGAAATTGACTCTCAGATCAGCATTGTTGCAGCTGATCTGATATCACTACTAACTGTGGAATACTACTGTTGGAATCCAGTTTTTTGCATTAGGGTGATAGAGTGTTCTTCTGAAGATGAAACTAAGGCATTGAAACTGAAAAAATGGGGAAGGACTAATAGCATCATCCAGCCATTGAGTAGCAGCTGTATTTGCTTGTTTGTTTGTTTTAAGGATATAGTGTCTCCTTTTAAGAATAAGTTCCCCTAATTATATGTATTTTCTTTTCAGTGAAGGTGCATTAGCAACTGCCCCCTTTTTAAAGAACTTCCTTGTTTTTTTATTTGAGAATCAAATCTAGTTCCTAGTTCTTTTGTTTTCTAGTTTAATTCTTTCTTGTCTACTTTCTAGTTTTCTGTAGGACATAATCTAAAGTTAGCTGAAAAGGATAAGCTCATCATTATCAGTTGGTAGTTTTCATTGTATGAACAGTAATTGGATGTTATCAATTGAAATTTAGATTTTAAAAGCTTTTCTTGGCACTTTCACCTTTATTATAACAGCTGATATGGGGGAGTTCTTGTGGCTCAGCGGTAACAAACCCAACTAGTATCCATGAGGATTCAGGTTCGATCCCTGGCCTCAGTCAGTGGGTTAAAGGAACTGACGTGCTGTGACTGTGGTGCAGGCCAGCTGCTGCAGCTCAGATTCAACCCCTAGCCTGGGAACTTCCATATGCCGTGCCCCCCCCCCCCGCCAAAAAAAAGATCTAATAAGGTATTGAATTTTTTCTAGACTGAAAAGAGCTGAGGAACCTGAGTTCACATAGTGAGATGTGCTTTTGAGAGGCAGTTAGGTAGAAAATAAGATGTCAGTAATTTTTATTGATAGACAGTTGTTTTATTTCATTTTTTTCTCTTTCCAGGACAAATAGCTCATCAGAAGAAATGTAAATGGTACCATCCCTTTGCATATATTTTGTGAGAAAGAATACAAAATTAAAGAAAATCACACAATGAAAAACCTTTTTTTTCCTTTAAATTTAAACATTTAGAAAACAAATGAAAAGTGTTTATACATTTTGTGCTTAGAACATTCCTGGGTTTAGAGCATTTCTTTCTTTGTACTTTGAATTTCTTCTCTTTTTCAACCTCTTTACCATGGATCCATTTGAATAGATTTGTTTGTTTGCTGTTTTTATTTTTAGTCTCTCTTTTAGTGGACTCAACGAGAAAAATAATAGCGTGGATATTTAGGTTATATTTACTGATAATCTTATAGATAGAATGTAATTCTCTGATAAACAGACCAATCGTCAGAATTTCCCAGAATAACCCCAAGCCTGCCAAGGCATATGAATAAAATAGGCTGATGGAAACCGATAAAATACATTTTATCTTGTTTCTTATGAAAACATTTACAAGAAAATGCCTATTTTTTAAAAGCACTGAGTACTAAATTCAGCACGGTTGACATCAAAACCCCTTTATTTAATCAAATTAAGCTCAACAGTCCTTTCCCATGTCTAATTTAAACATTACTATAGCAGACAGGGTTTGATGAGTTCCTCTTGGCTCATGGCAGTGATTTCCCCATATTTCTAAATGAAACAATTAAATAAAGTTTGCCAAGAGGTTTATGCAGCAAGCACATGCAGTAAATTTGGAGATCAGAAGTAATGCCTCCTCCCTTCACTGTTGCAGAGTGTCAGAGCCTCAGGGAAATCATGTGTATGACATGGGGAAGATGAAAAATTACTTTTGGAGAAGCTAGTTTCTGTGAATGGAGCAGTAATAACATGTTTATAGTCATTCTTTTATTAGCTGATTGGCAAAGGCTCACCCAAAAGTAACCCTGATAAGGAAGGAAGTCATTTTATATGCAAAGAGAACATTTACCGAGGTATTAAAATCTATCAGGAGATTAGGAAGGATTTTTTTTTTTCCTCTTGGGTTTAGGTTTGCTGCTAGATAAATCTGTAAAATTTTGCGTTAATGGGAGCCAAGATATAATGTGGAGGGGAAAAAAATGTTTCTGTAGAGAACACAGTAATAAAATTCCTATAGTGAAAAAAATGGTGGATTCTTTAGCCAACCCAGAGCGCTTAACGTTTTACCTCAGAGTCTTATATACATTGTTTCTGCATTTTAATATCTTTGTATTTTTCTATCAAAGTCAACAATTTTGAACCCATTCTTGGGTTATTCATTGCTCTCCATCCATTTCTTTCTCCTCCCTCCTCCTCGTCCTCCTCTTTTTCTTCTCCTTCTCCTCCTCCTTTTTCTTCTTCCTCTTCCTCCTCCTCCTCTTCCTTCCCTTCCTCCTCTTCCTCTTCTTCGTCTTCTCCTTCCCTTCCTCCTCTTCCTGCCTCTCCTCCTTCTCTCTCTCTCTCTCTTTTTTTTTAACAACTACATCTGTAGCATGTGGAAGTTCCCATCTAGCAGTCAAATCAGAGCTGCAGCTGCAGGCCTACACCACAGCCATGGCAGCAGTGGGTCCAAGTCACATCTGTGAGCTATACAACAGCACACAGTTAACACCGGATCCTTAACCCACTGAAGTAACCAGACCATACTTCTCTCTCTTCTTTCTTCCTCCTTCCCTCCCCTTTCCTTTTCCTTTCTGTCCAATTCAGCCAAGTTTCCTTTATATAGAAAACCTGGACAATACAGAATATTATAAAGAAGCATAGTTATATTATCAGTAAACTCTTATACCAGGAAAGAACCGTTATTATCACTTGGCTTATTTCCTTCACCTTCATGGTTCAGTTAAGATCTTTGTATTGTTTTTTTTCTTTGTGCCCATTTATCACTCTAGAAAGCATGCCATAGTTACAGATATGGCCCACATTGACCTATTTCTCATCTTCCACCACAGAAGCCCTGAAACTCTCTATCCTTTTACCAGAGCCAGACATTGAATGAAAGGGCCTGCTGCCTTACCCAGTTCATTTCTACCTCTGATAAAGACAGAGGTAGAAATGAACTGGGTTGCAGGTTTGGCTCCATTTTAGACCATTTATCATAACTGTGGAACAAAATTTATATAATCTAATTTAGGTTCCAGAGCCTCGATATACTGTAAATCCTGCTTGTATTGACTTATTTGCAGAATAAAAACAGACACAGATTTTGAAAACGAACTTATGGTCACCAAATGGGACTGGTGGAGGGGGGTATATTGGGGGTTTGGGATTGGCATAGGCACACTGTGGTATATGATTGGCCAGTGGGAACCTGCTGTATAGCACAGACAGCTCTACTCAATATTCTGTGATAATCTATATGGGAAAAGAATCTGAAAAAGAGTGGATATGTGTATATGTATAACTGGATCACTCTGTTGTACAGCAGAAATTATCACAACATTGTAAATCAACTATACTTCAATAAAACTTTACCAAAAAATGTAATTATTAACCAAAAAAAAATAAAAGTACCAAAGCAAAGATTTTGAAATCTTCTAGCCCCATAGTTACTTATTACGCCTAAACTTTGTTAGCTTTTTATTGGGTCTAGACCTAATTGCTAATATTTTGGCAGAATGGAACCCTCTTTCTTGAACTATCTAAAGAAGGGTTTCAGTTTAGAGTTTCTTAGTGTGTAGGCCTGGAATTTTTTAAACCAGAGGTCAGCAAAGTCTTCCTGTAAAGGGCCAGATAGTAAATATTTTAAGCTGTGTAGTCTCTTTTACAGTTATTCAATTCTGCCATTATAGTACAAAAAAAGAGATAATATGTAAATGAATGAGTACGGCTAGGTGCCAGTAAAACTTTATTTAAACTATGGCATCAGGCCAGAGTGTGCCACATGTTTTAAGCCATTAGTCTCTTATGTTTTGCGTGGTGACACACTTGTCCATTTGAGGAAGAAGTCAGATATTTGCTTTACATCATTATTCTGAATAATCCAAATGCATTGAACATAAAAGAACAGGTAAACAGATTTGACTATATCAAAATTAAGATTACAGAGCGCACCATAAATAAAAAGATGAATGACAAATAGGAAACAAAATAGTTGCAATCTGTGTGACCAGCAATTTTACATACCAGTAAGAGGAATAACTTAACAGAAAAAAGGACAAAAGATATAAATTTGCAAGAAAAGATATAATGGTCAGTAAACAGTCATTCTTACTAATAGTTAAGTCTTTATATTGAAGAGAAATTTTTTGCCTGCCAAATTTATAAATGTGAATAATTAGTAACGCTTAGAATACTCAGTGTGTTGGGGAATTGGGGAAATAAACAACTGGAGATGATTGTGGTGTCTTATGTTAGTTCTATATTATTGTGCAATAAATTGCTCCACTGCTTAGCACCTGAAAACAACAAGCATTTTTATCTTGCATTTCTGTGGGTCAGGAATTTAGGAGCGACTTAGCTAAGGTGGTCCTGGCTCAGAGTTCTCATGAGGTGTAGTCAAGCTGTCAGCCAAGGCTGTGGTCACCAGGGCAGGACAATCTGAGTCTAGGTCACTGCCATGAGTATTGACAGGCTCCATTTCTGTACTGCCTAATGGCCAGAGAAATCAGGTCCTCCATATGGGCCTCACCATTGGCTTCCTGAGTGTTGTTACAATGTGGTGGTTGGTTTTCCCCTGAGCAAGTGATTCAAGAGCCAGAGCGGCAACACAGACACCATGGTGGTATTCTACATTCTAATCTGGTTAGTGGCAATAGTTCTAATCAGAAGCTGCAAAGCTTCTTATGACCTAGCCTGCATTTCCATTTTCTGTTGTCAAAACATGTCACAGGACCAGCCCAGATAAAAGAGCATGATGACCAGGAGGTGTGACCTTGTGAAGCCATCCTTGGAACCTATCCCAGGAAGTTATGCTTAGGAGAGATCATGTTGGCTTACTCTAAAGTGGTAGCAGTGAAGGTAATATAAATTGGTCTGATTCTGGATCTATTTGGAAGATAAAATTGACAGGATTTTCCTATGGATTAGACATATATATGGTATGTGGGAGAAATAGCAAACTCAAAGGTGAATATGAGATTTTTGAGCTCAGCAAATTGAAGAAAGGGATGCAGTTTACTCAGATGGGAGAGTGTGCAGTATAACAGGTTTGGAGAAGAAAATTAGGATTGGTTAAAATATTGGACTTCTGTATATATAAAGAGACAGTACATGTAAAGATGTAGCTGTTAAGGGAAGATCAACAAATAGCTCTGTATGAAGAAAAGGAGAAACACTAACCACAGTTAATTTAAGGTACAATGAAGTATAACCTCCTATTATGAAGAAAGAAATATACACATACATGCATTATCACCAGTTCAGGTTGAGAAAAGGCTAGTCGAGGAATTAGTAAAATGTCTCAATTATGCATTTTTTCCCATTTTTTTTAAGTGCAGAGGTAAAAAATAGTATGGCATTAACAGGCAGTTAACTTATGGAGATTCTGATTTAGTTAACAGACTAAAAACATATCACGTATCTTTTTTAATGATATATTTGACTTTTTAAAAAGGACTTATAACAATTAATGTTATTTTAAATTCATTTCCTACCTGCATACATAAATTCTTTAAACGGCTCCATTTTCTCAACAAGAAGTCTTTTGAATGATAATGAAAGGTTCTGAACATAGAGGAAATATTGTTCAGAAAGATTAAAACTGTCAAGAAGGAATTTCAAGAGAGACTTTTCAGTGGAAGATACTCTGATTAAGTTGCCACTGGCCAGAGGCTGTACTTCCCTATTCCCCTGAAGAGATAGATTTTGAGCTTTATTTTGAAAATTGGCATAAAGATAAAAGACAAATTACAAACTTAAAAAGAAATTAATGATGGACATTTTAGGGAAGAGTTTTTGTCTCTTTGGATTCGTATTTTGGTCAAATAACTTTTTTTTTTTTGTCTTTTGACTTTTTCTGGCCACACTAGTGACATATGGAGGTTCCCAGGCTAGAGGTCTAATCAGAGCTGATGCTGCTGGCCTACAGCAGAGCCACAGCAACTCCAGATCTGAGCCGCGTCTGTGACCTACACCATAGCTCACAGCAACGTCGGATCCTTAACCCACTGAGCAAGGCCAGGAATCGAACCTGCAACTTCACGGTTCCTAGTCGGATTCGTTTCCACTGCACCACGACAGGAATTCCAAATAACTTTTTAAAAATATAAATATCAAAAGTAGGGCCTGCAAATTTTAGTGGAGGGGCAAAAGTTTACCATTGATTTCATGATGTAATTCATGATAATGGTTTTAGTAAATTGCAAGATATTTGCAAAAAAAACATCTTATTCATTTCAGGGGCCACGCTAAGTATGAGACCAGCCCCCATTCCAATAGAGGACCCAGAATGGAGACAGACGCCTCCCCCGGTCTCAGCCACATCTGGCACCTTCCGACTACGACGAGGGAGTCGATTTACCTGGAGAAAGGAGTGCCTGGCCGTCATGGAAAGGTACATGTCTCCTTTTCCTAGGAGCAATTGCCCAAACTTAGGAAGAGAAACTTTGGATAGATTCGGATACTTCTCAGACAAGTAATTTGAGATCTAGGTTCCATCTCTAAAAGTATTTTGGATTACTATAAATGCTGTATTGTTGAAATAAGATGATCTTATCATTAAGAATTCATAAAACTGGAATTAGCATCTATCAATGTAATTTAATAGTGTCCTTAGTAATTTAAGAAACTTTAGAAGGATTTTTTTGAGTTTAGATCTTTATAGTTTAGAAAAACTCTTTGAGGCCTTATTTTCATAAAACAACAAAAAAAATTGAACAATTGTGTAGGAGGCCACTGAGACATAGCTTTCTTTCATAAGGAGTATGGCCTGAATGAGCTTAGGTTACAAGTACTTATTTGTGACTTTGAATTCATATCCTCTGACTCTAGCATCTGTACCTGATCCATAGTAGTCACTCAGTATTTTTTAAACTTGAATTTGAATTTAGCTTCTGTCTTCCCACTTGAAATCATATAATTTAATTACATGTGATTATGAAATGTTCGGTATATTTAGAGTGGATCCTATAGTGCAATTATCCTTTTAGTCTCCTAGCTATAAGTAATATTTACAGAATTTTGTTTTGATGGGGAGTTTTACATGCAATAAAGTAATAATTTTCTATTGGAAAAGTATTTACTTCCTAAGATTAATGTAAAGAAAAAACAGAGGTGAAAACAGTTGAACTTATATATATTGTGACTTCTCAATAGCTTAAATAATAGAAAAGAATGAAATTGGACGTTTACAACTATATTTAACTTCTAAGCTGGTGTAGAAGACATATTTACATTGAGCCAACTTCACATGTCTTTTTCCACTTACCTAATCTACCAATATTCAATGGAAAGAACATTTGACTCAGAGTCAGAAGACCTGAAGCCTGATTTTGGCGTTGCCGTTAACCACCTGTATAACTTTGTTCAGCTCACAAACTCTGAGCTTTAGCTTCCTTATCTCTAAAATGAAGGGATAGGAGTTCCCCTGGTGGCACAGTATTGTCACTGCCATGGCTCTGGTCACTCCTGCAGCGCTGGTTTGACCCCTGTCCCAGGAATTTCCACATGCCATGGGTGCAGCCAAAAAGGAAAATAAATAAATAAATAAAATATAATGAAAGGATAAATACAGGAGTTGGAGATTAGCATATACACACTAATATATATAAAATAGATAACTAACAAGGACCTACTATTTAGCACAGGGAACTCAATATTTTCTGGGTTTTTGGTTTTGTTTTGTTTTGTTTTTTTGGCTTTTGTCATTTTAGGGCCGCACTGCAGCATATGAAGATTCCTGGGCTAGTGGTCTAATCGGAGCTGTAGTTGCTGGCCTGTGCCAGAGCCACAGCAACGCAGGATCTGAGCCGCGTCTGCAACCTACACCACAGCTCACAGCAACGCTGGATCCTTAACCCACCTAGCGAGCCCAGGGATTGAACCCTCAACTTCATGGTTCCTAGTCGGATTCGTTAACCGCTGTGCCACGACGGGAACTCCTCTACTCAATATTTTGTAATAACCAATATGGGAAAAGAGTCTGAAAAAGAATGGAGGGTGTGTATGTGTGTATATATCAGTGATATGTGTGTGTGTATATATTATATATATATATATCTCACTGATTCACTTTGCTGTATACCTGAAACTAACACAACACAGTAAACCCAATAAAATTTAATTAAAAAAATTGAAAATGCTAAAAACATATTTATAAAATAAAAGAAATAAATAAAATGAAGGTTTTCCACAATCAGTAATGACTTATATGTCATCCAGGGCTTTTGCCATATCTCTTCCTGCCCATTTTGTCATTATTTCTCAGCTCATTAACATCACTACATGAAAGAGAGGGAGACTAAATGCTGAAGTGCAGGCCATATTTTCTTGTATATGAGATAAGGGTTGAAATTAAAAGCCTTGCTTAAGGAGAACCTTAGATTCAGTAAGCAAAATTAGGCTGTAGATACCCAGTGATGTTATCATCTGTTTCTTTCCTCACTCTTGTTATTATAGATCAGAACAGAAGCCATTATTGAATAAAAATTTCTTACAGGCTTGAGTGGTTAAAATGAAAGAGTGGGGAGTTCTCTTCATGGCTCAGAGGTTAACAAACCTGACTAGGATCCATGAGGAAGCGGGTCTGATCCCTGGCATTGCTCAGTGGGTTAAGGATCCAGCATTACCGTGAGTTGTGGTGTAGGTCACAGCTTCACAGTTCGAGTCCTGCCTTGCTGTGGCTGTGGCGTAGGCCTACAGCTGTAGCTCCAATTTGACCCCTAGCCTGGGATCTTCCATATGCAATGGGTTCAGCCCTAAAAAAGCAAAAAAAAAAAAAAGAAGAAAAGAAAGAAAGAAAGAAAGTGAAACTTTGTTGTTCGAGACACCTGATATTTACGATCGGCTCTGTTTTTCTCATTTAGATATTTTGATTCTTTTAAGAGATTTCTTCAGAACCTACCACATAATAGACATACATTTGAATAATATCTAACTTAAATTATTTCCGATATTGTACGTTTTCCTCTGGGTAACAGGATAAGCTATAGTATTAGTTTCTAGTTGATATAAGTAGTAATTGTGCTATTGCTTCAACTGTTTAATTTTTTTCATGAAGATACAAGTATGCATTTATCATATAATGTCAGTGTGAGGAAGGATTAATTTAAAAATAGCTAACACTGGAGTTCCCATCATGGCTCAGTGGTTAATGAATCCGACTAAGAACCATGAGGTTGCAGGTTCAATCCCTGGCATCGCTCAGTGGGTTAAGGATCAGGCATTGCTGTGAGCTGTGGTGTAGGTTGCAGGTGTGGCTCAGATCCCGCATTGCTGTGACTGTGGCATCGGCCGGCGGCTACAGGTCTGATTAGACCCCTAGCCTGGGAACCTCCATATGCCGCGGGTGCAGCCCTGAAAAGACAAAAAGGCGAAAAAAAAAAGAGAGCTAACATTAATAATGACATGTGATACTAATAGACTTTCAGAATTAAGCACTGAAGTCTTTGCAGTTCTTTTTTTCCAAGGCAACAAGAACTAGCCACAAAATCACACTGATTAAATTCACTTGAAAAAATGTTGAGCACTTATTCTAAGGCTCCCGTTTAATCTTAATTTTCACTTTTAACCTTAATATTAATTAATGTGTCTTTAATCTAGGACTTGGTTATCTTTGGTTTAATTTTGTCTTCTCTGGCACTGCTAGTAAGAAAGTATGTAGTTTATTGCAGTAGTTGCAAAATGTAAAAAGCCTTGCAAGTATTTAATAACAATAGTACAGAAGGTCAAAGTATGATTTTCATTCTGTGGAAATGGAACTTTATTTATTTATTTATTTATTTATTTATTTTTGTCTTTTAGGGCTGCACCTGTGGCATATGGAGGTTCCCAGCTAGAGGTCTATGCCACAGCCACGGCAACTCAGGATCCGAGCCTCATCTGCAGCCTACACCACAGCTCATGTTAACCCCAGATCCTTAACCCACTGAGCGAGGCCAGGGATCAAACCCACAACCTCATGGTTCCTAGTCGGATTCTTTTCCACTGCACCACAACAGGAACTCTGAAACTTTATTTTTTAATATGGAATGTAAAATTCCCTAGGAATTCACTGGTGAATAACAGTTAAGGATTCAGCATTGTCACTGCTGTGGTCAGGTTCAGTCCCTGGTCTGGGAACTTCTGCATGCTACAGGTACAGCCAAAAAGAAAAAGAAGAAAATTCCCTAGCCTCAGAGCACTTCATGATGTCTTTTTCCTAGACTGAGTGAATGAATAAATACATGTGCACAGACTATAAAGCCAACAAAATACTATCCTTACTCAAATATATTAATACAAGTCAAAAATTATTCCAAGGTAAGTTTATCACCAAGATAAATTTCAAATTAATCAAAAAAGTAAATCCTTATAAATAATAGAAGAAAACATGAATGATTCCTCCATATCCCAGAAATGATAAAATCTTTCCTATAACTCAAAATCCAAAAGGAGTATGATTACATTGGGGGCAGAAAAAACTGTGAGCAAAGTTAAAAAAAAAGGAAAAATTGAAAAATAGTTGCCACTTATTGTCACTGACATATAAAGAACTTTTATTAAAAGGGATAGACTATCAACAACTCTTAGGAAAAATAAAGATACCAACAGAAAAACATACAAATGGTCTTTAAACATATGAGAATATGTTTATCTTACAATGAGAGAAATTAAAATTACACTGAGATACTTACCATTTTTCTCCTGTCACATGGGCAGAAATCCAGAAATTCCACATTTTCAATTGATTGGGCTATAGAGAAATGGGTACTCTCATGCATTGCTTATGGGAATGCAAAATGGAACAACTTCCATAGAGAGAAATTTGGCAATATCAAGGAAAATTACCCATGGTTTTGCCCTTTGACTCAGCATTCACACCACCAAAAAATTATCCCAAAGATACACTGGCAAAAATATGAAAAGATAACAGTTCATCTTTTTTTTTTTTTTTTTTGTCTTTCTGTCTCTTTAGGGCCACACCCGTGGCATATGGAGTTTCCCAGACTAAGGGTGGAATCAGAGCTGTAGCTGCCGGCCTAAGCCAGAGCCACAGCAATGCAGTATCTGAGTCACATCTGCGACCTACACCACAGCTCACGACAATGCCAGATCCTTAACCCACCGAGCGAGGCCAGGGATTGAACCTACGTCCTCATGGATGCTAGTCAGGTTCATTAACCGCTGAGCCACGATGGGAACTCCACTGCTTATCTTTTTTCATGTTATATATTGTAATAATATCAAAATTCTGAATTCAACCAATATGTCCGTTGGTGGACTAGATGAATAAATTACATAGTACATCCATATGTTGGATATCCAGCTCTAATGAAGTGTTATGCAGCTGAAAAGAAGGAATTTTCCTTTTCATAGAATGAAAATCATACTGTGACCATCTGTAGTATCGCTATTAAGTATTTGAAAGGTTTTTTTTTTTTTTGCATTTTTGCAGCTATTGGAATGAACTCTTCCCTATATACAATGATCTCTGTGATACAATGTTTAAAAAGAATAGGCAGTATCAAATATGTAGAGTATACAGTATGCTACCATTTATATGTTTGTTTATTTGCTTGTAATTTTTTCTTTTTTATTAAAGTATATTTAATTTACACTGTTGTGCCAATTTTTACTGTGCAGCAAAGTGACGCAGTTATACATATATATCCCAAGATTGGATATAGTCCCCTGTGTTGTGTATAGTAGGACCACATTGCTTATCCATTCTAAATGTAATAGTTTGCATCTACTAAACCCAAACTCCCAGTCCATCCCACCTGCTCTCCCTCCCATCTGTTCTCTATGTCTGTGAGTCTGTTTTTGTTCTGTAGATAGGTTTATTTGTGCCATATTTTAGGTTCCACATTACAAGTGATATCATATGGTCTTTCTCTTTCTCTTTCCAGCCTACTTCACTTAGTATGATAATCTCTAGTTGCATCCGTGTTCCTATGAATGTCATTATTTCGTTCTTTTTTATGGCTGAGTACCATTTTCATTGTATATATGTACCATGTCTTCTTTATCCATTCGTCAGTGGGCATTTAGGTTGTTTCCATGTCTTTGCTATTGTGGATAGTACTCCTGTGAACATAGGGGTGCATGTATCTTTTTGGATTATAGTTTTTTCTGGATATATGCCCAGAAGTGGGATTGCTGGATCATATGGTAATTCTATTTATAGTTTTCTGAGGAACCTCCATACTGATTTCCTTAGTGGTTGTACCAGTTTACGTTCCCAACAGTGCAAGAGGGTTCCCTTTTCTCCACACCCTCCCCAGCATTTGTTATTTATGGACTTGTTAATGATGGCCATTCTGACTGGTGTGAGGTGGTACCTCACTGTAGTTTTTGTTTGAATTTCTCTAATAATTAGCGATATTGAGCATGTTTTCAGGTGCCTGGTGGTCATCCGTATGTCTTCTGTGGAGAAATGTCTATTTAGGTCTTCTGCCCTTTTGATCAGGTTGTTTAGTTTTTTTGTTGTTGAGTTGTATGAGTTGTTTATATATTTTGGAGATTTAAGTCCATGTTGGTTGCATCATGTGCAATTTTTTCTCCCATTCTGTAGGTTGCCTTTTTGGGTTTTTTAGGGTTTCCTTTGCTGTGCAAAAGCTTTCAGTTTGACTAAGTCCCATTTGTTTATTTTTGTTTTTATTTCTATTGCCTTATAATTTTATAATTTAATTTTATTGGAGTAAATTTAACTTACAATAGGTGATATAAAATAGATAAAATGGTTGATATAAAATAGATAACTTGGTTACCAGTGATATAAAATAGATAAAATGGTTACCAGTGTGGAAAGAGAAAAAAACAGATTGATAGGGACAAGGATAGAAGCTAGACTTGAATAAACCTTTCTTTGATATTTTAGCCATGTAAATATTTAAAAATAGTTATGAAACAAAATTAAAATGGGGGAAAATAGTGATCCCTAAAAAAATAACTAAAATGAAACAAACCTAACTCCATACTTTAATGACACAACACTCAGAAACTATATCAGATAACTTTACAACACAGTATTTTGACTATGCTTCCTTGGTAGGTTACAGCTTAGGAATAAAAAGAAAGAACTGAAAAAAGCTTACATTGTTTTTACTCATTTTGGTAATATTGTTATTCAGGTGTGGTTCTTTTTGTATAGATACAGATATAGATATAGATAAAACAAGTAATCATATCAGTGTTTATAGGAACCAAGGTTTTCAGTGTAAAAGAGTTGCAAACATAACATCAAAAGAATTAAGTTAAACATTGTAATCTTCTATACATGTGTACATAAAAATAGAAATGTATCTAGAATTTATTCTTTTAATAATAGCCTTATTAAAATGCAGCTCACCTGAAGTGTACAATTCAGTGTTTTTTAGTATCTTTACAGTTATGTAACCATTAATCACCACAGTCAATTTTAGAATCTTCTCTTCAGCCCCCCAAAAACCCCTTGAACTCAGTAGTGGTCACTCATTTCACTCATACCCCACAACCCCCTCCAATTCTATATAACCGTTAGTCTACTTTGCCTCTATATAGTTTTGCCTATTCTGAACATTTCCTATGAATGGAATCATATAATATGGAATATATTAGAATAATGGAATATATAATGTGTGGCCTTTATGAAACTTCTTTTTCACATAGTGTTTTCAAGGTTCATCCGTGTTGTAGCCTGTGTCGGTATTTCATTCATTTTTATTGCCAAATAATACTCCACTGTATGGGAGTTCCAGTTGTAGCTCAGCAGTAAGTTTCTATGGCTGTGGCATAGGCTGGCAGCTACAGCTCTAATTTGACTGCTAGCCTGGGAACTCTCATATGCAACAGGTGCAGCCCTAAAAAGACAAAAACGAAAACAAAAACAAACAAACAAAAGAAAAATGAAAAAAAAAACCCTCCATTGTATGGATACGCCATATTTTATTTATTTATTTATCAGTTGGTGGATGTTTGGGGTTTGTACTTTTTAGCCATTATGAATAATGCTCCCATAAACATAATTTGTGTACTAGTGTGCTTGCTGGATTATATGGTAACTCTGTGTTCAGGCTTTTAAGGAACTGCCAGGCTGTTTTCTAAAACAGGGTCACCATTTTACATTCCACTCAGTACCATAGGATGGTTATAGCTTCTCACCAACACTTGTTATTATCTGTCTTGTTGGTTATAGTTCTGCCAGTGTATGAAGTAGAATCTCATTGTAGTTTTGATTTGTATTTTCCCAACTAATGATGTTGAGCATCTTTTTACATATTTATTGGCTATTTGTATATCTTCTTAAAGTAATATCTGTTCGGACCCTTTGCCCATTTAAAAAAATTTGTTGTCTTTTTATATTGAATTGTAAGACTTCTTTATGTATTCTTAGTACAAATCCCGTATCAAATATATAGGTTGCAAATATTTTCTCCCATTCTGTGGGTGGTCTTTTCACATTCTTGATGATGACCTTTGGTTGGAGCATACAGATTTTAAATTTTGATGAAGTCTAATTTTTTTTTTTCTGTTGTTTGTGCCTGTATTGTGTTACCTAAGAAGGCTATGGCTAAATCAAAGTCACCAAGATTCATTCCTGTTTTTTCTGAGTTTTATATTTTAGCTCCTACATTTAAGCCTTTGATCTATTTTTGAGTTAATTTTTGTATATGATGTGAGGTAAGGACCCAGCATCACTCTTTTCCATGTGAATATTCAGTTGTCCAGCACTATTAAAAAACTATTCTTTTCCTATTGATAGTCTTGGCATGCTTGTCAAAATCAATTGACTATAAAATGTGAGGGTGCATTTTTGGACTCTCAATTCTATTCCATTTATATATATGGATATCCTTATTACTATAGTGTCATGATTACTCTTGCACTGTAGTAAATTTTGAAATCTGGAAGTATGAATTCTTCACTTTCTTCTTTTTCAAGATTGTTTTAGCTATTCTTGGTCCCTTGCATTTCCATATGAATTTTAAGATTCTCTTGCCAGTTTCTGCTAAGAAGCCAGCTATGATTTTGATGGGAAAGTCCTCTAAAGAAGTTTGAATTATAAATAATAATATGAATTTGTTGTATATTCTCTTGGAAGAAAAAGAGGGGGCAGGTGTTACTTCCCAGTTCTACCCACACTCAAAGGGCCTATAGACAATGACCAACCTAGTAAAAATTAGCATGCCTGGGGCCCAGGGTGTACCATTAGCACTCCTTGGAGAAATGTCTGATTCCAGGCCTAGGGCAGGAAATACACATGGTGACACTGGACATTGTATTAAAGCAAGAAGGCTATTACAGATGAGCAATATCCAGAGAGACTCCCACTATTCCAAATAAGAGGACAACTTGAACATTAGTAATAACAATTAGAATAGATTGGAACACGTCAGGCATTAAAAATCCATTTGTATTAATCTACTAAAAAAATTACTGGTCACACCTGAAGAACTAAATATTTGGAAGTGGTAAAAGGAGAGCACAGAGACTTTAACCTGCTTTGTACAAATGAACTTAATCTTCAGTTAACAACAAAAAAATTTCCCCAATGAAGAATTCTAACTAATAAATGAAAAAGAAATGATATAATTAGAGAAGCATCATTTTGCAAACTCCTAATGAAATAATAGCTCTGATGATTATTAATGACTACTAACATCCCCAGAAGTCAGACAACCAGACATTACGTATTCTTGGAGGATGTTAAGCAACACCACCTATAGAGTATTCTTTATAACAGAATTGAAGCTGAAGCAAATTAAAACTCTAGATCTAGCTCCAAGTTTATAGGAAATAGGAAACAAAGTTCTGTTAAGCAATTCCATGGGAATTCAAGTCAACCAAATCCATGGTGTGAGAGACCCTAAGGATAATATTTCAGTTTCTTCAAATGTTTAAAAAAATCGTCAGCCCATTGAGGAAATTTGAACACTGACTAGATAAACGATGATTCTTATTTGTTATGATATTGGTTGCTTATATGTAAATGGTGCCACATTTATAAAAAATATTAGAGTTCTTATCTTTTAGAAATATGTACTGAAATGTAAAATAATATGATGAGATGATACCTGAGATAGACCTTGGAGTAACACAAGGCATAAAAGCAGAGGCAAAGGTGTGGATAAAACAATAGTGGTATCAGTAAGTTACTGTAGCTTGGCGATGTTTTCCTAAGGATTTGTGATATAATTTTCTCTACTTTTGTATATATATTATGTGTGTTAAAGGAGGATCTAAATTTTGGATCAAATCACATAGAACTATGAGAAATGTAAAGTTCGTATATCACAAAAATTCAACTACATTTTGTAATCTAATAACATTTACTTAATAAATATTTGCTTGTCAGTGTAGTGACGACAATAAAATGTTGCAAACTCTCTCCTGGAGAGTCAGGTTAGAGAGACAAAAGCTAATGAAATAATCACACAAATCAAGATGAAATTGCAACTGCAACACATCTATGAAAAGTAAGGTACACAGTACTTGTTATAGTAGGAAATAATTAGGTCAAAAGAAATGGGGAAGATGTTGCAGATAGAGAGTTATAGTCATCTAGAACTGTGCTGTCTGATGTGGCCACCTGTGGCCATTTAGATTTAAATTATTTAAAGTTAAATAAAAGTTAAAATTTAATTCCTCAGTCACACCAGCCACATTTCAAGGGCCCAGTAGTCATGCCTGATTACTGACTATAGTTTTAGATAATAAAGATATGTAACATTTCTGTCATTGCAGAAAATTTTGTTGGGAAGCTCTGATACACAACAACTGTATCTCATCCCCAATAGAAAAATAATGGTTATATTTGCCCCATACTGATTTGTTTTTATTTTTCTCTTTACTCTTAAGACAAATATAAATGTAAATTTAAAAACAAACTTTAAGTCCATTGACATATTTAGAAAATTTTCTCTGTGGCCGTTACAGAAACAAATATTTCACTAATTCACAAATTTAAATTATTATGCTTTTGGGAGTTCCCTGGTGGCACAGCAGGTTAAGGACCTGGTGTTGTCACTGCTGTGGCATACGTTCAATCTCTGGCATACCATTGGCATGTCGAAAAAAAATTACTATGTTTTTGTATTCTTTTCCACATCTGGCCTGCTTTTTTCAAAGTATAAGATTTAATAATTGATTATTTATAATGATTGGTCTTTCTTTCTTTCTTTTTTTTGGTCTTTTGTCTTTTTTAGGGCTGCACCCGTGGCATATGGAGGTTCCCAGGCTAAGAGTCTAATCAGAGCTACAGCTGCTGGCCTATATACCACAGCCACAGCAACACCAGATCTGAGCTGCGTCTGTGACCTACACCATAGCTCATGGCAATGCCGATCTTTAACCCACTGAGCGAGGCCAGGGATCAAACCCACAACCTCATGGTTCCTAATCGGATTCGCTTCCACTGCATCATGGTGGGAACTCCTGGTCAGTC
Organism: Catagonus wagneri; assembly: GCA_004024745.2. Lineage (NCBI taxonomy): Eukaryota > Metazoa > Chordata > Mammalia > Artiodactyla > Tayassuidae > Catagonus > Catagonus wagneri. Next base: position 9,268,866 of record PVHT021183556.1, on the reverse strand, counting down.
TAACTAGCATTCATTCATTCACTTACCTGTTCATTAAACATGTGCTTTTACACACTCCATTTGCTCTCATAAGTGGCTTAATTTTAACAGTTTTTTTACACACACAGACATAAACACACACACATTTTTCTTATTTGTTAAAGAATACAAGGTGTTTTGTCCTATTGCTTTTCCCACATTTTAGTTTCAACCAATTACATCCTCTTCATTCTCATAATATATTTTCTGTAGACTGGTACTAGATCTAGAATCTTGATCTTAAGGAATTTCAGTCTTCTGTGAAGTGAAGATGGTTATTATGAGAAGAGTTATGAGTTCTATGAGATAATATATGTAAAGCACATAGTAAAATGTCTTTCCATAAGCAATATTGAACAAATCTTCTTTTTCTTCCTAAATTCCTTCCACTTAGAGCTTTGACTGTGAAGTCACCTTAAGATTTCTGTGTGAGGAGGTTTCATTGGCACTAGAAATGGAGGTTTAGGAGTCATCAATATAGTAGGTACAGTTAAAGCCATGAGTATGAATAGACCCTGTTTAAATCCATCTCTTCTGTTTCTGCATTTTTTTCCTTACACTGTTTCTTCATTTTTGCAGCTGTATATGGCTGGAGAAAAACTTAAAACCCTTCTGAGTGATCTCATTTTAAATTCATGACTGTGAAGTTCAAGTGGGCCTTTAATTCTGTGAGATAGTGGTACTATACCCTCCTGGTTCATTCTTTCCCACTCTCCTAAACAGTTACTCCACACTTTGTTCCCTCTGCAAATGCCCCATCCTCATTCTAGCTTCTTATTTGAGTGAGGAAAATGAAGCACTCAGGAGAATTTCACTAACTGCCCACCTATTATCATGTAACACACACAAAATGTTTTCCTGCCTCTGACCATCCCCAGAGCACTTCAGTAATATTCCCTGGGACGTATCTTAGTGCCTGTCTTACGGAAGATTGATAGATATGTGTCCCCCCACTTCCCCCACTTTCTGGCTTTTTCCACTTCTCTGACCTCATTGCATTGTCTGTATGGCATATTTGACTTTTAAAATATCTGGTTCCAGAAACATTTATTGTCACAAAGGATAGTATTGCTTGATTCCCTTTAAATGAAATATCCAGAATAAGCAAGTCTGTAGAGACAGAAAAGTAGATACATGGTTTCGTAGGGCTGGAGAGCTTAGGGGTATTGGAAGGGAGGATGAAGGCTAAGGAGTATTGGGTTTCTTTTTGAAGTGATATAAAGTTCTAAAATTGATTGTGCATTGTGATAATGCTCACACTTCTCTGTGAATATAATAAAAGCTATTGAATTGTACAATTTAAATGGGTGAATTTTGGGGTACAAATTTTATTTCAATGTAGCTATTTTTTAAAAGAAACACTTATTTAGTACAGTAGTAGGAGTTTATTCCTACTACTGTACTAAATATTTTTATCCTCCACATTTAATCCTCGCTACATTCCTAGTTTCGCCTTTCTCTAATGAGGCAGCCAAGGCTCTAAGAGGTTGAATACCTTCCCAGGGCCACCAAGCTAATAAGTGACCCAACCATATATAGACCTTTAGACAGTGCTAACCATAAAGTCTCCTTATTAACTAAGAGGAATGTATTTTTATTTGGGTGTACACTTAGTGTTTTTAATGTATGGACTTGGCCTTTGTTATCTCTTCAGTCTGCCATTAATGTGTGATGCATCCTTCTGTTTGCTTAAGAGCATATGAAGATTGTAAAGAGGGAAAGAGAAAATAAATTGGAAAAATGGTTAATTGTTGAAACTGGATACTAAGTATCTGGAGGGTTCGTGGGTATATTTGTTTAGGTTTGAAATTTTCCATAATTAAAAAGATTTTTGTAGGGAGTTCCCATCATGGCTCAGTGGTTAACGAATCCAACTAGGAACGTGAGGTTGCAGGTTCGATCCCTGGCCTTGCTCAGTGGGTTAAGGATCTGGTGTTGCTGTGAGCTGTGGTGTAGGTCGCAGACGCTGCTCGGATCCCACATTGCTGTGGCTGTGGCGTAGGCCGGCAGCTACAGCTCCAATTAAACCCCTAGACTGGGAACCTCCATATGCCGCGAGTACGGCCCTAGAAAAGTAAAAAAGACAAAAAAAAAAAAAAAGAGAGACAGAAGAGAGAGAGAAAAGATTTTTGTGTTATTTAATAGGGGACTCAACTAGATTTTAATGGATAAGATAGAATGGGATATGTGCTTAATACGAATTCATTCAATTATTTATTTATGGAGCATCTGTTATGTGCTAGCACTGAAATAGGCTTACCTCAAATAGTTTACCTTACATTTTCAGAAGCTGAAAGATCATGTATATTGTATGTCTAAAGTCCCTGCACATTCAAATAATGTAAGAGACAAATATGATTTTTATTCAGCAAATCTAACTGTCCCTTTGTTCATTCATTCAACAAAGTACTCACCAGTTATGAGGCAGAGTGCTAGGGATGGAAAGAATGGATCCATTTGAGGGTGAAGAAGTTAAGGATGATGAATCTGGTAGACTTGAAGAGTCTTTAGAGTTTATGGTCAGAAGTTTTGGAGCTTTTATGGCCTAGAAGCAAAGCTTCTGATGTACTCTTTCCTTTCTTTTGGCCATTTGGACTGAATATTCTTTTAGTTTTGGATACAGGTGTCTTTGGAGTGTTTGGATATTTGAGGCACAAAAAGGTGAGACCTGGATATTGACCCTATTCTGGTCTCAAGAGAGAAAGGTGAAAGAAACCTTCAGATCTCCTCTATAGGTTTCAAAGCCTTCTCCAAGTTGGTACTTCTCTGTCTTTACTAGATATAGAAATAAATAAGAGTGCTTAGCCGTGACAGATAGGAGCAGTAAAATGTAATGATAAAGAATCCGTTTGGAATCCACATTGATGTATATAGGTTTCTTATTTCTTTTATTTTTCACCAGAGTAGCTGAATTGATGGGTCTGTATCTGGGCATATTCAGGAAAATGAAGGCAAAATGAGTATCTGTGCGTGTGTGTGTAATTTAAACTACTGCATTTTTTTTAATGGAAACAGTACACCTGTAGTATGTTTTTTGTTCCTCTTAGATTCTTTTCATGTTCATCTTTAGTGAGCTAATTTAAGACAAAATTACTTAAGCCCAGAACCCTCTGAAATTATAAGGAAAACATTTTTGGTTGTTGTTTTAACCTTTGTCAATCTCTAAAACAATTTTAAAAAGTTAACTGACATTATTCTCCCCAACAGACAAAGAATCAGTATTAAAAATTTCAGCTTAAGAATGTCTCTTTCCCCCCAAATTTAAGCATCTAAAAATAGTTCTTTAGGATAAAAGTGCCTCTTTATGAGCAAAAATAACTTCACAACCACAGTACTATAACAAACCAAAATTAAACCATAGCTCTAAATTTGGTGTCACTGCTATTAACCTGGCATGTTATATAGTATGAATGTGTAATCTGAATTAGAGACATGTGTCTAATACACAAATACATTTTATATAAATGTGTTGTACATCCTGAGAGAATCAGCATAGAAGAGATGAATCTGTAAAGTGTGTTTCTAGAATGTTGCTTGAGGTTTCTGTAATTTAATTCTCTTGGTATTTACTGCATTTTGGAATTCTTCCCAGGACAGTTTATTAGTACTTGGATTTTGGTTTCAGTCTCTTTCCTTTCTCCTTTTTATTTTTAATTTTTTCAGTGAGTACTCGGACTGTGAAGGTTAAGAGGACCAATGTTCCAGAAACTAAATTCTATATTTAAGTGCAGACTGGGTGTGGTTCAGAAACTGCAAGGCAAGCTTGCTAGTATTTTGCTGGTCTTCAAAATCCTGACCTGAAGGGAACATTCCTTTTCCTAATCTTCTGACTCTGAAATATGCCGAATTGTGATGATACATGGTATACACTTTTGTATGTGTAAATAAAATAAAGACGAGAGTTACATAGGTTCATACTTGAAGTGGCTCTGGGAAGTCTGTTTCTTTTCTTTTCTTTTTTTTTTTTTTTTTTGCTTTTATAGTCATCTCAGATTATATTAACCTGTCCTGTTTTCATGGCACCACTTGCCATTATTTTTTTATTACCTTTAATTACCACTGTGCAATTTATAAAAATTTTACACAGGAAGTGTTCTCCACTTCAGCTCCCATTTCATGAAGCCCCGTTTTCTTTTAATGTTTTTATCTTCTTGTTTTGCTTTATATTTTGAGACTTTCCTAAGTACCATAAAAATGGAGAAATAACTGCTTGTTCTCCTAGTAAAAATGTCCCCCTTTTTAAAAAAAACTGTGTTTTGAAAAGAATCCTACTACTTGTAAAATGGAAAAATAATCCCCTCTTCTTCCTTAGCAGTAAACTTCTGTATTATTTTATGTAATGTAGTGTCCCGATATCATTGGGTATTATTCATACTTTACAGAAATCCTTGGAATAAGAGACCGTATTCATTTCAATTACATTATACCTAGCCAGGAAAAAAAACTGGAGCAAAAATTCCAGTTTATAATTGCTTTCCGTATCCTGCTCTTCTGAGAGATTGAGACCCATCCAGATGTTTCTCTGAGTGATAATTTGTATCATATGAACAAAAAAAGGGACTGATTTGTTTTCATGGTACAAAAATATATAAATTGCATCCGTTGACCTCTGATTCAGTTTAAGCAGTATTTAAGCTGGGAAGCCTCCTTTGATTTCATTTACCCGTATTTGGTCACCATTACTACAGAGAATAAGGAAAAGACCCTAAAGGTCATCTAGTTCAAACTGTGTTTTTTTTTAGAACAAGAACCAAAAAGTTAATTAACTTGTCTAAACTACAGAAGAACTGAGTTAAATTGCTTATTTTGAATCCGTAGCCGTTTGAACCACAGATGTTTTTAAACCATATTTATTCAACTTTTCAACTCTTTCTCTTATTTAATGTATTGTTTGATAAACATTTATTGTGTTCTGTGTGCTAAGCTGTATGCTAAGAGTTGGGACACAAAGATGAATAAAGCAAAAGTCCTTATTACATTTAACTAAGTTTCTTCTAGTCTGTGTTTCTTTATTCATCTCTTATTTCTCTAAGGCCCTCTTAAAAATCCCTCCTAAAGTCCTTTCTATATCTTCCTCAAGGTTCCTCACTTTCTGTTCTTTAGTTTGCCAGAAAATTTTCTATTCATTTTTTCTTTTTCCTTTCACACGTTCTTTTCTCTAAAGAATGCCTCCTACCCTTTCTTCTGTTCTTAGTTTCATCTTAGTTCATCATAATGTAAACTGTAGTATATGCTTTCATTTTTCTTTTCCTTTTTTTTTGTTTTCTTTTTAGGGCTGCAACTGCAGTATATAGAAGTTCCCGCCTTGGGGTCAAATCAGAGTTACAGCTACCAGACTACGCCACAGCAACACCACATCCGAGCCACATCTACGACCTACATACACCACAGCTCATGGCAATGTCGAATCCTTAACCCACTGAGATTGAACCTGCATCCTCATGGATACTAGTCGGGTTCATTTCCAGTGAGCCACCACAGGAACTGCTGCTTTTGTTTTTCTTAAATAGCTTTTTTTGTATGTATAACACATGCAGAAATTCCCAAGCCAGGGATCGAACCCATGCCACGGCGGTAACCAGAGACACAGCAGTGACAATGCCAGATCTTTAACCTGCTGAGCCACTAGGGAAATCTTAATGCTTTAGTTTTTCTTAAACTTAATGAATGCAGTATTATTCTATTTCCTTTAAAAAGCAAATTGGTCAATATGTATTTTTCAAAGAATTGGTAAATATTGTATAGTTTCAAAGGGTCCTTAAAAATTCTCAAAGTTACATTGCTGTGTGATTCTAAATAATTCCTTTTTTTGTGTGGGGACTGTTTCCTCTTAGACTTAGCAGTTTTTTTATGCATAAAATTATATATTTATTGAAATAAATCAAAGAAGACCAAAATAAATCAAAAGCTATACTGTATTCATAGATTGGAAGACTCAATATTTTTGTAATTTAAAAAAAATTTTTTTTGTCTTTTGTCCTTTTAGGGCCACACCCACAGCATATGGAGATTCAGAGGCTAGGGGTCTAACCAGAGCTACAGCTGCCAGCCTACGCCACAGCCACAGAAACGCCAGATCCGAGCAACATTTGCGACCTACACCACAGCTCACGGCAATGCAGGATCCTAAACCCACTGAGCAAGGCGAGGGATCAAACCCGCAACCTCATGATTCCTAGTTGGATCCATTTCCACTGAGCCACGATGGGAACTCCACTCAATATTTTTTTATTATGGTTGATTTAAAATATTGTGCTAATTTCTGCTATACAGCAAAGTAACCGTGTCATTATCAGAAAGTTAAATTAGAAAATTAAATGCTGTATCAATCAAAATGCCAATAGGACTTTTTCTTTTTTTTTTTTTGAGTGTAAAAGAGGCTTTTATTTTTTTTTTCATTGGCTTAGCAGCTTTTGATAGGAAAATACTTCCCAGCCTAGAAGTAAATTTTTGAAAAATAATTAATGCTTTGTGTAACTACTAATTGTTATGAATAGACTAACTTCAAAGAACAAAAATCACTTCCATTATATCTAAGTTCTATAAGACCAGTTATCTAGGCTTTATTCATATGTGTATGTTTATACACACATACACATTTATATATATATATGTATATCATATAATCTATCTCAGTACCCTGTATGGCAATCATCTTGTATTCTGGTCCCTCAATTTCTGCATTTATAGTAATGAAATGCCTTAAGGTTATTGTACCCTGAAAATACAAGGAAGTCATTGTTTGCCTTTTATCAGTCTAGGTAGGGAGAATTACTTCCCTTCTTCCTTATAAAATGAGAAAATAAAAATATTTCTCACTGCTTAGAAAAACTTTGCTTCTCCTGTTTTTCATTTTATCTGTAAGTAAAACTTTCTTCTGTACTTTACAGTTGGAAAGAAACTTATATCTCATTTTCTTCTTTATTATGTTGCTGCTAAATTGAGTGAACTAGCTAAAGAAAATATCTTCTTCACACCTAGGATCAGAGAGGCCTTGTGTCTGACCAAGATAGTGATTTTGTTTGTATAGGAAATTCAGTGAATTTTTTTTCAAACTTCTTTACACTTAACCACGATAACTTTTTAGCAAGCCACTAAGATATTAAATGAAATGTCATGGTAAAGTAACAGATATGACCTGTATAAATTGAAAGAAAAATGTGATATTTACATAGATTTGACCTGTGTAAATTCAAAGAAAAATGTTAAGCAATAGAAGAAAAATTGCATTTCTACAATAATGAAAAATGCATAAATGTACAAACACTGGGAGCAGTAATAAAACTTAAATAAATGGTTTTCCCTAAATGTTGAATAGTTTGTACATTTTAATGTTAATTTTTGGCTTTCTGTTTGTTTGTTTCTAATGTAGAGGTTAAGAACACAGGTTTTTTTGGTTAGACTAGGGTTCTAGTCCCAGCTGTTTTATTCACTAGCTTTGCATCCTTAGGCAAATCCTTTGCTATAAAATGATAATCATAACTTATAGGTGTGCTGTGATTTAATACAGAACAACAGTGCATATGAAGTAGTACTCATGGCATACGATACACTCAGTAGGTGTTTAACAAGTATTGTACAAAAAGTAAGAACTCTCAAAAACAGTTCTGGGTTTCTTCAAGTGGAATTTTCGAAAGAGTTACCATTTTCTGTATTCCCAAGCCTCAGCCAATAACAGTCTCTTTAGTATATCTTTTCTCCAAAGAAAGTCATTAATCTCCTGCATGCCAGTCACCATATACAGAGCATACTTAAAGATTAGATTTTAAAAGTAGGTCTCAGTCCAGTGGAGGAGTCATGTTTAAAAAAAAAAAAAAACCCCTCACAGACGAGGTAGTTGTAGAGGAGAGTAGTGTGAGGAAAGGCAACACTGACGTGACGTTGAAGCTGGTCCTGGAGAGCAGTGTGATTTGGTGGCTTGGGAAAAGGAAGAAAGACATTCTTGGCAGTAGAAGCAGTATATGCAGAGGCACAGAGGCATGAAAAATTAGGTAACTTGAGTGTATGGCTACTCAGGCAGGAAATGAAGCTGGGGATATAGGTTGCATCCAGACTGTGAAAAACCCTTGTATCTCTACTGCTGGAACATTTGTCTTTCTCAAGCATTCATATTTGTATCCACGCCAAAGTATGATTATTCTAATTGAAAAAAAAAATCTCTTAAGCCATTTTCTAGGTTGTTTTATGCCACTTTGTCTTCTCACGTATAGTCATTAGTAGTACTTTTATGACAGGGATTCAAATTATTTGGGGGAGTGGGGTGGATTCTGTATTTAATATTTGTAAAACATCCTGGCAATTAAAAAAACTGAAACAGTTTTCAAAATCTTTCAGCCTTCCTTTTAAAAGACGGGAGCCTAAATGATATTCCCTTTTCTATGTGGCAAGGAAATATGTTAAAATTCCAGTCATTTTCAGGGAGTTCCCTTCGTGGCTCGGTGGTTAACGAATCCGAATAAGAACGATGAGGTTGCGGGTTCGATCCCTGGCCTTGCTCAGTGGGTTAAGGATCCGGCGTTGCCGTGAGCTGTGGTGTAGGTTGCAGACGCGGCTCAGATCCCGCGTTGCTGTGGCTGTGGCGAAGGCCGGCAGCTACAGCTCTTGTTAGACCCCTAGCCTGGGAACCTCCATATGCCGCGGGTGCAGCTCTACATAAAGGCAAAAAGACATAAAAAAAAAATTCCAGTCATTTTCAATTAAAATTTTTTATGCATTTTTCCCTGCTGACTTGTATTAAAATAAGTGGATTGTTATAAAATTATAAGATCCAATTTTCCTACTGACTTCTGTGATAACAGTGCAATGTTGGTAAGAAAATTTGAGCTATATCTTTATCAGAATGAATTATTTCACCATGTGTTAAGTGAATTTTACCTAGTGTTTCAGTGATGTAGTTTATGTGCCTTTGTAGACTAGGGTTTGGTTGTAGCTAACTGACTGGTTCCTGGGCTAGCACAGTGCTGTGTATAAAGTGTGACATTGGTAAGTGTTGCTTGAACTTGATTGAATTGGATATTTAAGAAGACTCCCACAACTTTAATGAAATTAGAACATGGTGTCCCCCATCTTCTCTGCCAGACATATTAGACTTGGGGTGGGAGTATAATAATACAGTATTTTCTAATTCTGTTAAAATTGTAAGGCCTTCTGTTCAGTTCAATGATAAACAGTAATTCTATAATTTAAAGTGATTCACTCAAAATGACTCAGAAACAGCAGAAAAATTACTTTTATATGCCTCAATGTCATTTTTCCTTAGCCTGATTATTGTACTATTTTCCCCCAACAAAACCACTTTGTGGGAGTTGAATTGGGTCCCGTAAAATCTATTAGTTGCCCTGCTTTCACTGCAACCCCTGGCAAGCTGGTCTTCCTTTTCCTCTCTCCTGATGTCATTGCTGTTCTAGGATAGAAAATGCTGCAAGAATACATTATAAATTTTGGAATTAATGGATGCTGGAAGTTGAATTTTAAAAAGAGTTTAAGCTCTTTATGGAATGACTAGGTGAACATAATGAGCTACACCTCCTGTATTTCTGCAAATAGAAGGAAGTCACATTTCTGTAAGACAGCAGAAGCCTGAACATGACCTCATTTCAGTCCATTAGACTATTTGAGGAAAAAAACAAGAAAACTTTCCCACTTATTGACAGGTAAAGTTATCCCAATCCATTTCTCATAGCCAGTAAGAAGATAAACTATCCTTAAATGCATTTTAAAAATGGCAAATTATACTTCCTGGTTCCTTTTTGGTCAAACATAAATAGCCGAAAGAGAAATTATAACAATTTTTTTGAGGTAGATTAAAAATTCTCCCCATCCTTGTATAGATGTGTCAGCAGTTTCATTTTGTACAAACAACTGACCGCTCATTTCTCTAGTCCCTGAGCCAGTTAAATAGGACAAAATTCCCCATGTTCCTCATGTTGTACTGTGGCCATAGTTTACAAAGAAATGAAATACAGTTGAGTAAATATTGGTGTTGTATGTATTGAGTCACCAGTGAAGATATGATTCATCCCAGAAGCAAAGTTATAAGCATCCTATTATAAATATTAATACTGATGGAGACCAGCTTATAGACTAGCTGGAAAACCTCCATAGAAAAATGAGAGAGCTTTTTCTTTTATAAACTCAAAAAATATTTATTGAACTTCTACTTCATACCACTCCTTATGGTAGAGAGTGCATTCAAAAATCATTGATAGACTAAACATTCACAGTATGTACCGAGGTTTGTATGTGTGTTTGATGTTTGAAGTTCTCAAATTAGGAGGATATGCCCTTGTGAGCAAATATTCTACTTCTGCTTAGGTTGCGTTTTGGTTGAGGAAGCGTGCATGAACCATGTAATTTCAGTGATAGAAAGCATTTTAATATAGTCTTTTTTGGAGTTCCTGCTGTGGTGCAGTCGGTTAAGAATCCTGCTGCAGTGGCTCAGGTCACTGTGCAGCATAGGTCGCAGCTTTGGCTCAGATTCAGTCCCTGGCCTGGGAACTTCCATATGCCATAGGTGCAACCATTTTTAAAAAAGTAGAAAAAAGGTCTTTTTGAAAACTTTTGTACCATAGAAATTCCAATTGTAACAGTGCCTCATCCAAATATTCTATTTTATTGGGTCCTACTTTGACCCATCATCCACTTCAAGGCCAGATGAACCAATAGTTTCTAACCATTTTGAGACCGTCCTATAATTACCATCTTTCTGAGCTAAAGACCTTAGTCATCAAAATCCCTTCCTTGGAACATAACTATAGCCCATATTTGCTCTTGTATCACTCTGAAGATTTATTTGTCTTGTGTATAGTTGGTAAGATAATCTCTCAGGTCTGACAATGTAAGCAGCATGTCTTTTTGAAAAAGTGTTCCAGAATTAATTTGGCTTTTTAAAAGGCAATTAAGCAGTCATTTATGTATATCCTGGATAATTTGATTGACTAAACTAAAAATAGTAGTAAACCCACAACACAGGTAATAAAAAGGTAAGTTTAAGAGAATGTAGCAAGTACCTCTAAGTACGACGGTTTTTCCCTCTTCAGGGAGGTATCAGAATAATCCCCAACCACTTTACCTCTGATTCTCTAAAAGAATCTATGCTTATTGTCCATGTTTGGTTTGCTCTTTGTTGAGACCTCCCCCTGAGAGGACAAGTTCTCATTTTAGATACAGACCATATCCTTTTAGCAGCAGGTAGTCATTTTGCAAAAGCATTGTATTTATCAGTCCTGTTATTGGTCTTCATATTATAGTAAATTGTTGGTCAGTAGTGTCAGATTGGTACGTGGCCAGTTTATAATTCAGTGCTTTCTATTTAGAAATAGGTTTCCTGCCTCAGAACAACTTGTATACCAAGTGTAAGAAACTTAACAATTCTAGATCACCTTAAAAATCTTTGTTAACCTGCTTTCTACTAGCAATAGCTGATATAACAGAAAGGAAGATACAGCTGCTACCCAGCAAGGGGCAGACCAACTTCAGTGCCCTGGTGATGTAAGGTCTGGTAGATACAGTTCACTCTCCAAGATATCAGTTTCCACTGGTGTGAATTTCATGTAATTATCACTGTATTCAGTAGTTACATTAGGAAATGAGGAAATCCATGGACCAGCAAAACCAAACAGTGCCCTCTTGTGCATGTTCCTTTTCTTATTAAAATAAAGTGGAGGGTTGAGCAAACATTTAATGAATTCAGTGATCTGCAATCAAGAGACATATTTCAAAAGAAACACCATTTCTCAATTGTTTTTCTTTAAGGTGGATAGAATTTGTCAGTTTTACTGTTTTTGCCTGACAACTCCAGAAGATTGCCTCCATTCTTCTTTTCATGGTCTTCATAGAAAGACAGATGACTAAAACGTAATACATATTAGAAGGAAAATTTGTTCAACGTTGTCATGTAGTAATAAAACTCATACCAAATCTCAACTGTGGTGAGAATTCATTTAGGGCTATACTGGACTATCCTGAGACAGATGGACAGTATAATAAGCCTGTGTTGTTTCTAAGCCTTAGTGATAGGATAAAATGTATTAAAAATTCAGCTTCTAAATCCAATGATACCCTTGAAACCTGTTTATCAAATAGCAAGTAAGGCCTAGTGACAGCATGTAAATAAAATGTTTAAACATAGAGTCTTCGCAGTGAAGGACCTTGGGAGATGAAAATTTTGTGTTGGGGCAGATTTCATACGTGATATCCATAATTTTCTCATGTATGGAATTTTCTTTTTTAAATTAGTGAAGAAAGGCCATCCTAATGAAGACTTGGAAGCTTCTTTTGGTGCTGGTGTCTAAAGAGGTACTCACTTCTATAGTAGGTTACATAGTCTTTAAATGTGTATAATTGTTTTGTTTCAAACTTCCAGCATTTGTTACAGTCTTCTCTGTCCAGGGCAAAACGGTAGGTCAGTGTTATTATGGCTGTCTCCAGAGCAATTAGAGTTTCTTTCCCAGAAGGGAAAAGCCCCTAAGTATAGCTGTGGTCCTGGGACTGTCATGGGTTTCTTACCAATGCTGTCATATCTTTGCTTCTGGGAGCTCTTGTGAAATTTGTAGTTTGATTTTGGTGATTCATTGCTACAGAGATTTGCATCTTGAAGGAAGTCTGAAACAATACTGTGTCTTAGCTGCATAAAGACCATCATTCCTTGTGAGCCCTTTGAGCCAATCATCTGAGTCAGGAAACCTGAGTTCTAGGCTATGTAACCTTCTGGTTCTTCCTATGTCAAGTCCATGTCCTCATCTGCAAAATAAAGAGATTGACTTGGTACTATTTCCTTCCAGCTTAAAGTTCTTTGATTCTCTGTCAGGATATAATCTGTGGTATATCTAAATCCATATGTAATGAGCTATGTTATGGGATTCTATTGCATTCATGAGTTAGGATTCCAAAATTCAACTTCTCATGTCTGAATTCTTTAATCTGTTCATAGGCCAGTACTCACTTTTTCTACTTAAAAATGTTCCCTTTTTACAGGCTTTTCTATTCTAGAACTTTAAGAAGCTGCAAAGCCATGAAAACTTACAGTTTCTTCTGTAATAGAACATGTTTATATTTTAGCTTTTACTTATAGTCATGTGATCCTCCCAAAAGGCTGATTTGGAGGGAGCCATTATTTAGGTCTATGGAATTAAAAATGAACTCTTATTTATAGAAAATACATTAGTGCAGAACATCTTTTGTTTGTTATACTTTAGTATGTTTGCAAAACAATTGTTAAAGTCTGAATTTGTTGCCAAAAGACATTAAGATAAACTAAGAAATTTTATTTTTCAAGTTATTTTATACAGTTCTATTTTGTTCATGCTTTGAGACAGGAAACCTTATTTTCAAATAATGCTTTTTTAATTATAAAATTAGCAATACCTATTATATAAAATATGAGAAAATGCAAGGAAACATAAAGACGAAAATCTAAATATCCCTAACATCACCATCCGGAGATAATCATTAACATTTTGATATATTTCTTTTCAGCTCTTTTTTCTGTGTTATGTATGTATCTATATATGTTTTTTTATAATGATTTTTATTTTTTCTACTATAGCTGGTTTACAGTGTTCTGTATATCTTTTTAAACAAGAAGGTTATATAAGAATATACCATAATTTGTTATCCATTTCCCTACATTTGGATATTTAGGTTCAAAGCTATACCTAATTTTGGTCCTAATTTTATTAGCTGCTTGTGTTGCCAGTTTATGGACAGATACAGGGATGGTGAAAGAGAAGAAGGTATTTTGAAAAGCAGTTATAAAATTTATCAGTTTGGAGTTCCTGCTGTGGCTCCGTGGGTTAGGAATCCAAATGCAGCAGTTCAGGTTGCTGAAGAAGCTCAGGTTCAATCTCTGGCCCAGCTCAGTGGGTTAAAGGATCTAGTGTTGCCCCACCTATGGTGTAGGTCACAGCTGTGGCTCGGATTTCATCCCTGACCTGTGAACTTCCATATGCCATGGGTGCAGCCATTTAAAAAAAAATTAAACTTAGATTTTCTTATGGATTTGTATTTTTTTTTGTAATATTACTTAGCCCAGTTTATTTTTGTTTTGGATAACAGTTTTTATTAGAAAATTAATGGTAACACATTTTAAACTATTTTGAAAACAGTGTATAAAGAAGAAAGTAATATTCCATTCATCAATAACCACTAAAATATTAGTGTTTCTATCTATATTTTAAACATTAGAATAACTCACATATGGTTTGTAACCTGACTTTTTATTGACATTTTCTAATGCCTATACCATAATCTATCTAACGATTATTACTTACTAGACATTCAATGTCGTCCCAATTTTTCTCCATTAAATAGTATTGACACAGGCACCCTTGTACTTATTACCTTTTTTCTTAAGAATGATAGAAGTTCCCCGGTGGCCTAGTGGTTAAGGATCTGGTGTTGTCACTGCTGAGACTCCAGGTACTGCTGTGGTGTGCATCCAGTTCCTGGCCTCAGAACTTCCACAGCCAAAAAAATAAAGAATAATGATGGGTTTATTTGGTCATATTACCACCAGCTCCCTCCAAAAAGTTGAATTTGTCCACATCACTATGGACAACACATCACCAGTGTATGACTTGAGCATACACTGCTCCTGTCACCACAGCCTCTGCCTCCTATATGTACCAAAATCATCTTTTTAGTGAGTGAAAATCAGCTTTAATTTGCTTATTTGGTAGGTAAAAAGTCCTCTTTTATTTTCGTTTACATTTAAACTTCTCTAATTACTAGTGAGACTAAATATTTTTATACATCTGTTAATTGTCTATACTTTATCTTTTGGTGTTTGTTCTTTACCCACTTTTCTGTTGTGTATATTTTCTTATTGATATGTATATTAACTCCTTTATGGGGGAGGGGGCATGCTAGCGGCATATGGAAATTCCTGGGCCAGGGATCGAATCCAAGCCACATCTGGGACCTACACCACAGCTGCAGCGATGCTGGATCCTTAACCCACTGTACCACAGCAGGAACTCCCTATATTATCTCTTTTTTTTTTTTTTTTGTCTTTTTGCCTTTTATCTAGAGCCGCACCTGCGGCACATGGAGGTTCCCAGGCTAGGGGTCTAACAGGAGCTGTAGCTGCCGGCCTTCTCCACAGCCACAGCAACGCGGGATCTGAGCCGCATCTGCAACCTACACCACAGCTCACGGCAACACCGGATCCTTAACCCACTGAGCAAGGCCAGGGATCAAACCCGCAACGTCATGGTTCTTAGTCGGATTCGTTAACCACTGAGCCACGAAGGGAACTCCTAACTCTTTATAGAACGAGATTATTAACCTTTTCTGCTATATATTTGCAGTTTGTTCCATTTTTTATTTAAATGTGGATAGATTCAATTCTTTATTCTTGTGTGACTGCCTCCATCATTTATGCTTCCTCATTCAGATGTTCTGTTTTACATTTAGCTATAATATATTGGGTTTATAAAGTGAGGATCTAATTTGGTTTTATTTTCCAGATAGCTAATTCTCTCTTCCTTCTTAGATTTAAAATTCTTTCTTTCTTCCATACAAAGTTATTATATTTGTTGGTTATAGTGATCTCATCATCAGTTCTTGAACCACAGTTCTAATTATCGTAACTTTATAATTTCATAATATTTGACAAGAGAGGGTCCACTCATTACTGTTTATTCTTAAAATGTTCTTAACCATTTATGTCTGTTTTTCCAGGTGAACACTGAAATAATATTATTGACTCATTCCATTCCCACTGAGAAAAAAAGAAAAAATGTGGTTGAAGTTACTAAATTTGATTGAAGTTAAAACCTAAAAATTAACTTGGGAAAAATGACATAGTCATATGATTCATTCTTATCTAGGAATGTGTTATATACCTCTCCATTTCTTATATCTTTTTTATACATCAGCAAAGTGAGTAAATTGTTTTGTTTTTTTTTTGAATGATTTCTATATTTTTCTTGTTAGGTATTTTTATTTTAGTTTTCATTTTCCCTGCTCTCATGAATAGATGCCCTTTTTCTATTAAGTTGTCAGAATGCTTATTACTGATACATGGGGGAATTTGATGTTTTTGTTTGTCTATTTAGTAACCATCTGATTATTTCTGAGGCAATTTGAATTTATCCCTTGGTTTTCTTGGCATAATATAATATGCAAATGATAATTATGTGGCTTTCCCTCCCACTTTGTTTCTTAATTCTGTTTCATGTCTTATTGTACTGACTAGGACGTTCAGAGAAACATTAGAGTAAAGCTAGAGAAAAGGTTGTATTGGGGGGTAGTGGGCTCTGTTGCCTTGTTTCTGCTTAATGGAGATACTGCTAGCATTTTATCACCTTATCATTAATGTTACCGGCTCCTATTTTCCCAGTATATTATTGTGAAAAATTTTAAATATCCATCAATGCTGAAAGAATTTTAGAGTTATCACCTAGATTCTACCATTATTTTACTAAACTTATTATATGTAAGTATCTATGTGCTTATTATGTGTCTCTTAGATTTTTTTTTAAAACAATTTTATTTCAATTATAGGTGTACAAAGATCATCACAAGCCAATGTGATAGATTTTGTGTCCCAAACCCACAGTGCATCCCCCCACCCCCCAGATTGTCTTATTTGAAAAACCAAGGTTTTCCAAAATCTGTGAGTCATTGTCTGTTCTTCAAAGAAGTTCACTGTGTCTCTTTAGTTTCCACATGTAAGTGGTAGCATTGGGTGTTGCTGTCTAATTGTCTGACTGGTTTCACTTCGCATGATAATTTCTAGGTCCATCCATGTTGCTGTAAATGTTGATATTTCGTTCCTTTTAATGGCTGAGTAATATTCCATTGCGTGTATGTACCATATCTTCCCTATCCACTCCTCTGTTGATGGGCATTTAGGTTGTTTCCATGACCTGGCTTCTTCCCTCTCTAGCTGCTTTAGATGTAAAGTTAGGTTGTTTATGCGAGCTTTTTCTTGTTTCCTGAGGTAGGCTTGTATTGCTATATACTTTCCTCTTAGAACGGCTTTTGCTGCATCCCAGAGGTTTTGGAGTGTCGTATCTTTGTTGTCATTTGCTTCTAGGTATTTTTTAATTTCCTCTTTGATTTCTTCAGTGATCCATTGGTTGTTTAGTAGCATGTTGTTTAGTCTCCACGTATTTGTATTTTTTGCCATTTTTTTTCTTGTTGATTTCCAGTCGTATAGCATTGTGGTCAGAGAAGATGTTTGATATGATTTCAATTTTCTTAAAGTTACTGAGGCTTGATTTGTAGCCCAGGATGTGATCAATCTTAGAGAATGTTCTGTGTGCACTTGAGAAGAATGTGTATTCTGTTGCTTTTGGATGGAATGTCCTATAAATATCTATGAAGTCCATCTGATCTAATGCTTCATTCAGGGCCTGTGTTTCCTTACTGATTTTCTGTCTGGATGACCTGTCCATTGCTTTAAGTGGGGTGTTAAATTCCCCCACTATGATTGTGTTATTGTTGATTTCTCCTTTTAAGGTTGTTAGCAGTTGCCTTATATATTATGGTGATCCTATGTTGGGTGCATAGATATTTAAAATCATTATATCTTCTTCTTGGATTGATCCTTTGATCATTATGTAGTGCCCTTCCTTATCTCTTAAAATGTTCTTCGTCTTAAAGTCTATTTTGTCTCATAGGAGTATTGCTACTCCGGCTTTCTTTTGATGCCCGTTTGCATGGAATATTTTCTTCCATCCTCTTACTTTCAATTTGTATGTGTCCCTAGGGGTGAAGTGGGTCTCTTGAAGACAGCATATATATGGGTCTTGTTTTCGTATCCATGCGGCTAGTCTATATCTTTTGGTTGGGGCATTCAGTCCATTAACATTTAAGGCAATTACTGATATATATGTTCTACCATTATTTTACTAAACATTATATGTAAGTATCTATGTGCTTTTTATGTATCTCTTAGATTTTTTAAATAATAATCTCTGTTGCATTATAGAAATAATTATCTGCACTTAGTGTTCCAAGATTTTAAAAAATTAGCACTCCACTAAATTGCTAAGGATACAGATGAATACAGCAATCTCTTAGTTCTGTTTGTTATCATGAAATAGCCAATCTAAAAATTTTCACTAAAGCTTTGAAATGGGGTTTTATCATGAACACTATTGAAATGGAGGGCAGTGTTATTAAGCACCAGAAGAAGAATAACAGTCCAGTTTGGATTATGAGGGAAAAAGAATTGAAGTTAGAATTTTTCTATATTTGACCAGACTTTCTAGAGAAGAGTATACCTCATTCAGCTGACAGACTACTGGGCTGCTTATTCCAATATAATTGTCAGGTGTGTTTGTAGCGAACTAGAGTCCATCGAGCAATGACAGTGAATCACATTATCTCTTAGGACCATTCTATTCTTTTTGTACTGATTCTGTTTACTCAGAGTATTAGTTTCCTAGCGCTGACATAACAAATGTCCACAAACTGGGTGGCTTAGAACAACAGAAGTGTTTTTCTGAATCTGAAGTCAGGGTGTCAGCAGAGTTGGTTCCTTCAGGAGGCTCTGAGTGTAGAATGCTCCCACACCTTTCTTCTAGCCTCTGCTAGTTGTCAACAGTCCTTGGTGTTCCTTAACTTGTAGATACATCGCTCTAGTATCTGCTTTTATCTCTGCACTGTCTTCTCTATGTTTGTTGTTCTTTTCTTATAAAGACACTCATTGGATTTGGGGCCCAATGTGACCTAATCTCAATTGTTACCATAATTACATCTGAAGAGACCCTATTTCAAACTTTCTGAGGTTCCAGTTGGACAGGAATTCTCAGGTGACCCTATTCAAACTCTACACCCAGCAACTTACTTAGCAAGCAGGAGTGGAAAAGACATGGGCCTGGAAGTCAGGAAACTTGGCTGTAATCCTAGCCTATTCTGTAACTTTGGGGAAGTTTATTATCTCTAAACTTGTCATTGTCTCTATTTCTCAAATGATGAGGTAGATCAATGAAAAGTCTTTCAAGGTCCCTTATTATCCCAAAGTCCACAGTTAATGCTAAAGAGTAGTATGCATGGCTGGTTTCTAGCTCTGCCCCTCTTATTTCTCTCTGTGCCCTGATTGTTTCTCAGGGGTATTTGAAGTTTTGATTAGTATCAGAGAAGCTTTGAGATCTTTGGATAAAATATAGAATATCACTGTCCTGGTCTGTAAGTAAACCGAGGGTGTTCCTTAAGGCCTTTATGGATTAACAAAAGATAGCTGCAGTACTTAGAAGAAATCTTCTCATTTCTTTCATCTGTGCCTTCACTCTGCTGTTCAAAGCAAATCAGGAGTTCCCTTGTGGCTCAATGGGTTAAGGGTCAGGTGTTGTCACTGCTGTGGCTCAAGTCACTACTGTGGTGTAAGTTCGATCCCTAGCCCAGAAAGTTGTGCATGCTGCAGGTGCAGCCATAAAAGCAAAAAACAAAACAAAAGAAAAATTTTTCTTATTTTGTTTGTTGCTTAAGGTCACTAACATATGGATGTTCTCGAAGAGATAAGACATTTAGGTTCCAAAGTAATTCAGTTTAATTTTGTTCTCTTTCCTGCTCTTCACCCAGTAATTTTACTTACTGATAAAGAAATGCACACTGGATTATAGATTGTGGGCAGTGTCTGACAATCTGAAACCTTATTTTGAATTACTAATATGGCAAGGTTTAAATATCTCTTTAGTAGGGATGGTTCACTTAAAGGCGCACGCGCACACACACACACACACACACAATTCATTTGCATGGCATTATTCTTGCTCAGAGGACCAGTTCTTATCTTTTCTGTATGCTCACCAAGACACATAGAAGAAATTTTTTGGCTACAATTTTTATAGACTTATGTGTAACTGAAATGAAAGTACTTCAAAGACATTTCCATTTGTTACTAGCTTATGGTTTTCATCTCATGTAAATTATTTTGCCACTTTTCATTTTAATTCTTTGCTTTTATTGTCTTACAAAATGATCATTTTGTTTCTCTCTGTGAAGATATTCACTGATCACTCAGCTGGCAGTGTCTTTTGTCTATAAAAGTGTAGTGCCATTAGGATTTATTTAATATTACTACCTGTAGATTTCTTTTTATATCTCTTTCCTTTTTTTTGTCTTATAAAATATCCAGGGCTATAAACATTCTTATATGGTACAGAAGTATGTTTTAAACTCCACAGTTTCAGTTCAGAAACAGGTCCATTTTAGAGTCTTAGAACTAAGTTCTCCTATAATTCCTCTACCTGGTAACAGTAGAAATATTTATTCCTTTGATGTAATTTAAGGTTAAAATGCTTGAAGGTAAATAATGAACAGTGTGTAAGACTGTGTCTTTTGGTTGGGGGGGTGCATAAACTCAGCAAGTGGGGCTGTTTTGAATTTTTATTACCATTTTGGAATGTCTCTTAAATCTCATCTTTCCTCTCTATTTTCATGCCTCTACCTACTTTAGATTCTCTCCTCATCTGTTACCATAGCTGTCTAACTGGCTTTGGACTCTAGTACCACCAGAGATACTGCCCTACGAAATAAGTTTGATCATATAATATCCTTGCTTAAAAATGTCTGCTTCCAGTTGCCTGAAAAATTTTAACTACAAACTCTATCATACTCTTCAAAATCTGGACCCAATATTTTTCTTTAGTTTGGTTCCCCAGTCACCCCATCTCATGTACAATATATTTCATCCACATTGAATTTCTTCCCATTCTCTGAACATTTTAAGTTCTTTCATGACTCCCTTTCTTTTACATGTTACTTCTGCCTCGTTTTATTTCACTTTTTCACCCTCTGTCCTGTGTCTTCAAAAACTCTGCACAAATGTAGATTCCTCTCTGTACCCATATTCTACATTCATACTACTAATACAGTCCATTTTATAAAGGACTTTGTAATGTATTTTGTTACATACATACTTTCCCCAGTGATTACATTGGGAGGCTTTGCATTGTTCATCTCTGGCACCATTTTGCCAGTTGCCTAGTACGAACTAGGACTCAGTCAACATTTTGACTGAGTGACTGAGTAAAAGATTAATTAATTAATTATGTCTAAAAATCAAAGTCATGGAGTTTCTATCGTGGCTCAGTGGTTAACGAATCTGACTAGGAACCATGGGGTTACGGGTTCAATCCCTGGCCTTGCTCAATGGGCTAAAGATCCGGCGTTGCCGTGAGCTGTGGTGTAGGTTGCAGATGCAGCTCGGATCCTGCGTTGCTGTGGCTGTGGCGAAGGCCGGCAGCTACAGCTCCTGTTAGACCCCTAGCTGGGAACCTCCATATGCCGCGGGTGCGGCCCTAGAAAAGGCAAAAAGACAAAAAATAAAAAATAAATAAAAGTCATGAAACCTGTTTCCCACCGTCGTTGATAATCTCTTGTTTATGTATAGTTCAAAACTAAACACTTGTACAAATGTAATTTTATTCAGCTATATCTTAGTGTAAAACCCCTGAATGTTCCTAGAGAAGAGGAAGAGTGTACAATATGGTGAGACCCCAACTAACTTTTTCCTGAAAGAGGTATTCTTGTTTTCACTAAAAGCCTTAACTGAAGTCACTATTTTCTGTTTTTTCCTTTGTTTCCTTCTTTTCATTAATCTGTTCCTTCATATATACATTTATTCAACCATCTTTTAATCAGACAGTTACTTATTGAATGCCTGTTACATACCAAGCAGATTCCTTGAGCTTACATTGCTCATCTTGTAAGGGACTAGATAGAAACTGTAGCTATTGTCTTCCGTGATGCTTCCTTTTTTCTGACACTTGCTTTGTTCTCTTTCATGGAGCACATGTGAAAAAGACAACGTTAAGTTCAGTTAAGTCAATAATGTGCTTTGGTCTCAGGGTGACCATATAATTTATTGTCTAAATGGGATACTTTATCATTTAAAGTTATGTAAACATATCATTTATGTACTTGTGAGAGTGAAAGGAGGACTTGTTAATAATCTAAGATAATAGCACTATTTCAGGTAAACTGTATATATAATCCCTATAGTCCAGTCAGATTGCATTACTAGTTGCCTTTTGTTTTCCAAGCACATCTTAGGTTTTTTTATACTTTTTATCTTAGTAACTTTGACCTTTCCTGTCCAGTGCCTGGGGCCTGTGCATCCCTCAGAAGCTCGTCCAAATCACTGAGCCTTCCCAAATCAGCATAGTCTATAGAGAGAGCTCTCTAACCTGAATTTAACATATCATTTATATGCTTAATCAGAGGCTGGATATATTCTAATTTGTCACAATTTTACTGATCTGATCTTTTTTGACTCCCATTGTTTAACTTTTTCTTATATGACATCCTCAGCTGAACTGTATATTATTAAGATCAGGGCCCGTATTTTGAATTTAAATCTACTCTTCTAGTACATATACTCATGTGATTCATAATTGTTGAAGATTTTATTTCCTAGTCTACCTTTGTCTTTCCTCAAAAGCTCCTCCACTTTACATCAGTATATTGTATCTGCTCACCACCACCAAGAGGAAAGCTTTAAGAGCTTTGTAATGTTTTTGCAAAAAATGTTGAACTCTTACATTTTAAACTTAAATATCATTTTATCAGTTTAGATTATGTTCCTTATATTTAATTAATATTTTTTAAACTTTGAAACATTACAGAAGATGAAAGTGGTGTTATAGTCCAGTGTATACACCTGTATCTGAGTAGTACATTTTAATGAAAATTGCTATTTAAAATAGGCCTACATTTATTAATTATAAAAACAACAGGCTTTTAGCAAAAGAGAAGGATTCATTGCCAGGCTTAGAGATTTACAACTATAGTTAATGAATTATATTCTTGAACCTTTGATTTGGAAGAAGTTACCGATTTATTTTTACTCTTTCTTTTTTATATATATAATTAGATCCTAAAAATATTGATTAAATAAGATTTTTTAAACTTTTTAATTCATTAATCATGTGTGTCACAAATAGCTAAATTCTTATTTGGCTGCCAAAAATACTACAGTTTTATTCTGTTAGTCACTAGAATGGCAGTCACAATCCTGATATTTTCTACCTGATCCAGATAACTTTCCAAACATAGTTTATGAATTTACATTAATCGGTAAACTAGCTTTTAATTATTCTAATGTTTTTCCAAAGTTCTTTTATTTAAAAATGTATAAAACTAGTGTATGTTCATTTTAGAACAGAGAGGTATATAAAGCAGAATGTGAAAATAAGTCTTAATTACCACCAGTATTTCCCTGTCTTCCACTCACCCTCAGCATTCTCGTTCCTAGAGACAGTTACCATTTGCAGTAGTTTAGTATGTACCCTTCAAGACCCTGTTGCAATAACTTTATACCCCTGATGGTCAACGGTTCATTTATAGTGACACTCATTTCTTTTGGAGGCCCCTCCACTGGGCTAGTGGTGACTCTGTCCATTGTTGTTGAAGAGTGCCTGTAAGTATGAGTCAGACTTGCATCCTGGCCTCAGGTGGCTCTCAGTGTAGTAGGAGAAAGAAGGGAAACAGTGATAACTACAGTTCAGGATGAAAAGGGTATAAGAGAGGGAAAGATGAAGTGCTGTGGGATTCATAGGGTGAGGAAATTATTTATCTTTGTCCAAAAAGTGATATTTGAGCTATATCACAAAAGACAGACAAGATCGGTTGGGATGGGGTAGGCACAGAAGCAAAAAGCAGGTATGCTGGAAGGAGAAAGGCACAGAGATGCAGGAGGTTTACAGGGTTATTCCATTTCCCCAGACTGAGGCATGCATTTATGAGAGTAGCAGCAAGATAAAAATACAAAGGTAGTTTGGTGAATAACTCTGAACACCTCTATAATAAATCTATAAAAATTTTTGAACAGAATAGTGGCATGACTATAGATGTGCATTAGGAATTTAATCGGACATTAGAGGGCATAGAGTGTCAGTCACAGGCTCTGCAGCAACTTGAAAGAGTTACTACAATAAGGTGTAGTAGCCATTGAGCTGCTGCTGAAACAGACCTCTAGGTCTTAAAAACTACCATTTTCCATCAAATCTAAGACGACTTTGTATGACGCTCCTTTATTTTACGTACGGGATTGGGGAGTGTAGAGGGGACACTGCCAGTTAATTTTCAGACACCACCAATTTAAAAATATATCCTGATTTTAGAGATTATAATAATGAGGAAATGTGCCTCAAAATCAGTGAAATAGGAGTTCCCGTCGTGGCGCAGTGGTTAACGAATCCGACTAGGAACCATGAGGTTGAGGGTTCGATCCCTGCCCTTGCTCAGTGGGTTAACGATCCGGCGTTGCCGTGAGCTGTGGTGTAGGTTGCAGACGCGGCACGGATCCTGCGTTGCTGTGGCTGCGGCGCAGGCCAGTGGCCACAGCTCCGATTAGACCCCTAG
>PVHT021183556.1:9087062-9244430 GCA_004024745.2 Catagonus wagneri | reverse complement strand
AGAAGTTTTGAAGTTGAGGAGTTCCTGTCGTAGCTCAGCAGAAACAAATTTGACTAGTATCCATGAGGACTCAGGTTGGATCCCTGACCTTGCTCAGTGGGTTAAAGATCTGGCGTTGCCGTGAGCTGTGGTGTAGGTCACAGACGCGGCTCAGATCCTGCGTCGCGGTGGCTGTGGTGTAGGCCGGTGGCTACAGCTCCCATTCAACCCCTGACCTAGGAACCTCCATATGCCATGGGTGCAGCCCTAAAAATACAAAAAGACAAAAAAAAAAGAAATTTTAAAGTTGAGAAACTAAAAACATTAACAAGCAAAGTCATATTTAATAAACTCCATCTTAGTAAAAGAGGAGGCAAGGGTATCTGCAAAAAGAATGACAGTAGTGGGTTTGAGGGCTTGGGACTTAAGAGTGGAAAAGTTTCACGTAAGTGGTACAAGAAGGATGCTGCATTAAAGACAACTGGCTAAAAGGACTAAAAGAATTCCCATCAGAAATGTGGGACCCGGCTAAGGTTGAAAGGCACAGATTTATAAAGAAACCTATTGGTCCTGTTTTATGGCTTTGTCTAGGAACACCTGGCACCTTGAGAGAAGAGTGGTAGAAACAAGTGGATGGTACTTTCTGCAGGGTAGGAGATTGGCTGAACAGGTATGGTGGAAGGCAGAAAAGCTGAAATACCAAAATTTTTCCAAAGATATACTGTTAATATGACTTGCCATGGAGTTCAGACTGAGAAATGAGAGGCGAGGCCAGAAGAAGAGTAATAAATGAATGAACAGATTTTTTACGTTGAGGGAGGGAGGATTTTAAAGGACTCGAGATTACAAAGAAGGTGAAAAACAAATTATATGAAAGAGCTGGAGTAGGTGAGTAGAAAGTTGACTGGGGAATTTCAGAACTTAAGATCATAGAGGTAGAGTTTTAAGGGTTGAGTCCTTTCTAAACCACAGATGGAAGTATGTCTCTGTGGCTTGAAATCCTCCATTTCAGGATGAAGGCTTTACTACTTATAGAACAGGCAGGGCTCATCACAAGCTGGCCCCATCCTATTATCCCAGACTAGTATTTCCTTATTTCTTCTTGTGAACGTCATATTCAACCACACTGAACTCTTCTCTATTTCCAGAACCCTCAAGGCTTTTATCTACCTTTTGCCTTTGCACAAGCTCTTTCCCATCCATGAAATGTTCTTTCTCCTCTTCTCTGCCTTTCAAACTCCTGTCTATCCTCAAGACCTAATTCAGATGGCACTTCCTCTATCAAGTGATCAGTATTACTGAGCACACCTTCGTCTCTGCTCCTACACTATGTTCAGACATCCTACAGAATTTTATCACAGGCGTATTAATTTATATGTCTCCCCAATAGATTATAAACTCCTTGAGGTCAGAAACTATCTAATTCTCTTCTTTAACCAAAGTGCAAGCATTAGGTACTTAATATCTGGTTATATTGTCTTTGTTGTTGAATATTAAATGAATGAGCTAATCCAGTGCTTCTCAAACATAAATATGCATTCAAATCACCTGGATATCTTGTTAAAATTCAGATTCTGATTTAGTCTGAGATGGAGTCCGGGATTCTGCCTTCCTAACAAGCTCCCAGGTAATGCCAATCCTGCTGGTTAACAGAAACTAATCCGGGGTGTCTTTACCAATGAATAGCCAAAGTGGGGTAAAGATAAAGGTCAATAGGAATGTCAAAATGGAGCAGTGACTTAGAAAAAATTCTCGATATGGACATGGAAGCCCTAAAAATAATAGCAGAAAATCATGTGGGAAGAGATGTTTAAATCATGCAATAGAAACAGGAGACCATTGTGGAAGGTGGTAGCTCATAAGACTTGATGATATAGTTTATCTCTTGTGTTTTAGGAAAGGAAAGGCAATTTGGTGATGGTACGTGTTGTGTTGGGACCACAGTGAAGGATGCTGTTCATAGAAAGAGCTCAGCCGAGAGGAGTGGTGGTGCAGAAGTGGGTTTGGGGGCTCACAGGAAGGATTAGGGGCCTTCAGCATCTGTTCCCAGTGCATTTCCACCAGTGCAGATAGAGGATGAGGGAATGGGAAAGCAGCACTCTAGGGGAAGGGAAGCACCTGAAGAAATGAGAGGTACTAGAATTTGACAAGGAAACATTTCCTGGTTTCTTTCCAGGTCCAAAGCACAAAAATTCTTTTTCTTTTTTAAAATTCAGATGACAGGAAAATTTAGTACTGAAGAGCATTTTGTTCCCACATATAGTCTCACAGGTCTGATAATGCTAAGGATAGGTTCAATAAACCTAATTTATTTAAATACTATTGTGCAGAAGTAATATGTACTTTTTAACATATGGAAAAATGCAAAAATAAAGAAATGCTTAAATTTCCTCTCATGAATTCCCCATCCCCCATAATGTAATCAAGCTTGATGTGTCCTCTTCGAGCTTTTATCCATGCAAATTTAAGTAAACATAGACAGGAATTTTTCAAATTTCTTTTTTGTTTTTCTTTTTAGGGCCACATGTGCAGCATGTGGAAGTTGCCAGGCTCAAGGTCGAATCCAAACTGCAGGTACCAGCCTATGCCACAGCCACAGCAATGCGGGATCCAATTACGGCTGTGACCTACACCACAGCTCATGGCAACATCGGATCCTTTACCCACTGAGCAAGGCCAGGGATCGAACCTGCATCTTCATGGATACTAGTCGGGTTCAAAACCCACTGAGCGACACTCCCTCAAATTTCTTTACAGTGCTTTTACATGCACTTTATTCTATAGATTGTTTTTCTCACTTAGGACTATGTCATAATCGTCTTTCCAGGCCAGTGGGTAGAGTGCTTATTTTTTTCTAGTCATTTTTAAATAGCTGTGTATAAATATAGATGTCCCATAATTTGTTTTGCCATTCTCCTACTGATGGACAGTTGGGTAATTTCAAATTTTTGCTGCTACAAACAATATGACACACAAAGAGTCCTGTTGTTACCAGTGCCTCAGTAATAGAATTCTGTGATTTCAACCAGCCATCCATAACACAGGTACATTTTTTTTTAATTTTTTAATTTTCTATTATAGCTGGTTTACAGTTTTCTGTCAATTTTTCAACTGTACAGCGTGGTGACCCGGTTACACATACATACATAGATTCATCACAAGTGATTAGACATAGTTCCTGGTGCTATACAGCAGGATCTCTTTGCTTTTTCATCCCAAAAGCAATAGTCTAAACTATTAACCCCAGAC
This sequence comes from Catagonus wagneri, assembly GCA_004024745.2. Taxonomy (NCBI): domain Eukaryota; kingdom Metazoa; phylum Chordata; class Mammalia; order Artiodactyla; family Tayassuidae; genus Catagonus; species Catagonus wagneri. Next base: position 9,241,202 of record PVHT021183556.1, on the reverse strand, counting down.
TCTCATACCACCCCACTCCCTCCCCCACCCTCTTGGCAACCACAACAAGTAACTTTTATATCAAAGACATCTTTTAATGAGGCATAGCAGTGGCTGGACCTATACTATCCAATGTAGTAGCCACTAGTCATATGTAGCCACTTAAATTTCAACTAAAATTAAGTCAAATTAAAAATTTACTTATCCAGTCACATCAATCTCTTTTGTTTACCAGCCACCTGTACAACAGTGTCTACCCTTTTGGACAGTAAAGAACAGGCCATTACCACCCTCACAGAAAATTCCATTGGACAGCCTGGACTAGGCACTCTGATGTTACATTCTAAAGAAGAACATTTTTTCAGTGGGCTGCTGTTTTAAGAGAGCATATTTTTAAAAGTATAAACTTTGTGTCTTAATTGGTTGCCTCTGCAGTTACTTCAATGAGAATCAATATCCAGACGAAGCAAAGAGAGAAGAAATTGCAAATGCTTGCAATGCAGTTATACAGAAGCCAGGTAAGGGGACAAGTGCTGCTTTGCTCTTTGGTGGAGTTTTTTTTGATTCAGATCATCATTTGGGACCTACGGCTCTTCCTCATGCCATCTGGGGGCTCTGGGCTCCATTCTTGCCATCCTCCCGGGGATGGTTACTGCCCTGGCCTGTTCAAACAGCACTTCTTAGGGGGCAATCATGCTACCAGATCACACGTTCACAGAGGAAAGTTTCCAGGGAGTGTCCTTGCTTAAGATATGCAACCTTGGAAATTTTTTTTGAAGACTGTATAGATTTCTTTTTCCAAAAGTATAGCATAAATGTATAAGTTTCAAAATAGTTTTTAAGTTTGGAATACTTAAGCAAAGTTTGTTAATGAAATATTAAGAGAGGGGTTTTTTGTTTGTCTTCACAACTGTTGAAAATTATATAATTCTGTATTCCTGTTTGAAGAATTCCTTTTGGAGTTGGCTTCTTTCTCCTTCCTACCTTGGGATGACTTCTCCTTAGCTGGGAAAAATATCGGGTAATTCCATTCTGAAGTCCTTTTGTTCCTGTAGGAGTCAGCAGAGCCCTTTTATCATTCATACATCTTTTCTTCCACATGCCAAAATGCTCTTCCATATTTTATTGCGGTTTTTTAACCAGAAACCATTTTCAGTTTAGATGATCCAACTGATCTCCACTTGGCCAGTTAATTTGATTGGCTTAAAGACTATATACAAAAGTAACAATAATTAATGTATTCTCCCTTAGTTAGAAGCCAGACTTCTTACAATCTAGAACATACAAACTCAGCTACAATGACATCTGTACCCTTATATTTACACAGGCCAAAGTCCCAGCCCTAAAGCTCTGCTGGAACTCAAACTTCCTGGAAAACACTTTATCCCATACCATCAAGGGCCTCACCTATTTTCTGGTTTCTCTACCCTCTGTGGATTAAAAGCTGAAACAGAAAAAGACAAGGGAGGAGGGAAAGGTACAGGTGGATCCCCTGTTGGCAAGCATAGTGCTTGCGCCAGACATCACATTTGATAGCAAAGATAATAAATTTAAAAATGCAACTTGAACTGTGCTATGTATTCCAGCATAGTTACAGTAATGGACAGTCATAGTGACCTTAGTCAATGGAGAACATGGATAGTATTCTCTGTCTTAAGACATGAGGAAACTAGTAAATATAAGGCCTTAAAAAATGTAAGCATAAAGTTTAGCTATCTGGAAACTTGATAAAGAATAATATATTCATCTAGAATGATGCTAATTAAATGAAGCCTTCATATACCATCATGTGAACTTTGAACCCTAGCAGACTGACTTTGTGGAATTCTTTCATGGGTATTAAATATTGGAATTTCTTAATTTGTGTGGCTTTCTGAATTGAAGCATTTTGTGTTGTTAGTTGCTATTTCTGTGTTTATATGTTTATTCATTCAGTAATTGAGTATGTAATAGTGCTAAGTCATGCTAAAAAAATCACTTCTGTATCTGCTATTCTGGCAATAAATGCAATCAGAAGAACATTTTTAAAAAGAAAAGTATTATCCCTTAAAACTAGTCTCAGATATAGATTATCTGAATTTTATTGCATGCGTTCACAGGCAAAAAACTGTCAGATCTGGAACGAGTTACCTCCCTGAAAGTATATAATTGGTTTGCTAACAGACGGAAGGAGATCAAGAGGAGAGCCAATATCGGTAATGTATCAGAGAGGCTGCTGTCCCTTTTGAGGCACTTGTGAACAATGTGTTTAAGAGTGACTTCACTTTGGAACTGTAGGTCTAAATGATTCTACTCTTTAAGCCTAATAAGAATTGCCCTTATGTTTTTCTCTGTTATTTTTAATAGTGCAAAGTTAATATTAATTATACTATTTGTGTCCTAATAAGAATGGTATTATTTCTAAAACTCATTGTTCTTAATGTTCTAAAATCTGGAATTAAATGTGGTCTCTGATCCGTGGCACCTGTGGTGCACATTAAAGATCCTTATAAGGACTTAAGAGAGGGAATGTGACACCTAAGTATCTTCGTTATTATTGAGCTATGACCTGGATGTTAAGAAACATCAGATGAATAGAACTGGAATAAAAGAACCTTAGGAATATGCAGGAAACCTAATAAAAGGCAGTGGTTTTGTTGTTTTGTTTTTTTAAAGAAAGAGAGCATTTAAGAAACGTGAAATGATGAGACTGGGGTTGAGGACTGGTTTTGAGCTTCTAAAATTGTATTTCCTTGTAAACTTACTTCCTCTTCATCATTACAATTCTCAAATGCTTTATAGAACCCCAAGACAGGAGAGCTGTGTAACTAGTTGGTAAGTATTTATGAAGCACCTGACAGTCAGCCTCTCAAATGTACATGCATAGTAGCAGGGGCTCCAGACATGTTCTTCCTCTGACATCTGTGCCACTGAATTCCATTCCTCTGCAAGTTAAACAAAACATAGAGGAATCTAGGTTCTTGTTAATTTTATTTATTTATTTATTTATTTATTTGGGCTGCACCCAAGGCATATGGAAGTTCCCAGGCTAGGGGTCTAATCGGAGCTGTAGCCGCCAGCCTACATCACAGCCACAGCAACGCCAGATCTGAGCTGCAACCTACGCCACAGCTCATGCCAACATCGGATCTTTAACCCACTGGACAGGGCCAGAGATTGAACCTGCATCCTCTTGGATACTGGTCAGGTTGTCATTGCTGAGCCACAAGGGGAACTCAAATGTTCTTGTTTAATTACGTTTGGATTCCGTCACTACAGATTCATTCAGTGTTTAGGCCATTATGATAATGTAACAGATAATTTAGGGATCTATTTGCTTTTTTCGAAGAAGCAGCAATCCTGGAGAGTCATGGGATAGATGTACAGAGTCCAGGAGGCCATTCCAACAGTGATGACGTCGACGGAAATGACTACTCAGAGCAGGTGAGCAGCTGAGCTTAGGTTCATGGATACAGAGTGGGTGGGACAGTATGACAACTCCATTCTGTGGGTGCGTTTTATACGGGGTGGGGGAGGGGAGACGATCTTATGTCCCTCCACTCTGCTCATGTATCTAGTTAGAGTTTCATGTAATTTGAAAGGAATGTGGTAAGATTCAGTTGTCCTGTTGAATTTGTGAGAAATCGTTCTTCACCCACATGGATTTATTGTCATACAACAGGATACTTGGCAAGTACGCAATGGGGAGGAGGAGGAGGGAAGAAGTTCAGAGGGAGGCAGAGAAGCAGAGAAGGTAGAAGAAGAGAGGAGGATCTGACCCAAACAAGCAAGTTCCACCATTCAGCACACACACACTCAATGTCTGAGAAGTTCTAGGGGCTCCGGGCAGCTGGGACCCTGCCTGAACACGTACCGACGCAGCACAGTGGAAGGGCCCGCCCACTTCGGCCCTGTTGCCGTGGGAACCCTCCTGCCGAGATAGTGGTTCTTCCAGAGTCTCTGGCACATTGATACACACCCTCTCATAAATGCATGTCTGCTCACCTCACCCTGACTTATTCTTCATTGTTTGGGGGAAAATATATTTAATTGTAGCCACTGGATGGAATAATTCAGTAACTAAGAATGTGGGAATTTCCCCCCCACATATCTGTTGACAGATTTCATTAATTTTTTATAGGACTTAAAATTCATTCCAGGAGTTCCTGTTGTGGCTCAGCAGGTTAAGAACCCGACATGATGTCCTTGAGGATGCAGGTTCAATCCCTGGCCTCACCCAGTGGGTTAAGGATCTGGCATTGCCACAGGCTGCAGTGTAGGTCACAGGTGGAGCTCAGATTCAACCCCTAGCCTGGAACTTCCATATGACACAGATGTAGTCATAAAAGGAGGAAAAAAGAAAGAATTCATTCCATTTGGAGTATGAAGAGAACGTATGGTCTCTTCTAAACACCAGCAGGAAAGCATTTGCTCTTTCTTGTGGTATATACATTTTTGCCTTGCCCCTCAGCCAGCTCTTAAATCGAGTCCACTGTGTTTGTCCTTCTGCCGAATGTTTTCTGTCCCCCGTTTACCAGCTTGAGCGCAGACCTGCCAGAGTACCTGCAATTCCATGCTGATCCCTATTTAAACTCTAGAGCCCAGGCTGTGAGAATGAGCATGAAACAGTATTGCCTGTACTTCCCAAGGTTTTTTTTGCCCCTTGAGGACTCCAGATCAGAGCTCCACATTTCATTCAAGAGAACGTTCTGAGTCTAAGTGGAAACATTCCTGTTACTTTTGTCTCCCAGTGTAGATGGGTCATTTCCATCTTTTTTTCCAGATGCCCTAAGGGCAACACGTCCCATGCTTTTTTCCCTGAAGGGACTTACCCTTTCCAAAGCTTTTTGATGCAGAGTTCCCCTGAAGATGTGACAGGTGAGAAACTTAGCCTTATTTGTAACACCAGCCTCAGTGCCAGTTTCCTTCACAGCTTTATTGTTTAACACCTTGGGTGATGCGGAAGGCAAGCTTCACACTCCCTCCAAGTAGGACGCCTGCGCTTCCACTGCACGGCTGCCTTACAGCAGGAGAGCGCCACACGTATTCTCCCATAGCCATTTCCGCCAGTCGCACTTTTGTCCTGATGTAATTGAGAGTTTGGGGGTTTGGTTTTTTACCAAAACGCATTTTTATCCATAAGATGTTGGTGTCTATGGTTTTATCTCGTTTCCTCAGTTGAATAGAGAGAGGACATGAATTCAGATAATCTCTTTGTAATACAAATACCAATCTGGAATTTAATAGCTCACTAGTTTGGCCTTCAGTACCTGGTGCTGTATTTCAAACCTGGAATGGTCCAGGTTTGATCATCATCACCAGCAATCTTTCCAACAGAAGGAATAAAATCCTCAGCAGGAAAACAAAACTATTAATATGCTTTTTATTTATTGAATCATAAAAATGCCAACCGGAGGTCTCTGGACTTAATATCCATTCAGTGTCTACTTAAATACATTTCACCTCTATTCTGTCATGCCCCCTCCCCAACTCTGTATCCTCCCAGGAATGTTTTGCCTCCCCTTGCCCCAGCATGCCTTTCTGTAAGCTAGATAATTTTACCAATCCATTAATAACATTTGTTTCTTATTTCTGCACATCTAGGATGACAGCACTAGCCATAGTGACCACCAGGACCCCATCTCATTAGCTGTGGAAATGGCAGCAGTCAACCACACTATCTTGGCATTGGCCCGACAAGGAGCCAACGAAATCAAGACAGAGGCTCTGGATGACGACTGATCAGAGAGGGTGAACACGAGAAGTTAACTTAGTTTAGACGTAGCACCTTAGCAGACTTTTCTCGGTCCTTAACATGTGTTCTTACAGTATAACTTGCAGTTTCTTGTATGTCAGTTAGCCGTTAGGGTCTTCTTGTTCTGTGAAGATGGCATGGTGCCCTCAGCCTTTGCATATACTCTCAGTATTAATTCCAGTAAATAATAACTAACCAACCAACCAACCAAACTTCCCTCTCCCAGCCCCTGAGGCTAGAAAAATCTTGCTGCTCTGTCTTAGCATTCCAGGAAAGTGCTTCCAGGTATTTAGATAGCCCTCAGTTCTCAAGTATTAGGCTACGTGTAAAACCTTGGGTACCTTTAGATTCCTGTAACACTAGTTTGTACCCCTTTTCCTTCCCCAAGACTGGTAGGATGCAAGCTGAGGTAGTGTGGCCCAGGATTGACAGACACCATTTGGGGAGTATCCGCAGAGTAAAAGGAACACTAGAATCTCTCCTCAGCGTGGGAGTAATTGATTTCCAGCTGCAATAAGCCGTGCCTCATAATAGTCACACTGTGGCTAGATTATACTTCTTTGGGTGCTGTGCTAAGAATGTCAGTGGAAAAACTCGATCTCAGATTTTGGTTGATGTTAACATGCCTGACACAGACATCCTTTCCTCTCACAAGCTGTGTGACTTAGATAAAATACTGCCTTCTGCCTTTGGGACCATGATTAAAACAAACAGAAAAATGACAAAAAAAAAAGTCATTAAAAAACAAAACACAAAACCCAGCTTGAGAGCATTGGAAAAAAACATGAGCTGAATGTCTAGTGGATAATAAGTCCAGTTCTCAGAACCACTATACAGTACGTGGCACAGCTACGTGCCTGCCTGGAAAGGTGCTGGAGGTCGTCACAGAAACTGCTTTGCCTCCTGTCTGTGTCCCCTTTCCCTGCTACCAAAAAAAAAGTCTTTCGAGGATGGAGCTAAGGTCAAAAGTAAGTGAATGAACTTCCAGTCTTTGTATCCATTAACCGAAGCCCCCTCCACGTGAGAGGTTGATAGAGGACTTTATAGTGGGATTATGCTGACTGACTATCACAAATGCAAATACTTTCCTAAATAGGAGCAGAAAAAAAGCAGGGGACATTTGCCACTTATGTGGTGGGTCTGCGAGATACAACAGGATGTGACTGCTTTGGTGTTCTCTTTACTCTGTCCTTGGAGAGGTGTGAAAAGCTATATTGCTACAGGCAATTTATTTAATAATTGGAAGCCATATTGATAATGGATGTGGTAATATTTGTAAAGTTTAATCTACTTTAAGCAGCAGGAACTAATGGAATTTTTTTCCTTAATCACATATGTAGCACTTTTGTTACTTTTTAAAGATATTTATATTTGATAAATCTTTTTTTCATTTTGAGAACTCAAAATACCAAACAGTGAACTTGGGTTATAAAGTCACCCTGTCATCTGGTAGCAAAATGATGAACTATTCATGCATCAAAGAAAATTACATCTGCTGGCCTTGGATGAAAATGATCTCTTGGCATCCTGATTAAAGGACGCGCTGTCACTGTGGGTAAGAGGAAACAGCCTTCAGTGCAGCAGCGCAGGGTGCGTCTCAAAGAGGCACAACTGCTCTATATTTCCTGCCTTGCTCCATCTCTCCTTCCTGTGTAGAGAGAAGCCTTGTTTAAAGGGGAATACGAGGCTGGCTATTAAGCCAGGGCTTCGTCTGTTTACCCATTACCTGAAAATGATTTCTGAGATTGAAGGAGGATGCCATTTCCTTACCTCTTCACCCTTCCTCCCCTGCCAGCTATTTTCAACTTAAAACCATTGAGAGAGAGAGAGAGAGAGAGAATGACTGACCTTCTTCGTTTTTTTTCCTTCCTCATTAGTGAGACATTGAATATCCGCCAGCTTCTCGCTGGCCTCACTCCTCCACGTAAGGCATGTGCTGATGAGCTCGTTTCCGCGTCTGTTAATCCTGCTTACGTCAGTGTAAGGAAGCCTTTGAGAGGCATGAAAATGCCACCTTATATGGGTCTGTGACTTCATATAGAGTTATAGGCAGGACCTGGGCCTGCTCCTGTCCATGGATTTCAGGGGGAAAATGTATATATTTTTTCCAGCTTTCAAGAACCGAAGTAAAATGGAGTAGTCTTTTCTGTTTTACTATATTACTTGAACCAACAAATTCAAGAGTAGCATTTGTTATTCTCAGGAATGATCCCCCCACTCATTTTCTTTCTTGGTGCATTTGACTTTTTATTTCAATTAGTAGATTGTTATCTTTCTTTCCTTTTATATTATTTAGAGAAAATATACCATATCTTTCCATTATGGTGGAATTTTGTCTGCTTATTCTCAGTTGAATCGAAGAAAAGGAGAGGAAAAAATACACTGACAAGCCACATCCATGATTTATTGTAAGGAGATTATTATAATTGATAGCTTCTTTATGATGGGATTGCTAGTATCATTTGTTCTTGCTGGTCCTTGCAAAGAAACAGACTCAAGCTGTTAAGGCAGCTGCGGTTTCTAAAGAAATACAGTGATTGCCGGAGAGAGCTAAAAGGTTTCATTGTTTTCAGACCTTTAAGGAAGGAAAGGAAGCTTCAGAGAATAAGAGGGAGTGAGTATACATAAAGGCAGCACCAGGTCCTACGTGGGAATCTGGGAATGTGAAAGGACAGGCCTGCCAGTGCGGGCAGCACCGCACCGGGTTCAGTAGGGACCGCAGGAAGGGGTCTGCGGTGGTTCTGTTACAGAAGGCTGCCGGTCTGTTCTGAGACCCACTGCCTTACATACAACTTTTGCTTTTTCACCACGAGTGTAGACATTCAGTTCTTTGGGGGCCCCAACTTAAATATCTCATTGGTTTTTTGTTTGTCACCAGGTTTAATCCTGTTGTCTTCTGCAGGCTACCTTAGCTCTTACAATGGCATATGGAGTTGCCACTATTTTTAATATCTTTGGATAGTAACTTTTTTTCTTAAGCTTTTTCAGTTTTGAGAAGTTGTATTAAAATAGAAACCCCAAACTGCTCTCTTACTGAAGGAAAAATAGGTTCTTAAAAAAATCCCATTCTGTGCTTTTTGGATGTTCTGTCCTCTTCTCTCACTTCCTGCTGTACTTTTTTCAGGCCCCAGAGGGCTGCTCCTTCCCTGGTGAGGAAGACTACACGTGTCAGGTGGGGGAACCTTGCCAGCAGTTCAGGTAACTGGTCTGTTATTTTTTTTTAAGACAATTTCATTGAATTACTGTGGTCACATGGGTAAGTTTCCTACCCTTCTTAAAACACAGCCTTACAAAGGGGTCTTTTAAAGTTGGACCATCCTACTGCCATCTCTGCCCATCTCCTGAGAACCTCAACACGGGATGAGGGCCAGGGAGGGCCAAACAGTACACTCTTATGTGAGACCTTCTAGGACCAAGTCAGTACCTAATAGACATTGTGGTTTATTTCAGCAAAGCCTTAAGGCAGTTTTCTTCACAGTCCTCTGAGCGGTTGCTAAGTGTGGTTACCTTCCACCCACCTGTGGAATCTGCGCAGTTCTCACAGGTTGTCATTTGGTGGGGTGGTCCGTCCCCCACATCCCCAGAGTCCTTCACAGGAAGAAAAAACCTGGGACAGGAAGACTCCTTTACACTCAGTCTAGGTGACCATCTGAAAGGACGTGAGGGACAGCTCCTCAGTCTGAAGGCTCTAAGCCCAGCCCTGGTGGTCAGCAGCCCCTCCATCCAGATGTCCTTTTACCTTCAAGGGGACAACTCATGGAGAGCTGGTGACACAGTTGTGTCAGTTCTCCGTTTGGCCTTTGTCTTTACAAACTTTCCTCTCGGATTTCAGTCATCAGGCACCAACTATAAAGTTTCATCAGGCATCTACAGTCACATCCTCTCTGTCTGTGAACACCTCCTCTTCTCTTTGCTTCTGGGCTCCAAACCAAGGCCTCATCTTGAGCCGACTTCTCGCTGGAATTTTGTATCTTCCACAGCAGGCAGAGCACGGAGGTGTGATCCATCTCTTCACACCAACACTCCTTCCTGTCTTGCAGCTCAGCTTTTTGACCAGCGGCATATCCCACTGACCAGCTACGTTCTTTCTGCCCACAACAGTGGAAATAATCCCTTTTTCATAAATGATCCCCCACCCCCATCCTAAAAATGTGAACATCAAGTCCTTCTCTCTCTTTGGTCTTAAGAAGGGTTTAGGTAGAAGCAGTCTTCCCATTTAACTCATGGCTCTGCCTTTTAAAATTGCTTTTGTGTCTTTTGTTGTTGTTCAGAGAGCCACCAGAGTATCTTCTCCCCAGTGAGTCTCAACAGATTCTTAGGCAATAATGTTTCTTCTTATTGATGACCTTGTGCTCAGTAGCACCCTGCATTGAATAGTCCTCTCCTCGTATGTTGGTTTTGTGTTAATCTCTCTCCGTGACTTAAATCTCATATCAGAGCGGTGACAGTTTGTCACTTTGTTGTGATTATTAGTGATGTCTTCCTACTGTATTCATTGGGGCTGCGCTGAGATCAGCCAAACCCACTTGTAGCTTTACTGAGCCGGATTTGTCTGTCGAGTTCCCAGGTGAAAGTTGGGCGCATTGACCAGCTCCTGCAGATGGTATCTTTGTGAGGCAGGGGGAGGCAGGGGGCGCAGGGGGAGGAGTTATATAAAACATTCCTTTTTGTGTGCTCTCTAAATAGCAAGGATGTTTACTCAGGATTTGGGGATCGGTTGTTGGCCATACTGAATTTGGCAAACTGAGCTGCTTGCCCTGGAAACCGTCTTCTGTTTCTTAATTTCCATACTGTCTAATTTACATGACCTAGTAATGCTTCAGTTATCCAGTTTAAAGGTGTTTCACCATAATGAGAATGGAAGGTGTGCCCCAGGAGGCAGCAGTGAAGGACCACTGTCCCCTGTGACCAGTTCCCTCACGGCTGCATGCTGTCAAAGCAGAGGCCCTTTCTTTTTCTATGCCACCGTCTCCTTCATTGGATGCTCTTTTCAAAAGATGATAATCACTTAAGAGGAAAGACTTTCTTACCACTCTCAAGAGAACTACCACAGAAAGGTGGTGGGAAAGGCTTTTTAAACACATCAAGCCTCCAAGTCCATCCTCCCATCACAGAAACTCCTCTTCGTTCTATTTGGAAAGGCTGTTCTTAATTCTCTTTACTTACAAGCCGAAAGTGATGTGCTACTACTCTTGCCATCTCAGAGGGCCGATGGTTGACCCACTAATCACTGCAAGCTTATAAGTTGAGAAGTTTCCATATCAGCTTCATTATTCTTCCTTAGCAGGGATGAGAAATAGCAGCAAAAGGAAAGCAAACAATCTGAGAAATCTGGTTTCCTGTAACAGCGGTTTTCTTTTCTAATCAAGATGGGACTAAATAGGGAAGAGAGGGGGAAGCTGGCTCTCACCTCCGTTCTTCGTGTACCCGTGGGCCTTTGAGGACCTGGCAGGCACCTTGGGATTACAGGTGTGTGTATCCTGGACTCCGTGTTCAGGTGACACCTGGGGCCAAGAAGTGAGCAGAGCTAAATCTAGCCGATTCAAGTGAAATCTGACAAGCATTCTTACACCCCCGACAGTTTATCAGACACACCTTTCACACCCAGTATCTCCTTAGCCAGCTCCTAACAGAAGGGGATTGTCTGGGGGGGGCCTTTGCCTTTCTCTCCTGACATCCCTTTTACTTGGCAAGTTTTCTGGGCGATCTGCCCCAGTCTGGGCAGCAGTGCTGTGCCCTCCGGTGGCCTGGGTGTTGGGGCAGCAGTGGGGTGTGCGCCGGTATCTGGCTGCCACGTGGCTCGAGTGCAGGCGAGTATGCACAGCTCAGCCAGCATTTCCTTCTGACACCTCTGGGTGCCAGCTTCCTTGACTCCATTTTCATTCTCTCTTTTAAGTAAAAATGGCTCTATACAACTATAATTAACTCTCAGATTCACGTTGGTGTGCTGTGATCAAATGAAGGTTTGCCTGAATCCTTTCAAATTGTAACCATGGTAATTGAGGGGGAGGGTGTAGAATGAATATATGAAAATATAATGACAATTGTTCTGAATGACTGAGTGTCCTCCTGACATGTAATTAGCTGTTTTAGCGAGATGTAGATTGGCATGGTCATAATTAAAAGGATTTCTGTCCTCTATGTGATTGAAAATGGCAGATCTCCCATTCCCTGTCCCCTTTTAGCGCTAATGCTCCCAAGAACATTTGGAACAGCAACTCTGTAAACTAAAATAATGACATGGTGTTCGTGTCCTCTCCTAAGTGAAGGAGAAGGATTTGGAGTTATTTCAGCTTCCAAATGGAAGCCTTTGATTATCGCCCCACATTGGACTTCTAAATCACATGAACCTCTCTCACATCCAGTTGCAGCCAGCTCCATCTTTGGCAGAAACTGCAGTTGGAATCCCAGATTACTCTGTCCCATGTGATAACCAGCTTGGGTACCTGACATTTCCTGCTTCCCTGGAATTCTAAATTTTTCCTTGGTCACTTCATGTTTACGTTGTTGTCACCATCAGTGGGTTTTCTTCATCTAGAGCAAAAGACGTGACAAAGCACATATGAATAAGCTAAAACATATAGGCTTTAAAGAACTATGTGGCATAAGTGGAATACTGGCATTTGCAATGTCTTAACGTTACTGGAAGAAAAGAACAGGACGTGAATGTCACCCAGGTTTTCTCACCTTGCTGGCAATTACCACCTTCCTCATGTCAGCAGCCTTTGTTATCCTGAGTTTTCCCTTTGTTCTGCTGTGTCAGTAGGACTGGCCCTCTGGCCCTTCTAAGATCTATGTTCTTTCCCTCCCACTTTCCATTCCTTTCCCACCTGCCTTGTCCCTTTGAGCAGCACGTGGTCATGACACTTTACATGGCCTCCTGCCCACAAAGCCCATGTTCTCCCTGAAGCCTCTGGCCAGATGGCACCTGCTGCATCACCATTTAGCCTTTCTCTCGAATATGCCCTGTTTGGATCTTCCCATCACTTGTAGAAGTCTTCAGTTGTATGATCAAGAATGAGTCTACACAAATACCAGCACTCAGTGTAGTGCCATGGGGCCTGGCTGTGCTGGTGAGCCTGGCCCCTGAGCCCTCTCTTCTTCAGGCCTGGACACTCCCGAGCTGAGTAGCAGCCACTAAGGAAAATATAGCTCTTGTTTTTGTTCACACTTCGCTGCTTATCCTTATACAAATGTTTTCCCCTTGCCACATATCATAGAGGGAATCCTAACCCACCCGCGCAACTTCAGTTTCATAAAAATGCTGAGGTAGGCTGCTGCTTTAGAGCTGTTCTCCAGCACCCCCTACACACACACACACACACACACACACACACACACACACACACACTACACACACACTACACACACTACACACACACACACACTTTGGATAAAGGTTCCGTCTTGGGATTATTTTCTTTCTGTTGCCCTCAAAATACCTATAGTGAGTTGCATGGTAGTTGGGCTAGCTCAGGAAAAATAATGCCATGAGAGGTTTTTACTCAGCACTGCATTTCCAACAAGATCTAAAAGCAACTTAGCCTCCACTCCTCCACGCCACCTGCTTTCAGATGAAGATACACGAGCAGTCACTGAGACTTTCTGTGGGACCCTGTCAGTCTCCTGACAGGTGAAATGGTTGTGGATTTATGACCCCACAGATCAGCGTATCCCATCCCTTTTCTTATTTTCCCAATAGCCAAAAGATAACTATCGCCATTAAAATTGAGAATCTGTCTTAAGATTAGCAATTCTGAGGACTGGATGAGTAGAATTCTGTGATTTGTGAGACATGCATTGAAATAGCCAGCAGAACATTCTGATTATCTGCTAACATTCAAAGAAAATAGAATTATCACTGCAGTTAAAACCTTCTAACATAATCTACTATTTTCGAAATCAAAGTATGAGATGTGCTGCTTAAAGCGTGGTGCTGCTTCAAAGAAAAGGAACTGGCAAGACCTCTCCCTTCACAGATGTTCCCAGAGGCCACTCTGGTGATTCAAAAACCCTGCCCCACCTACTCCTTTACCACCCCCACCTGCCACTAAAAAGAGAACAATAGAGCCAGCTTACTGAAATAAGTGAAAATGCAGCTAGTACTCACCCCTGAAATAGGCATTTTTTGGAAGAAAACACCAGAAGTAAGGTATTCTTACAAGAAACCAGAGTAAAGACACGTCATTCTCAGTCATTACGAACGTTCAGACCTCTTGAGCACTCGAGCTCCGGGTGGCCGCTGACCTGTGCTGGCCCGTCCCGCATGCCTGCACCGTGCTCAGAGACCTACGTCTCCTTTATTCTCGAAGGTCCGCAGACTATGCACTGAGCAGGAGCCCCTAACGGGGTCAAGTAAAAGCCCCAGTCACTCCTTCCGTCTAGTAGGATGTTAAGGGGACATCCGCCTGGCGACGCTAAATGAAACCTCCACATTGAACCTGCTCCTCTTTCTTGTGAGCCATGCTGGCTGGTCCCCACGGGGACACTCGCACCGCCGTCATTCCTGTGCTGACATTGGACCAGTGTTGCCGTGAGGACCTAGACACCAGAGCACCCTTCTTAGCCTTGCTCCGTTACCGACGGTGACAGGAATGCAGTGAGCACGGTGAGGCTTGGCAGCTGTGAGGTGAAACCTTGTTTCAAGTCCTTTGTCCCTGTCTCCACCTCTAGGCAGTGAAGGTGAAGGTGTTGCCTTTTTCTGGGAAGGAACATCTGGCTGTCTTACAGTCTGATTCTGAGGGGAACTCCTTGGGTGTAGTTGTACTTTGTGGGGGTGGAGAATTTGAAAAGCTCACTCTTTCTGTGTTCTCTCTCTTCAGCTCTCTGAGCATTTTCAGAGCCTGTTTTAGGCATCCTGCTTGTGTTTGGAAGTTTTGCTAAGCCATTCCCACTCGTGAGAGGCAAGGCCTGGGCAGGCACTTTGGAGAGCCAGGCCTGAAGCGTTGGCCCTGCGCTCCCTGGCTCAGAGTAAGAGCCGCTAACAACCACAGCCCAGCTCGGGGTCAGCACCTTGAGGCTCGTGTGATGGCTCAGGGCCGTGGGCGCTAAGCTCCCTGAGGCCTCTACTGAAATTCCACGTTTCTCCCTTCTTTTTCCAGCTCTTTTCCTCTCACAAATAGGTGGTTCTCCAGGGGCCAGCTCTGTCACTTCTCTCTTCTGACCGCTTAGTCACACCCAGGCATCCCCAGAGCTCTGAGCCCTGGAGAGTGGAAACCGCCCCAGGAGCAAGTTGGTCCCCAGGCTGACTACTGGGGATTGGCAGGCCCTTGTTCCATTAACTGGCTCGTGGGGTTTTCAGTTGTCCACCCCACCAAATAAACCTGCCCCTAGAGTGAAGGGGAGAAGGCACGTGTACCATCCACTGTTATACTGATCCCAGTCTGGCGTCTCTGGTGGCAGCTGGGGACACTGAAAGTTCGGCACGGAGACGGGGACTCCTCCCAAGGAGTGACTCACCAGCCAGGGTGCAGGGCAGAGCTGGTCACAGAAGAGGGTTCCCGTCACAACTTCCCCTCACTTCCAAGTCCGGTCTGACCTCAGGCTGGGTGCTGGCTTCCTCTGAGCAGAGACACCGTCTTTGGCTTTATCGGAACTAAGAGCCCAGCATAAAATTGTGAGGGTCATTCTTCCACTTCACCTTCAGCTGTTAAACAAGAAACACAATGACATCATTGCTGTGTTTGTAAACAGCAGCCGGTCTAGCGACACTACACTGAACTCTTGTTTTCAATGCCAGACTCACCGGGTAGGGTGCGGTACAAACGTTAGTAGTGGGCGCAGTGGCGAGCTCGGCTGCGGGCTCCTGTCAGGAGTATTGTTTGTTATCATTTGCCTCTGAAACCACACTTCAGTATTGTTAGTGAACCCCTTAATCACGCCTCTCAAAAATGGGCATCATGAAACCAAAACCAAAGTTATTGGGGGGCAGGCGGGAGCTCTCCGCGAGCAGTGGCAGCTCTGGCAAGGCTGCACTTGATTGCCCTTCGGTTTTGCCAGAACACTCCTCTCAGAAGGTTCTCTTCTCCTAGTAGTTTTTCTCACACCGATGCCAAGTCTGTGCGGCCGACGTCTCGCCCCATCCTGTGGCCGAGCACCCAGAGCAGGCCGCCCTGACTCCCGTGCTGGCTTTCTGCCCTGTCCATTCCTCCTGCTCTGCAGAACCTAGGAAGACAAAGGCCTCGGCTGGTTCACCAGGCTGCAGGGTGGGATGCTGGCCGTGCCAGAAAATGCCAAGAACATCATAGCTGCCTCCCCTGGAAGAGCCCACAGCCTTCTCTGATCCCCATGGGCTCCCCTCCCTCCCACAGCCAAGGTCGCATTGGGTACGCAGTACCTTCTGAGGACGGATTTCTCTTTGTTTTTTAAGTGCCTACACAAGTTACAGACCTCTGGGACCTGCCAGAGAGTCAGCTCGTGCCCTGCCCCTCCCTCCCTCACCCTGCACTTGGGCCTGCCACCGTGGCGGCCCCTCACCAGGGTCCCCAGGTTCTGCAGGTGAACAGCAGTAAGGACAGCACGCTGGGCGAGGCGGTCGTCCTTTGCCCATCAGGCTGGCTTTGTCTCCCTTTCCTCTGCTGCTGCTTTAGGGGTATTTCTGCTGATGGGGGTCACGGTCCTGTCACAGAGACTGTTAAGGAGCTTGCTTAGCGAAGTCTGTGGCCACCGAGTGAGGAAGACAGGAGAGTCAGACAGTCTCGGAGCAGAAACCCCAGCGTCCGACAGCAGCTGGAAGGTGCACTCAGACCCAAAAGGGCAAAGGATGAGATAGTCATAGTTAAAAACAGGATGATTCATTTGCCATCGTTGGTCACAGGACCCCTGGCTGTCCAACCTCGTCCTCTTCCTAGATTGGAGTGATCAGGGGTCGGCCCTCGGGGGCACAAAAAGGCTGTCATCAGTAGGGGGTGAAACACCATCAAAAGTGCGTCTTTGAAAATGAGTGTGAGATTGTTTGCTTCTTTTTTAAAGTACTTTCAGTCTGACCTAAAATTCGGGGCCTTGATCATGTGGTGGGTGGACGAGGTTATTCTGTGACCGCACTTGACATCACACCACTAAGCAGCGCTCAGATGATTTGTTGGTGCTTTAGAAGGTTTTGCAGAATTGAACAGTCCATACCCAGGCACTTTGTTTTCATGAGTAATCCAGCATTTTTGTTCAGACAGTGGAACAGCCCACACAGCGGGCCTTCCCATTTAACCCATGTGGGCATTTGCCAGAGGAACCCAGCTGGGTGGAGAGTGAGCAGGTGGCCGTGCCCTCCCGGTGGTGGCCAGTGAGGCTGTTCTGGACGTGCACTTGTCGGCTCCAGTTGTGGTTGAGACGAGGTGAACGAACGTGAGTGAGGCTGAACCAGGGGAACCGGCCTCGAGAAGCCGCCCGAGGCGGGAAGGGCTGGGAGCTCCCCGTCCTTGTGCGCCGCGGGGGCGGGAAGCAGCTGGCGCAGCGAGTTCTAAAGTGGAAAGCGAGTTGCTGGTGGTAATTTGATCAGATACCGCGGACCAGATGCCTGGGGCTGCTGGAAAGCCCGCAGCATCCACCAAACACTAGAGTGTCTGCGCGAGGCGCCCCCTGCCTTCGCCGCCTGTCGTAGTCTTCGTGTTTTCTCTTGGCGTCTCCGGTCTGTCCCCATCTTGTGTACCATGTGCCCCTGAGGGGAGTCACACCTGTGTCTGAGTCTGCTGTAAGGTGTTCAGTCTACCTCAAGGGGTCATCATGGTCAGCTCTGTCCCATAGCAGTCCTGCCGACGTCGCCACACACACTGGAATGTATATCTGCCCCGGCCCCGCCTTCCCGTCCTGACCCCGTCTTTTCCTCTGTCACCACAAACTCCTAGTGCAAATTGGATGCTGCTTTAAATGTGAAAACAATTGTTCAAAAGCTATAAAACCTGAATGAAAGCTAAAGCTGAATTTATAAGCCTTGTTGCATATGAGCCAAAAGTGCAAAAAGCTCTATATAATGAACTAACCTGCCACTCGTATAAATATAAATATATATAAATATATTAAAATCAGACTGTTCTACAAAATTGTGTATTTGTATTTTTGTGTACGTACAATTTTCTGCTAAGCAGAAGGAGGATGTAGTATAGGGCGCTGTGAGAAGAGATTTCGTTTAATCCTATTGCTTTGTTACTTATTTTTGTTAACATCAGATGCCTGTCTTCGTCTTACGTGTATGACACTGTTTGGAAAGCTGCAGTATCTCTCTTCCTTAGGGCCAGAGTCCGTTCGAGAATGAAATCCGGGGTGGAGAGAGTCGGTCTGGCAGGACTGAGGGAGAGCACGGCCTCTGGGAAGAAGCAAAAATCCCATATCTAGAAATCAGCTTCCAAAAAGAGACTGTCAGATCTGACGCAGACCTCTCTGAGTGAGGGACAGGGCCTCTTATCTCTGGGCCAGAAGTTTGCCCAGAAAGCAGCAGGGGGCTGTGCCTGGCCCTGTGCCCAGCTCACCGGCCATCCCTGGGCTCCCGTCCCTCTTCCAAGTAGTTGCTGCCTTTCTCAGATCAGGTTATCAAAACGCCTTCCCTCTGCTGAGCAGCTGGCGCTCCACCACCCAGAGCTCCAGCCCCAGTTCCCTGGAGGGTCTCAGAACCCATCTTCCCGGTGCTAACACACAAGAGGGGGTAGCATGGCTGCCAGTCGTGGCCAGAAACCAACCACCGGACAGGCCGGGCCCAAAGTAAAGCTCCATGTGCCCGGGACGGTTGGCCCTCCCACCACAAAGGCGTCCAGAGGCCCCAGGCCCAGGCCTGCTCCTCGCTGCCCACTCACCTCCCAGCCCCGTGACAGTCCCTCTTGACGTGAACCTTCTCTAGGGAGAGCGATACTGCACCTTCACCTGTGGGACTCATATTTATAACAATGTGTAATGACTGTAGCAAAAAGCCCTTGTTTCTCGATGTAAATGGTCGAAGAAACAAGTGCTCTATTGTATTGATTAAAATAGTTCAGATGAGTCCTGTATCATTGTATCTCCTATTCTGGATTAGTGCCTTTTGGACAGTAGACTGTTCTGTAATTAAAATGTAGTATACTGCTTTTTTGTACAGTTTTGTTTTAATAAAACTTTTTTTTAATTTGTGTTTACTTTAGTATTGTACCTATTAGAGAATAAAATGTATAACTGAACCAAGACTGGCTGGGATTTCTTTGAGTAAGAGCAGTCATTTGGAAGTGCCCTGACACTTTTGTTCTGAACACCTGTGTCCCTTCCTGCTACAAAAAAGGACTGGTGCCCCAGAGACCCAAGGACACTTGACAGAGGTTAAGGGGACAACCCAGTACCACCAGGTTGATAGGGAATGTCGGCCCCAAATCCAGCCACTTCTGCCTCTAGCCTGTGCTCGCTCTGTGTCTGCCTTGAATTCCCCAGAAGAAGCTATGCCTTCCTATAGCTTCCCCGCCCGTGGTCCCCTCACACCATCCTCCCCCATCCTAAAACCACTGGGATGCTGGCCGCTTCTCTACCATGAAGACCACAGCCTTTACTGTGATACAAACTCCCAGCCCAGTCCATGCCCCAAACACCTCATTTTCCTAAAAGAGCCACCTTTCCTGGGGCTTCACCGCTAGCAGGGAAAAACAAAGTGAAGCCAAGCTGAATAGCTTTGTTATCTGCATTTCTTTAAGGCATCCAGTGATTGGAAGTAAATTCTTATGAGGGGTTCAAGGACCAGGTGCCCACAATCCCCTGTCACCCACAGACTCAGATGGATTTACTGGTCCTTCCTCAGAGAAAACCAAGATGTAAATAGTCTATTTTCTCCTTATACAGGGTTAGAAGAGACTATGCAGACCTTAAGCTGCCCTTAAACCCTAAATTGCCAGTGGAAATGAGGGTCAGGGGGATGCCGAGGCCCCTTCCCACCCCATGCTCCTCTATTTGGCCAAAATTGCTTCTCCTAGTCCTGTTCTTTAGGCCCCGCCTGCCTGGCAGCAACCCCCTTCCCCCTGTGAGTTCTCCAAACACACTTGTCTGGAGGAACTGCAACCCCTAAAGCTTGGGCCCCTCCTGCGGGCAGGTGCTCTAGATTCCCCAATGTGGGACTCGTCCAGTAACACAGGCCAGAGCAGGACAGTGTGCCCGTGCTCCCAGTGACCCAGTGAGTCAGTGAACAAACTAAGTGTGATGCACACTAGCACCCATTCTAGGGTCTGAGCAATCGTTAACAACAACAACAACAACAACAAAAAAGACTCTTCTCCAAAGGAGATCTCACTGAGCTACAAGAGAGTTGTTAAGTAACAGCTCAAAAAGTAAGATTTATTCTAGGAGCCAGATCAATGCAAGACTTGCCTCAGAGCAGGACAGCTTCTGGCTGCCAAATTTGTCATTATTTGGCAGTGTTCATCTCTGAGCACAAGTCTTGGGCACTTAGGAATAGAAACGAGTCATGCTAAGATGTGCCCTGATGGCACCTGCAGTCAGTCCTCTGCATGGCTGCAGCCCGACATCTGCAGAGCATGTCACAATGCAGGGCCACCAGTGCACTAGACCAACTGCGTCCCACCACAAGCAGGGCCCTGAAGGCCACTTCAGAAGAACAGCTTCTCTACCCAGCTCCTGGGCTGGGCCCACCCTCCTCCCCAGTGCTGGTTCGAGCCTGCACTGAGCCGCAGCTGGGCACCATGCCCTGAGGATGCTGACCTCGGGGGTAAGCAGAGACCAACAAATGCCATCAAGTTTCACAGCCCATAGGGACTGGACCCAGTCCCGCTGCCATCCACAACCACAACCGTCCTCCCCCAAACATTGCGTTGCAGAGCGTTTGAAGGTCCACTCACCTGTGCAGCAGTGGAAAGAAGTCCTCTGCTCCTCAAGTGGGGAGTCGAACGTGGGGGCCACCAAGCAGGTCAAGGTGGGCAGCAGAGCCAAGGCCTGAGAGCCAGGATATCCTCGCTCAGAGAAGCGGTCTCCCAGTTTGTCAGTCCAGAAGCTCCAACTACCTTAAGGCCGTTGGAAAGTTTCCACTGGTACTTGGTTCCTAATAAAGGTCTCCACCAAGGGGTAAAAGAAATCACAGAACCAAACCACAAAAGCGCAGGGCTGCAGAGTGTGCTCGGGACCTCCTGCCTCCCTAGCACCTGCTCATCCATATCATTCTTTTTTTTTTTTTTTTTTTTGCTTTTTAGGGCCACACCCAAGGCTTATGGAAGTTCCCAGGCTAGGGGTCACACTGGAGCTACAGCTGCCAGCCACAGCCACAGCCACAGCAACAAAGGATCCTTAACCCACTGAGTGAGGCCAGGGATTGAACCAGCATCCTTACTGATACTAGTCGGATTCGTTTCCATTGCGCCACAACGGGAATCCCTCTTCCATCTCATTCTTGAAAAGCCTTGATCACCCAGAACCAGGTCACCCCAGCCTGTGGGACAGTCTGGAATGAGCCCAAACATCACTGCCGCAGGGTGGAGGAGGGGAAAGCAACCAGACAACCTCAGACAAGGCAGGAAATCATATGGTTTTATTTAGAGGTTGCTGGTCATACATGGTAAGACATATATGGTACAAAATTACAGAGGTTTAGTTCATTATACAATACAAATCATTAGGTCTTTACAATTTATTACAGAATCTTTGGATTTTTTTAACTCCCATTTCACGGGTAGTAAATCAATCTACTCCCCCAATCAAAATACCCATCGTATTTACAGAACTCCACACAGAGAGCTGCTCCAACACTCTCTCAACACGCTCAGTGCCAGCAGCACAGGCAGAAGACACACGGGCTCCTCCAAGAGAAGAAAGCACATAGGGACAACAGAGTCAGGGTTTCAGGCTGCATAACCTGTCCTGGAGGCACGACAGATGGCCGAACTGGGAGCGGGCGGGCCTCAGGCAGCCCCTCTCAGCCAGGAGGAGGAGTACCCGTGACCTCCTGGTCAGTTCCACGTACAGGGAGCTTTAACCCAAGAGTAGGAAATACAAGGAGGGAACGGGGAGTCTAAACACCTCCTCCACCTTTCTGATTCTTCAAAGGGCCCCAGTTACAGGGCCCATCTGCCAGCGCAGCCCGGACACACCCACGTCCACCAACTGGGTTTTCTCACCCTCTGTCCAGGCTGGGCACCTGGGACAGCTGCCCCACAACCCCCCCGCCGTCCCCTGGGGGTCTGGGCCGGGTGACCTGTGTGTGTATAGCAGGAGGGAGAGGCCCAGGAGGGCTCCCACTGGCTTTGACCTGACCTGGCAGCCTGGAGCCACAGACCGTCACACAAAATCCGAGCCTGACCTGCAAGGGCCGGCATCTCCAATCCTAACGCTGACATCTCCTTAAAATTACATAGCTGATTAGTAAATCAAGGACAGACAACAGGTGAAAGGCGGGAGCCCCTCCCTACACGCCCACCCAAACACTCTCAAGCCTTGCCCTCCATCCAGTAAACCCAGCGTGCCGGGACTGCCTTCGGCTCAACCAAGTGACAGAAACAGCGCAACCCCTAATCCCTACTGGCCTGACCATCCCAAGACGGTTCTGTGAGACTGCGACACCCTGTTAGGGCAGAAAGGCCCACCTAGTACATGACTCTATTAATGGGAAAGACAAACACCCAACCACCTTCCATTCCTACAGCATCTTCTCTCCAAGGCACTCAGTGCGCAACTTTCCGCCCCCAGGGCAGGTCACCCGAGGCCTGGGGAGTGAGCTGGTGCCCCGTCAGCGGACCAGACAATGATGGTGTCCACAGAGGGGGCATCTTGCACCAAAAACAGGTCTGAAGGAGCGTTGGCGCTGGGAAGGTTACCTAGAAAAGCTGGCACGGAATTGAGAGCACTTAACTCAGAGACACGCCTGGCAGGTGCGCCCCAGACACCAGCTGCAGACAGGAAGGAGGACATGCAGGGGCCCCTCACATGGACCCGGGGTCCCCCCCCACCCCCCGAGACCTGGAGGCTCTGGAAGCTCCGCCCCCCACAGAGAGAGACAGGCTCCTCGTGGCCGCACAGCACGCCACCAGCCAGGGCACCTCTGCCGCCCCAAGCCCTCGCTCACAGCGCTGACAGGCAGGGCAGGCTGCTGAATGTTTGGAACCAAGATGCTGGGATCCCGCCTCGGCCACACCAGAGAGACCGCAGAGAAGGGGCCCCGGCCCAGGGCTGACCTGGCGGAGCCGAGTGGTTCTCTGGGACGGCTCCTGTTGTCCCCGTTGCTGTCCAGGCCGGCCTGGTCCACGGCTCTGCAAGGGACCCAGAGACACAGCGGGCAAGCCGCAGGCCCAGCGGGAGTCAGGGCCTAAAACCGCCACGAAGCTCATCTGGTCTGAGAACCTTCCCAGAGCCAGAACTGCACCGAGGAAGGCCATGCTGCCTCTGACCGGCTCGGTCGCCGACCGCAGAAGCACAGCAAAATTCTCCGAGTTTTCCCTGTCAGCATAGAGTAAGGCCACTTGCGCGTCTGTGTTAAAGGACACAAGGAGAAGCACTGTCCTCAGGCCCCTCCAGGAATTTCCAACCGGGGCAGGCGGCTGGGAGCTCCCAGGTGGCCACAGAGGCCGGCGACGTGCTGGGCAGGCCCTGGGCACTCGCTTGCAATGAGCAGATGATTGCGGCTCGCAAATAATTTCGGATTTTGAAAAAAAATAAATATAAATAAATATATTCCAAGAACTCTGTTAAGGGAAAACAATGGCAAAGAGAAAAAACTTCCCAGGTAAAAAGACCTTAAAACATCCCAAAGAAACCTCTGAGAAACCCTGTGGAAAGGAAGGGGGAAAGGCCGGGGCCCCAGGGCAGGAGGCACTTAGTGGAGCAGCGCTCAGTGTGGACGGTGTGCGGCCACCGCGTGTGAGGAGCCTGGGGGTTGGGCCAGGGGCAGCACTGACCCTGGAGGAAGGAAAGGCACTAGTTATGATTATATTTTAAATTAACAGGTTAACGGGGTCACCAGGAAAGAAAAGAAGAGCAACAGCAGCCCCAAGGTGGGGCAGCCCCAGGCCTCTCGCTCCCCACCATCCCAGACCCCTTTGAGCTTCTAGAACCTTCCACCCTGCGGCCTGGCTGAGACATCGCCTCCCTCTCTGGGGACAGAGAAACGGGAAGAGGTCAGAGGCCCCATGTCGTCGTGCAAACACCTTCCCGACCTGGTCCCCAGGGAGCGGGCTGACACCCCCCGCAGGGCTGTCCCCACAAAGGCCGCTCAGCTGGCCCAGGACTTGCGGTTCTCCGGGCTCCTGTGGCTGCGCTCGGCCCGCAGCGCGGCGCCCTCGCCCTTGGCCAGAGCTGCCGTCAGCGACGCCAGGTTGGTGGCAGAGCCGGAGAGAGTGGCGCTCCGGCGGGGCTCGGGGGCGCCCTGCAGCCGGAGCCCCGCGCTGCGCCGCCGCCCCGCGCCCGCCGCCCTGCGCACGCGGCCGGGCCTCACCAGCAGCCCGTAGCCCGGGTTGCACTTGAAGTACTGCTTCCCGCCGATGGAGCCGTCGTTCTTTCCTGCGGAAAGAAAAGAAGACGTGCAGGTGGCTTCCTGCCCCCCACCCCATGCACCCCAGTCCGTGCTGTTCCCCAGCGAAGGCGCAGGCCAGGCGGCGCTCCGGGCAGCTTGGATGGTCACTGCGGACGGACCTGCGGCCTCACGCACGGTCCAGGCCTTACCTTGACATTTCTGACACCCACGGTCCACCCAAGCAGAGCCTGCGCCGCCCCCACCCACTGCCGGCGTGGACAGCAGAAGTACAAACCCAGGATGAACGTGCTTGGTGAAATGATTACTGTTCCTCAGTCTATTAGATGGAAACTGGCGAATTACCCAAGTGTAGCTAGTGAGATGTCCTGCTGGGTGTGCCAAGACCAGGTGAACAAGTTTCCTCTGTAAAAGCAAAGTGCTTTAAGGTGTAGGGTGAGAAGACTGCACTGGGGCTGGGGCCCTGGTCCTAAGTGCCCAGAGCCCACGGCGAGGGGCTGGTGGGAAAGAGGACCTTTACAGCAAAAACAGTCCTGAATTGTCCACACGCACTGTCTGCACGCCCGGGGCCTGCCCTCCTCTCTTTCTCCAGCTCCTCTCAGGGTCAGCAAGGGTCACCTGGTCCACTAACAGGTGACCTCTCCTGCTGTCCGGCCACTGTCACCCCTCGGCTCCCAGGACGTGCTTCCACATCCTATCTCACCGCTCCTCGCCTCCTGCGGGGCTGTGTGGCCCTGCCCTGTCCCTTGGGAGCTTGTCTGCCCAGCCTGTGCTCCGGGAACCTGGCACCTCTCAGCTGTGTGTCCGGCCCATGGGGACCTCTGACATCTTATCTCCAGCCGCCACCCAACCGGCACTCCTGCCCTACCTCCTGTCCCGGCAGCCTTCCTACTTCAACAAGGACACAGCCACAACCCTGCCCTCAGGCATCAGCAGATCCTTTCTTCCCGATGTTCCACCATCCCTCAGTCCTGGCCAGCACCTTCCCGTTCCTCCTACCAAGCACTGCTCCCCACGCCCATCCTGCCCCCTCTCCCGACCCGGACATCTGACAGCCTCTTATGTGGCCCTCCTGTTCCCGCTCAGCCCAGGTCTAGTCCCCTAAATAAAAGTCACCTTTCAAAAAAAAAAAAAAAAGAGTTCCCATCCTGGCGCAGCAGAAAACGAATCTGACTAGGAACCATGAGGTTGAGGGTTCGATCCCTGGCCTCACTCAGTGGGTTAAGGATCCTTCGTTGCTGTGACTGGGGCATCAGTCAGCAGCTGTACCTCCAATTCGACCCCTAGCCTGGGAACCTCCATATGCTGCCTGTGACCCAGCCCCCACGCCAGCCTCTCCAGCTCTTAGGAGGCCCTTCTGCCACCCCTCAAAGACCCCAGCTCGTCCCTGCCCTGGGGCTGTATCCTTGGGTCCATCAGCCCACCTGCCTGCTCCATCTCTCAGGCTTCCGCCTCCCTCAGTACTTAATACTTAACACCCCACACCCACCCTCCTCCATCACTCATCCCATTTCGTTTTCACCAGAGCACTTTCTACCATCACATTTTGCTTGTTTACTCGGCAGTTCTCTCACCTCTAAAATGCAAGTCCAGGGAAACTAGAGAATTTGTTTTGCTCATCAGGGTCTCCTCAGAATGCAGGATGGGGACTGGAACATAGTAGGCGCTTAATATTTATGTGTTGGATGAATGTGTCCATTTGCTAACCCCCTTTAGCTCTTGAGCTCAACTATAGATATAACATTTCCCAGCTCTCCTTCAGATTTCAGCAGAAGTGGAGTTTAAAAAACACTCCAGTCTAGAGTTCCCAGTGTGGCTCAGCGGGTTAAGAACCCGACATAGAGTCTGAGAGGACGCAGGTTTGATCCCTGGCCTCTCTCAGTGGGTTAAGGATCTGGTGTTGCTGCGAGTTGCCACATAGGTCACAGACACTCGGATCTGGTGTAGCTGTGTCTGTGGTGTGGTGTAGGGCACAGGACCCCTGCCCCAGGAACTTCCATATCCTGCAGGTGCGGCCTTAAGAAAAAACTCCAATCTGTGCCACACTAATCTTCTACGAACTCATCCAATTTATGACATTCTTTGCCAAAATTATTTTTAAAGACAGTGACTTCACAGCTGGGCCTGGGGCACACAGAGCTCCCCTCTCCTGACTCTCACTCTGCTAGACCAAAACGAGCTCCTTTGCCACACTCTCCCCCCGCTCCTAGTCTCCTCCTTGCAGACACCAGCAGGCCACATAAGCTCCGCTAAACCCATCTCCACAGGCACCACACCTCACCTCATGGAGAAGCTGCCCCCGCCCCCCGCCACTGCGACACCCCAGTGGGCGGGAGAAAGACACTCGGCTGGCAGATCTCGGCATGTGAGAAGTACACTCAAGTCTTCGTAACTCAAGAGACATGAAAGTGTGTGTCCGCACAAAACTTACACACGGATATTCCCTGCAGCCTTACTCACAGCAGCCAGAAAGTGGAAGCAACCCAAATGTCCATCAACCGACAACTGGATGAACAACATGTGGGCCGTCCCTACGAGGGGACGTTATCCACCATCAAAAGGAATGAAGCGCAGCCAGAGGCCACGGCTGGATGAGCGCGGGGAACATGGGGAGGGAAGTAAGCCCGTCGCCAAAGCCCGTGTACTGTATGAGCCCACTTCCGTGAAAGACGTCGGATTAGGGCCTTTCACGTGGCTTCAGACAAAAAGTAGATTAATGGTTACCTGGGGCTTGGGATTTTAATAATGGATATGTGGCTTCTTTTGGGGGTGAAACACCTGTTCTGAAATTAGATTATGGTCAAGGTTGCACAACTCTGTAAATACACTAAGAACCTAGTGAACCATATACTTTAAACAGGTAGATTTTCTGGTATGTAAATTGTATCACAATAGAGCTATTTAAAAAAAAAAAAAAAACCATCTGCCGGCCACTAGCTAGCACATGGATGGACCTGGAGGATATGATGCTAAGTGAAATAAGGCAGAGAAAGACAAATACCACATAATATCACTTACATGCAGAATCTAAAAAGTAAAGCAAAGCAGGGAATATAACAAAAAGGAAAGAGATTCATAGAACAAACTAGTGGTTACCAGGGGGAGAGGGAGGATGGGGGGTACAGCAAGACTGGGTAGGGAATTAGGAGGTACCGACTATTAAGTGTAAAACAAATAGGCTACAAGGATATATTATACAGCATAAGGAATCGAGCAAAAACTTCATAGCAACTGGAGTATAAGCTATAAAAACTTTAAATTACCATGCTGTATAAGTGAAACTAATACTGGAAATCAACTATACCTCAATTTATTTATTTATTTATTTATTTATTGTCCTTTTAGGGCCTCACCTGCAGTACATGGAGAGTCCCAGGCTAGGGGTTATACTGGAGCTACAGCAGATGGCCTACGTCAGAGCCACAACAACTCAGGGTCTGAGCCACGTCTGCAACCATAGCTCGTGGTAACGCCAGATCCTTAACCCACTGAGCAAGGCCAGGGATCGAAGCTGCATCCTCATGGATACTAGTTGGGCTGGTTAACCACTGAGCCATAACGGGAACTCTGACATGCCTCAATTAAAAAAAAAAAAAATTCTGCAGGACAAAGTATTTTTTAAGCCCTGTCCTCAGGACTGGAGGGCACCTGCTGTTTTTCTAAAAATGATGATTTCTCGACTTGGAGGTGAGCCGTTTTACAAACTTAAATGGCTGGCAAGCCCGTAAGGCCCTTGGACCACCGGGCACCCCAGGACCCTGGGCATGTCTCAGGAACACCTGCACCTCCACCCAGGCCGTGTGCGACCTGAGCGGAGCAAGCACAGAGCTGCTGTCATAGTTCAAACGCAGATGCTTCTGTGACTTAAAAAACAAAAACCGGGATTCAAATTCATTACCAAATTGATAGTAGCTTTCAATTAATGTCTTAGATTTCTGAGAAATCTCTACAGGTTGAAAAAAGAGAATCTGATTCTTAAACATTTAAGAAGCTCTTATCTAGATAAAGTTTCTGATTTTGAAAGGACACTTCTGAGAGGACAGAGGTGTGTCCAAGGGCACAGAGCAGGTGTTGGGCAGGGCTGGCACTTTCCTGCCAGCCCACAGTCGGCATGGTGAGTCACCTCTGGTGCCAGGACCCTGCCCCTAACAAGCACCACTCACCTGAAGGTAAGTCGAGCTCCACGCCGACCCACGTGCCCTCCTGAAAGTCGGTGGGCCCTACGTATCTAACGATGCCCGTCTTGTTGGTACCCACGGTGACATATTCTCCCTCTTTGAGCCACTCGGGGACTTCACCAGCTTCTTCAGAATCGGAGGAAACGTCCAGCTTTCCCAGGGCCTGTCCCCCAGCGCTGCTGTCGCCCTGGCCCCCAGAGGCCGGCGGATCCTCCCCGGTCCCTGAGGGGCCGCCGGGGTCCCCTCCCAGCATGCGCGTGAACGACTTCAGCTCCGAGGTCCGCACCTTCTGGATCCGGAACGGGGATGAGGGGGCGGGCGGCTGGGAGCGGGGCTCAGGGGGCGCCTGAGACTTGGCGACGTCGGGCTTTGCCTGTGTCTGTAAGGCGCCTGCTGCCTCGTCCTGCTTCTCCGATGCCGCAAAAGCCCCTTCCTGGGCCGGCTGGTCTCCAGGGCTGGGTGGCGCGCGGAAAGCGGCAGGGCCGGCGGGGCCGGGGCCCGGAGGGGACGAAGCCGAGACATCGGGGCCGCACGCGTCGGACAGAGTGGCGGTGGAGACGCTGTGCGAGAAGTAGCCGCTGGACGCCTCGCTCAGGGGGCTGGGTGGCCCGTCGGCGCCCTCAGGAGCCGGGGAGCCAGACGCGGTCTTGGGCGCGGGGGTGGCCGGTCCTGGCACAACCACGTCGGGGGCCACGCGCAAGCCCGCGCTCTCTCGCTGCGCCTGGAGCCGGGAGGAGAGAATTCACAGTTAGGCTTTGCTGCCCCAACTTCAGATGACTTCTGAGGGTCAGTGGAAACGTCACAGTTTCGCTACAGCTTCGATGTTGGGGAGAGAGCGACCCTGCAGCCTGGAGGTACCCACACCCTTCGCCAGCCCAGACAGGAGACCACTTGGCTCTAAGGCGGCGCTGCCAACGAGCCGACTGAGGGCTCAGTCACTGCTGGCGCCCCTCATCCCCTAGCCTTTCCATAAACTGGTAATACTACAGCTGCCTGTGACACTGTGATTTCTAGTACGAAATACATATTTGGCCTCAGTCCCGTTCTTGGCACAGAACTCCTAAAACCCTTGGGATTTCCTAAGTGGCAGGAACAATCAAAGTTTCTTGGTACTCATTAGATGCCCCTTTCAACCACATCTGAGCTTACTTATTAATGGGGTGCCTTCTGGAAAGCCTAGGAAGGGGGCTGGGGGCCAGGAGGGCCATCCATGTGACCAGAGGGTTGGAACTTTCCATCCCATTCCTGACCTCTGGGGCCGGGCTGGTGGTTCAGTCAGTCACTGAAGGACAGTGATTCAGTCATACTTCTGTAATGAGTCCTCCATAAACCCGAAAAGGACAGGGTTCTGAGAGCTCTGGGCTGGTGAACAGGGTTGAAAGACCTGGTGAGTGCTGGACCCAGAGAGGACAGGGTCCGCCCCCTCCTTTCCCATCCCCTGCCCTCCGCATCTCACCCATCTGGATGTGCCCGCGTCATATCCTTTCATAATAAACTGATACTCTACAGAATAAAATGTTCCTCTGAGTTCTGTGAGTCCCTCTAGCAAATGAACGGAACCTGTGGAGGGTGGTGGAAACATCTTATCTGGAGCCCTTGGACTTGGGACTGGCATCGGGAGTGGAGGCAGTCCTGTGGGACTGGGTCCTTACCGGTGGAATCTGTCGCTGTCTCCGGGCAGATGGGGTCAGAGTGGAGTTAACTGGAGGGCAACCAGCTGGTGTCCGAGAACCGCTTGGTGGTGAGAACCATGCACCCCATTCCCCAGTTACCCCCGGCACCTCCCACTCCCCTGCACTCAGACTAAGAAACAGGTCCCCCTGCCCAACACCGATCTCACAGGGAGACAGTATCACTGGAGGCCAAACTGAAAGGGTGGGTTCAACAGAGATCCTGGAAGTGCCACAGCGCGACCGCACGGCTCAACCAGCTCAGGCAGGAAGCACCACCCTGGGGCCTGTAGGCAGGCAGGCCCACAAGCTGGGCCCTTTATCAGAGAGGCCATCTTTCCAGCGGCTGCTCAAGGCCGGCCCCACGTCTCGGGTCAGGGCCTCTGATCCTGGGAGACGCAGGCTGAGGAGCAGCCAGCCCTGCAGGCAGGGGCTGAGGGAGGACAGAGCTGCGCTGGCCTCCCCTCTCCTGCCACCATGTCCCAGTCTCTCCAGCAGAGACACACAGAGCCCATCTCCTGGGGAATGACAGCCACTGCGTGCCCACGCTCTGGGGTGCGCTAAGGTGTTCTTCCGTGATAACTGAAGCCATTTGGAGAGGGTGCTGGATTATCTTTCTATTCCCGATGCACAATGACAGGGGACAAGAGCCAGAGTGGGGAATGGGCTGGTGGGTGCAGCTCAGAAAAAGAAATATGTTTTCAATATTTACAGAGAGATTATTTATATTACAGGAATGGCCATTTTCCATTTGAAATACAGGATTTATTTGAACCGGGAAACAGCTGAGATCTATAAGTCTCTTACAGTTACTTGGCTTAACTCAGCAGTTTGATAAATCATGCATTTTCACGTGAACTGTCATCTATATTTCTGTCTCCAGGGGCCCTCCTTCCCCCACAAGGCACACTCTTAGGGTACGAAATTAACGGCACCTCTTGAGATTAACAACCCATTTTTGTGATGGATCTCTGGGCTGCAAAATTTACTAAATCCAATAGATCAATAACTGTCACCAGCATAAATACTCTAAAAGATTAGGCAATCCTTCAATCATTTTTCTTTTGCAACTTGTACATGTTTTATTTATTCTTTTCTACTTTATATTTACTATCACTGACCAGGCAGGGAAGAATACGCAAAGAGAATCACAAGAGTCTAGAATCTGAACAATAACTATGGTCCTGAAATAGCCTGTCCTCTCTGTTCCACTGGTGAGACCCCGCCACGGCCGGGCTCTGCTCTCTGCTCAGGGCAGCTGGGCCTGGCCAGAGGAGGGGACAGTCCAGTGACAGTTCCTGTGAGCTTCCTGCTGTCACCCCATCAGCTGCCACTGAACTCTCTCTGATATGGGTCTGAAAGTACTCACTTTACACCATGGCCCAAAGAGGCAAAAGGATTCACCCAGAGTCTCCAGTAAGTGAAAAGGCCAGGATCAGAGGTCAGATTCACGGGGACACTGAAGCGGAGGCGGCCTGATTACTGGTTCTCCCCCGAGAGCTGCGAGCAGCTCAGTCTTCCATCCAGGCCCTGCGGGCGGCCACTCCCACTTGAAGGAGGGGGTGTGTGGGTGGGAATCTCCCTGCCGCCTTCCGGCACTTCACCCTGACATCCCTGGAGCTGCCAGCAACTCCTGGACGTGAGAAACCAGCAGGAGGCTCAGCAAAGCTGCCCAGGCCGAGTGCGCAGTGCCCTCAGGAAAGGGTCTCAGCCTCACTCTGCCCCAGCGGCCTGGGGACCCCAGTCCTGCCTCCGCAAAATAATAAACTGACTCTTAGGGGACGGAGTGGGGATGTGGATGTCACAGGACCACCTTCAGTTACATTCGCAGACTCTGAGGACGTCCTGGATGGAAAAGGGCTGTTTACAAAGGAGTGAATTCTTGGCCGTCTGAATTTTCTTTCAAATTACTTGTCCTCTTTTGCTGTTGTTTTAATAAATAAAATTTCCCTATGAAGATACAGCATTTCCTAAGAGAATGAACGCACAGTGGGAGAAAATAGATTTGCTATTCATAAGATTAGAAGTGCTGTTCATCTGCGGGAGATCATAAGAGACTATTTTCTCCCTAGCTTAGCATCAGTCTTTTCACGCTGATATCATGAATCAGAATGAAATGTAAAACTGAGAATTAAGCCAACACTTAGAATAAGGAGATTGTTCTGTTTATAGAAATCGCTTCTGCCTAGCAGTGGGCTATTAAAGCAGCAGACTACATTAGCAGTCAAGCACCTAAAAGTTTAGCAATCATATGATTAACAAGTTGAAAATAGCAAAGTGTAACAAGCAAAATATAGAGGGAGAAGACAGTGACCTATATTATAATTATCAAAACAGGAATGCTAAAATAAAAAAGCACGGGTGTGGACCCAGCAATGAGAGCACTGGGGCCACCCGCTATATGTGGGGCAGCCACCAGCAAAGGCACCACCCCGGCCTGGCTGACTCACCTCCACCATCCTGGGTGTCCCGCCATCTGGGAGGGCACACTGTACCATGATCCGGGGCACGGGCTGAGGGAACAAAGTGACAGGTGGGCACAGGGATCCGGAGAAGCAGAACAGAGATAACCTGAGAAGGATTCAACTGGACAGAGGAGACTGCAGTCAGAGGGACCCACCCGCAGTGAACTTTTACAACTTTGAGGAATTCAGACAAGTCACCACCTAGCAGGCATGAACCCCACCTCGGAATGTTCAGCTCTAAGAGGCCTCAGATGCAGAACAGACCCCCACCCCCAATCCTGTCTCCTCACAGCAGGAGTCAAAACTGGGGGTTGGAATTTGTTTCCATACAGTACACGTGTCTTCTGCTGGGTCTCCAATCTATCACCCAGTCTAAACTGCCGGGGGGGGGGGCGTTCTAGTCCCCTCCCCCGGCCCTGAGCACTCCAGCTCCTCTGGGGCCCTGAGGCTGTGCTGTCAAGACTCCTCGCACAGAGTCTGTGGGCACTAAGGCTGGACGCCAGAGCCTCGCTTCCTGCTCGGCAGCCCAGCTCTTACCTGAAAGGAGAAAAGCCCACCTGGAACAAGGTGGCCCACTGAGGGGGCTTATAACCTGAGTTCACACACTAAAAATGACATTTTAGCAAAGGAGCAGTGACATCCAATTCTACCTTGGGACTGCCTTTGGGAGAAAAGTGCTAAAGGGATTCATTCTGCCAGCGATAAGGGCCCAGCCAAGGAGCAGATACCTCTCCCCCAGCGGACGTGCTCTCGAGGGTGAGGGCACAGACGCACAGGCCGGCCGTGTGCCGGTTGTTATGGAAGCCGGATGACCAGTACAGACGCTCCCCTGTAGCACGTGCTCTACTTTTATACACCTCGAAGGTCTCCATGAGCCCACCCTACGTGACACTAACTGGGGCTCTGAGTCGATGTATAAACTCAGCTCAACAAGGTCTCAGGCCTCAGGAGCACCAGGCCCTGCAACAGCTCCATGGGACACAGACCAGAAGGACACGGGCTCACTCTAGGCAGAAGGACAATCCGGTCTGGGGGAAGAACGTGTATGCAAAAAATGAAGATGTCAAGGAAAATGACAGCTACCAGAATGAGAATGTCAAAAGCAGAGGCGATTCTGAGGAACAAGAGGTCATCCAGGGACCAGGGCTAGAACCCCTCCACGGGGGAGACTGCGCTTTGAGACAGGCCTTGAAAATGGAATGGCTTTTCCCGGGGCCGAGGGACACTTCAGACATGAAGAGCTGGGTGACAAAGGCAGCTGCCTTCTGTGTCTGGTGAGTCCCCTCTTCCACCTCCCTGCCCGGAAGGTCTTGGGAGAGACAATGACCTAGACTGACCAGCACTGGGCAGAAGCGAGGGAGGCTGGCGGGGGTGGGGGCAGAGGGGACCCTGCAAGTTTATGGTGGATCTTCATGGCAATGAGGACCTATCGAAGGTACTGAATGAACCCAAGATGAGAACTCTGTTTACAGAAGATTAAATAGGGGAGATAGAAAACTTGGAAAGATAATTAAGCAGTGCTTCAATGGTTCAGTGGAGACCCAATAATATAAAAGCCTGAACTTGGATGGTAAGAGGAAAAGGAAATAGAAATGAAAATTCAGAGACACGAAGGGGACTACTAAATTCCTGGGAACAACTGGCTGGGGAGGCAGAGGTGCCCAGGAAGAACGGGTGATGGTGGCCGCAGCACGCATGCGTGTGTACACGAGTGCAGGGGCTGGGGGCACCAGCGCTGTGTATTTGGCGATGGCCTGTGGTGAATTCAGCAACCTTACTTAGTAAGAGTACCAAAACACACCTTTGAAGTGCACTGAAATCTTCAGTGTGTCATTTGTCCTTCACACATAACAGCTCATATTTCCAAATGGTATTGTTTGCATTTTAATGCTCTTTTACATAGCCCCTGTGCAGGCGGCTGCCTATTTCTAGAGCTCAAAACATTTCAGATCATAAGTTCATTAATCCTTACGACACATCTGGTAACTATTAATAAAAATGACTGCAAAGTATTTTGCAGCTATAAATATTAAGGAGAAGTCCCATGAGGCACGTGAATATAATTACCTACATTTCACACTACAGAAACCAAGGCTCAGAGGCATTTGCCTAATGGTTAAATGCACGCACCTGTGCCCCGGGGGGTCTAGTGACATGGGGGTCAGTGACAGGGATAGGAAGGGGCTGCATCCTCAGGCCAGCTGAAGCCACAAGAGCACAGTCTGAGCGCAGTTCAAGGCTAGAGGATGCAGAGGGCTGCTCAGAAAGGTTTCAGGGGAAAGGTGACGTTCACTTCTCGCACGGTATCTTGTCCTTTTTAAACCCTGGCTTTTACCTGAATGAAAGCAGAGCAGACAAGTTTGGAATTTCCTAACTAGGGATAAAAGCTAACTTGGAGACCTCTTGGCTGGAATACGGTTTTAACTCCTTGCCATGACATGAGAGAACCTCTCCTCTCCAGAGGCTGCGCCTTCCGGTGCCTGTTACGCTAACCCACTCTGAGCGGCACACACGACTTCTCCAGAGTCTTCCTGCCGTTGCCCCTTTAACACGGGAATCCCGTTGCTCCTGGGGAAGACCTAGTCATCCCAAGTTTCAGCTCGAGCACTATCTGCTCTTCCCAAACTGCAGGGAGAAATGCTCACCGCCTCCACTGGCAACCCCGACACACACACGTCACAGCACCTATGACGCTGTCCTACGATCTCCTGACGTGTCACTAAGGGAGCCCACCTGGCAACCGCAAGCTCTCTGCAGGGGAGGGATTATGTCTCATTCATTTCATCTTTATTTTTATTTTTTGCCTTTTGCTTTTTAGGGCTGCACCTGAGGCATATGGAGGTTCCCAAACTAGGGGTCGAATTGGAGCTGCAGCTGCCACCCTACACCACAGCCAAAATAACGCTGGATCTGGGCCGCATCTGTGACCTACACCACAGCTCACGGCAACACCAGATCCTTAACCCACTGAACAAGGCCAGGGATCCAATCCACATCCTCATGAACACTATGTCAGCTTCTTAACCCACCGAGCCACAAAAAGAACTCCAACTCTGAATTTTCTGATGCATTTTTTTCTTGTTTAAAAATGAGCCTTTCCTAATAATCACTCCTTACCCTGAATTTGATAAATTCTTTTTTTTTTCTTTTTAGGGCCACACCCATGGCATATGGAGGTTCCCAGGCTAGGGATTGAATCAGAGCTATAGCTGCTGGCCTACACCACAGTCACAGCAACACCAGATCCAAGTCACATCTACGACCTACACCACAGCTCACGGCAATGCCGGGTCATTAACCCACTGAGCAATGCCAAGGATCGAACCCGCAACCTCATGGTTCCTAGTTGGATTCCTTTCCGCTGTGCCACGACGGGGACTCCTAATTTGATAAATTCCTAAATGTCATTTTAAAACAATTCTTAAGTGTATATGATCCTCCAGGTCTTTCTAAACTCTAACCAATCTCTTAATCCAAGCATAGTATAAATACAAGAGGTGTGAGATTTATTCCTGCTATAAATACCCAATAGCCAACCTTTGATCTTTTTTCACTCTGGTGAAGTGAGAAAAACATACGGAGCACCACCAAGCATGGACATGCACATAAATAAAACACTTCCTCATCTTTGACTGTGTTCTGATAAAAGTAATAAACATTAGATAAAATCAGACACATACAATTACCTAAAGAGCAAGAATCAGCAATAGGCTAATCAATATAAACAAAATTTTAAAGGTTATGTTAATCAGAGGCAGGGCGGTGAGGCTGGAAGTGACAGGAGGAAAGCTGGCAGTGCTCCCAGTGCTGGTGCAGATGACACTCCAGATGCTGCCCAGTGACGTCCTTGGGATCAGGCTCACACAGCCAGCCCTCTCCCCCTCACCACCACCACGGGCTCGCAAGCAGCCTATGGCTTTCCAGGGGTCATGGATAAGACTGCGCTGGCTGTGATGACGCCAGCACTTCTATCTGCGTGGCAGCTATAGTTCTTATTTTAAATGAGTAACTCAGCACTCGAATTGATCCTTCAGTCCTTCTGTAAGCTGATCACTTCTGGGTTGTACATCTCGAAAACAGTGATCCAGTCTACAGGAGTGCTTTAAGCAATGCCACCTGGAGAGGATGGCGGGCAGTCACCAGCTGGTCCTCACCACAGACACTATTACCCTACCTGTCACATGTTCTTCAGTGACACTGATGTGTCAGTCTGTCTTCTCTTAGATTGGAAAAATAATGTTAAAATGGCCATACTGCCCAAAGCAATTATAGATTTAATATGACCCGTAGCAAATTACCCATGACATTTTTTACAGAACTTGAATGAATAATCCTAAAATTCATAAGGAACATAAAAGACCCAGAATTGCCAAAGCAATCCTGAGGAAAAAGAACAAAGCAGGAGGCATAACCCTCTCAGACTTCAGACAATATACAAAGCTACAATAATCAAAATAACGTAGTATGAGCACCAAAATAGATGTATGGGTCAATAGCCCAGAAATAAACCCACACAACTATGCTCAATTAATCGTTGACAAAAGAGGCAAGAATACACAATGAGGAAAAGACAGTCTCTTCAGTGAGTGGCACTGGGAAAGTTGGGCAGTCACGGGTAAATCAGTGAAGTTAGAACACACCCTCACATCATACACAAAAATAAATTCAAAACAGCTTAAAGACTTAAACATAAGGCACAGCACAATATAACTCTTACAAGAGATCACAGGCAAAACATTCTGACATAAATTGTACCAATGTTTTCTTAGGTCAATCTCCCAAGGCAATAGAAATAAAAGCAAACCAAATGGGACCTAATCAAACTTATAAGCTTTTGCAGGAAACCATAAATAAAAAGACAACTACAGAATGGAAGAAAATATTTGCAAATGATGCAACTGACAAGGACTTAATTTCCAAAATACACAAAGAGCTAATACAACTCAACAACAACAAAAAACCCAAAATGAGAAGAAAACCTAAATAGACATTTCTTCAAAGAAGAAATATAAATGGCCAACAGGCACATGAAAAAATATTTAACAACACTAATTACTAGAGAAATGCAAATCAAAACAACATTGAAGTACCACCTCACACCAATCAGAATGACCATCATTAATAAGGCTACAAATAACAAATGCTGGAGAAGACGTGGAGAAAAGGGGACCCTCTACACTGCTGGCGGGAATCTAAATTGGTGCAGCCTCTATGGAAAACAGTATGGAGGTTCCTCAGAAAACTAAGGATAGAGTTACCATATGATCCAGCAATCCCACTCCTAGGCACATATCCAGACAAAATTGTAATTCAAAAAGATACACGTACCCCTATATTTATAGCAGCACTATTCACAATAGCCAAGATATGGGAACAACCTAAATGTCTGTCAACAGACGAATGGATAAATAAGATGTGGTACATATGTACAATGAAAATACTCAGCTATAAGAATGAAATAAGCTATAAGAATGAAATAATGCGATTTGCAGCAAAACGGATGCAACCAGGGATTATCATACTAAGTGAAGACAGAGAAAAATACCATATGATACCACTTGTATGTAGAATCTAAAATATGGCACAAATGAACCTATCTACCAAACAGAAACAGACTTACGGACAAGGAGAACAGACTTATGGTTGCCAAGGGAGAGGGGTTTTGGGGAAGAATGGAGTGGGAGGCTGGGGTTAGCAGATGTAAGCTATTAAACATGGAGGAGATATACAACAAGGCCCTACTGTATAGAGCAGAGAACTACATTCCCTTTTTTTTAGGGTCACACCAGGGCACATGGAGGTTCCCAGGTTAGGGGTCTAATCAGAGTTGGAGCATCCCCCCTATGCCCACGCCACAGCCACACAAGATCTGAGCTGCACCTGTGACCTACACCACAGCTCACAAGAAGCTTCAGATCCTTAACCAGAGTGAGGCCAGGTATCGAACCTGCATCCTCGTGGATACTAGTCAGATTCATTTCTGCTGAGCCACGATGGGAACTTCACAGAGAGCTATATTCAATGTCCTGTAATAAACTATAATGGAAAAGAATACCTTTTTTTTTTTCCTTTTGTCTTTATGCGTTATCTAGGGCCGCAGCCTTGGCATACGGAGGTTCCCAGGCTAGGGGTCTAACAGGAGCTGTAGCTGCCGGCCTACGCCGCAGCCACAGCAACGCGGGATCTGAGCCGCGTCTGCAACCTACACCACAGCTCAGGGCAACGCTGGATCCTTAACCCACTGAGCAAGGCCAGGGATCAAACCCACAACCTCATGGTTCCCAGTCGGATTCGTTAACCACTGCGCCACGACGGGAACTCCGGAAAAGAATACTTTTTAAAAGTGTGTGTGTGTGTGTAACTGAATTACTCTGCTGTACAGCAGAAGTCAACACAACACTGTAAATCAACTATACTTCAATTTTTTTTTTTGGCTTTTTAGGGCCACAGCCGCGGCATGTGGAGGTTCCCAGGCTAGGGGTCTAATCAGAGCTATAGCTGCCGGCCTACGCCACAGCCACAGCCACGTCAGATCCCAGCTGCGTCTGTGACCTACCACAGCTCATGGCAACATCAAATCATTAACCCACTTAGCAAGGCCAGGGATCCAACCCACAACCTCATGGTTCCTAGTTAGATTCGTTAACTGCTGGGCCACAACGGGAACTCCTATACTTCAATTTTTTTTTAAAAAGTATCAATGTGTTAAGCATGGGAAAGTGACTTCATTTTTTTCACCAATATTATAATCGTTCATGAGGTTTGAACATACACTTGAATAGATTCTTCTAGTTTTATCCTCTTCTGATCCACCTTGGAAGAGTGTTCCGAGACATAAATTTGACCATGCCATTCTCCAGCTTTAAAATTGTCGATGATTCCTCATTGCCCAGAGATAATTTTTTTTAAGAAGGAATGGGCAAAAAAAAAAAAAGCAATTATGGTTAGATCCTACTCAGTGTATTTTCATGGCATGACCAGTTCTTCCTTAGAATACTTACAGACGTATTCACTCTGCAAATACAGTCACTTGCTATTTTTAAACAAATCCAATGAAATCTCTTAAAATCACAATTGTGCATTATGCATCTTGAGTGTAAGTCTCAGTTCTGCTACTCACTAGGCTCTGTAACTGTAGACAAGAGGCTTGTTTAGCCTTCCTGCGCCTTACCTTCCCCTGCAGCTAACTCTGCGCTGTCCAGCATGGCGGCCACCAACCACATGGCTTCTGAGCACTTGAAATGCAGCTCGTGTGACTGAGGAAGTGAACCTTTTATTTTACTTAGTTTTAATTAATAATATGCAAATTTTAAAGTTGAAGCACCTTTAAGTATGTTTGGAATGGCTTGGGTGTATAGATCTATTTTTTTCAACTTTATGAACTCTAAATGAAGATCAAGTATTTCTGAGGAAAAATTAGTATCCAAATTGAGATGTGCTAGAAATGTAAAATATACACCTGATATCGAGGACTATGCAGAATATCTAAGTTTTTCATATTGATTACATGTTGAAATGACAATATTATGAATATACCAGGTTATTTGATCAAAATTAATGTGATCTATTTCTTATTTTTTTAAATATGACCCCTAGAAAATTTAAAATGACACATGTAATTCGTATTTTATTTCCATCAGACAGCACTGTAGTTGAGCTGATTCATATACAATCCCTGGCACACAGTAAGCACTCAGTACCTTTTTTTTTTTTTGTCATAGGGCTGCACCCACGGCATGTGAAAGTTCCCAGGCTAGGAGTATAATCGGAGCTACAGCTGCCAGCCTACACCACAGCAATGCAGGATCCACAGCTCACGGCACAGCCAGATCCTTAACCCACTGAGGGATGCCAGGGATCAAACCCACCACTTCATGGTTCCTGGTCGGATTCGTCTCCGCTGCACCATGATGGGAACTCCGCACTCAGTACATTTTTAAAGGATCATAGGCGAGTTCCAGTCGTGGTGCTGCAGAAACAAATCCAACTAGGAAGCACGAGGTTGCTGGTTCCATCCCTGGCCTCGCTCAGTGGGTTAAGGACCTGGCGTTGCCATGAGCTGTGGTGTAGGTTGCAGACGCGGCTAAGATCTGATGTTGCTGTGGCTGTGGTATAGGTCAGCAGCTATAGCTCCGATTGGACCCCTAGCCTGGGAACCTCCATATGCTGCGGGTACGGCTTCAAAAACAAAATTAAAAATTAAAAAATAAAGGACCACGGTAATCCTAATCACTGGAATTTGGTGTGTTGTCTTTCAAGATATTTCTAGGTTGGCTTATTATAAGCACATTTTTAAACAATCCAACAACTCTCTCTGAAAGCTCCTCTAATAAAAACTGAAAGTTTCTACTTGTGTTTATCAGTTCCCAAGCCAATCGGGATACAACATTAATTCCATTTTCTTTCAAACAAAGAATTTTGGATTTCCTTAACTTACTGGTACATTTGCAAACATACAGCATGTGCCTACTACACTCTGAAGGCTGTGCCCGGAACGGGGGATACAATGTGTTTAAAACCAAACACAGACATAATCCTCCTCCTCAGAAACAGAAGAGGGTCTAATACTCAATATTCTTATTTAATTTTAATTACATTAAACAACTAAAAGACCCATTTCTTCTATCAACAAGTAAATTATTTTATCAGTTGATAAAGGTGAATAAGCCCATCCAAGGAGCCTTACTATTTCACTCTATTACATACATGTTAGTTCAACTTATTTGAGGTCCTATATATTAGTACTGTCAGAAAAGAGACAGCTGATTTTTTAGAATTCAGCTAGTTTACTTTTTAAATTCCTACATAATTGTTAAAATTTATGTATTTATGAGAAAAAATTATATTTTTTAAAACGAGGATGTAATATTCACTCCATCCACTTCGTTTTTCAAGTGTCAGTGAATGATGAAGGATGTTTACTTGAAGCACAGAATGGCTGTTAATTTAAAAACAGGGTGTAAAGCGAGATTGTCCCCAGTTTGGTGTGCCCAGGAAAGCTAAGAATGTTTTTTTACATTTTGAAAATGTTGAAAATAAAAGAATATTTGACATGTAAAAATTACATGAAATTCAAATTTCAGAGTTATAAATACACGTTTTATTGGAACAAAACCAAATCCATTCTTTAGTATTGTCTACAGCTAGTTCTGACAGCAACTGCATGGCCTGCAAAATCTAAAATAATACTATCTAGACCTTTATCACAAACATTTGACAACCCCTAGTCCAGAGAATCACACAAACGTACACAATGCCCATTTATGAAAAACAAGTGACAGACTGAGGTCTCATCAATCACTCCTATACTGCCTGAGACTAACTTCTTTGTTGTTTTTCAGATCAACTACCTATGCTGATTCTGAAGACAACTTGTCAACTTAGTGGCTGTATGTATGTCAATATTCACACACTTCTGGTGCAAAGAAAAAGTGCAAGGGAAAACAAAACAGAGATAAGATCTTTTTTCTTATTTAGTTAGTTAAGATAATGAACCCTTAAGACATCAGGATAAGCATTTACATGGCTTGTTTCATCAAAGGGGCCCAAATATGAAGAGCCTACAATAGCACCTTAGTGTACAAAGGAAGAATCAGTAGCTGTGTTTGCTTCTCCCCATTATACATGTGGAGGAATTGCTGGCATGAAACCTGGAAGAACCATTCAAGCACCTTTTCAACTGCGCAGAGATGCCCAGGGCAGGGCTTTCTCTACCCAAGGCTTTGTCCATCTACCTCACTGGAAGCTGTGTTGAAAATGGAGACAAGCGTCTCTGTGGTCAGCAAGGCAACCCTAAACAAAGCACAGGACACTGAAGAGGGGCAGACAGTAAGAAAAAGACCAGAAATCTGACTGTGTTTTTGAGGGTGGAAATTAAATATGAGCGTTAACTCTTTAATCCCCCAAATGAACCAATACGTCATTTGGAGGACCTAAGTTTTAAGTACATAAATAGCTTCATCTCAACACAAACTTCTAGATACATGAAAAAACTATTATGCCAAATTAATTCAATCTAACTAATTAGAGAGCAGGAAGTTCTTTCAATTATTTTATGTGCTGTCTGAGGAACACACTTGAATATGAGTACAGATTTCATTAATTGAAGTTCATTATTTTCCAGATTAGTTACTAAACTTGCATCAGAAGGTCAAAGACAGCAATTTTGTCAGCTGCCACCTCTTTCAGTGCTGTATCTTTTGCATTTCTGGAACTCAGACAGAAACTGATTACAAACAAAAACAAATCTCCCTAAAAGTGAGAAATATAAATCATTATTAATATGTTCAAGCCAAGTGATTTTGTAAAACAGAGGAATCTTTGTTTTTAAACACTTCTTTAAAAATTTTATTCTTCAGACTAAATTAATTTCTATCTTACAAAAAAAGACCCAAGAATCTTTTCAGTCTTCTCAAATACTGAAATATGCTCCCTCCCTAAAAAACAGAATCTTCATCTGAGAACCTGCTGATTCCAAAGAACAAGTTAATAAACATTAATCTTTTCATTAGAGTTTCACTATGGTTGTGTGTTTGTCTCTTTGCATGAGGGACGGAACTGAACATTCTTGTTTAAAAATGTCAAGGACACTCTGATTAAAAGTACTTTTTTTAAATAATAATCATTCCTTCATTATACAGCTTCTGCCTCTCTTTCACCTAATTTAACAAAGAAAAGGGGAGGAATGACTCATAGAAACAGGACCTATTCTATTTCTCGGTCCTTACTGGGAATACTTTTGTTTTCAAAATCTTATTTTTAAAAAATAGAAGTGACAGAAATCCATGGGTTTTTGGAGACTACCCTGCCATCTATAAATCACTGTACTCATTCAAGACTGCCACCATTCTTTTGGTTAATTTCATTTCTGTCATTCTGTACCTTTTGTCCTGCTGCTTTACTGGAACCATCCTTACACAATTCTTCCCTGCCTTCGGTGTTGATGTCCCCTGAATGCTGCTTATACAGTCAGCTCTCTTAGTCATTGTTTGGTCAAGCTATAAATAACTCCCTTAATCCTTCCTCATAAATCATTTCTGATGTGATTCTCTGAAAGACTTTTAGTTGGTCAATGGGTGCCTAGTAGTAACATACCCAGAGCTAAGTGCAATGATCTAAGAGTCACCAAACGATGCCCGAGAGAAGCCGGGTGTGGTATTTAGGTGGGCTGGCGTGCGTGTCTTTGTTATTGGGACTCTTTCAGAGAAGGAATTTTAAGTCTCCAAACTAACTTGGCACAGGAACAGAGGAAGGAAGAATTTTTAATATCTTTCATCATATGGGACGTGGAGAGAGGAATGGCCTTGAAAATAATGAAAAGGGAAAGCTGGGGGTGGGGCAGAAATGAGTGTGCTTATCTTACATGGCCTGTTGGGTTACTCTGTATTATCTCTGCTGATCCATCTGGGGGCTTCTGTTTAGCTTTTGGTGCTGTCGCACATTATAAATCTTAAGGGAGGTTACTACCTATTTATGCTAAGTTTTTGTTTGTTTGCTTTTGTCTTTTGTCCTTTTAGGGCCACACTAGCGGCATATGGAGATTCCCAAGCTAGGGGTCCAAATGGAGCTACAGCTGCCGGCCTACACCACAGCCAGAGCAATGCAGGATCCTTAACCCACTGAGCAAAGCCAGGGATTGAACCCATGACTAGTCCTCATGGATACTAGTCTGGTTCGTTAACCACTGAGCCACACGGGAACTCCATTTTCTCTAAGTTTAATGCAATATTATATCAATAATTATCCCTTCCTATACTGCAGAACTGATCCAGGTTCCTTTTAGGTATATGCACTGATTTCTATTTTTCTGGTATCTATCTCTGATGTTATTCTAAAACCTATGTAAGTTTTTTCGTCTGGTATTGGTTATTCAACGACTACTTATATAGGCCAC
The DNA here is from genome assembly GCA_004024745.2 of Catagonus wagneri. NCBI lineage: Eukaryota > Metazoa > Chordata > Mammalia > Artiodactyla > Tayassuidae > Catagonus > Catagonus wagneri. The sequence goes on along the minus strand of PVHT021183556.1, from coordinate 9,196,874 downwards.
TGAAATCAGTGTGCTAATAAGGCACTAGCAGCAAATAAAAAACAGAATCAAAATAGAGAGCAGGTTTCAAAACAGCAGAATAAAAACAGAATTCATGGTGTTTGTGTATTTTTATGTGTTACTGGTAAGTGGTACTAGATACTTCACATGGAGCTATGACACAGCCAGGCATGGACAGGATGGTCTAGGAATGCTCATCAGCACGCTTACTAGACTGGTGATACAGAGGAAGACGAGATATCCCTTTATTTTTATAACGCATCTAACCAAGTCTCCCATAATCTTTTCGGTAGAGAGAAGGGAAAACGTGGGATGGAGATGGTAGCTCCTGAATACGAAGAGCTGAAGTGTGTCGATCTCTGACTGAGGAGTGATCTCTAGTTGCGTATGACAGCCGATCTCTCTTATGCCCTGTGTTCAATATTTTGTTTATGACTCAAATGCATACTATGCCCTTTAAAAGTTTGCAGATGATAGTTGGAAAAAATGTATTTTTAAAATAATTATTCAAGAAATCTTGCTAAGGAATGTTAAAATCAAGATGGAAAATTCTAGAAATGAACTGAAGATACTTTTTAAGTACTTTTACACTTCAAATAAACAACATAATAATAAGAGTGCATTGACAAGAGTATAAACAAACAAGCAAACAGAAAAAAGGAAACACCAACTGACCAGAAGCACAATGAACTAAAAATACTTGCCTTTAAAAAAATGTGCCATCATATGCTACTTTGGTAGAAGTACATTATTCAGAAGAGGAAGGTAATAGCTACACTATTTTCAAGCATAGATTAGAGTATCACTCCTGGGCTCTCCACTTTAAGCAAGACGCTGGCAAGACAGCTAAAGAATGATGAGGCATTTATTACATGAGATATAGTTGACTAATCTTTAGCTGTTAAGTCTTGAGAAAGTCTGAAAGATCAGAGAACCTTTAACTCCTGGGCAACAGCAGAAAAAAATGGAGGCAAAGATTTGGTGGAAATGAGCCAAACTTTTCCTGGAGGACTTGGAGGTTCCACAAAGAGAGAAAAAAAATTATCCAAAAAGTAAGAACCTCAACTTTTAGGTATCAAATATCATTTCCAAGTGAACAGGATGCTATTATAGTGAAGACTACTATGAAAAAAACTGGGAAACACTAAAAAAAACTCTAGTAAATACAGCTCTGTTCTTGTTGCTATTATTTTGAAATTCTTTTGGCACTGAAGTGTTCCAATTCCAAGGATAAAACATCATTTAGGTGGTAACAACTTAAAGCATATTTAAAGTGGCCCTAGGAGTTCCTTTCGTGGCTCAGCGGTTAGCGAACGCCACTAGCATCCATGAGGACGTGGGTTCGATCCCTGACCTTGCTCAGTGAGTTAAGGATCTGGCGTTGCTGTGAGTTGTGGTGTAGGTTGCAGATGCAGCTCAGATCCCGTGTTGCTGTTGCTGTGGTGTAGGCTGGCGGCTACAGCACCGATTTGACCCCTGGCCTGAGAACCTCCATATGCTGTGGGTGTGACCCTAAAAATACAAAAATACCATAAATAAATAAATAAATAAATAAATAAATAAATAAATAAAGTGGCCCTACTAAGGAAAACCTCTATATTGACACTGTTAATTAAAATTATAACTTACTTCTCTTAAAGCTTTAGCAGGGACAGTAAAGATGAGAACAACACAAACATTTCTGATCAACTAAATTCCAAATGATAACCAAGTTTTCCCTCTTTTGAGAATCTTTCTTTAGTAGAACTTAAATCAATCTAGGAAAGAAACTTCATAAATATGCCTTGATATCTCAAATCTCCACTCTGATGAGATTCTCTCACCTCTCAACTGTAACCACAGTCCTTTACATCACTGGATGAAGATCAGTAGTACAAATTATCTGATTATCATAATCTGTATATATGTCAATAGTCAACCAACATATATTCTGTATCAACCATGCTCCTGCCCTCAAGGATTACATTCCAGAGGGGAGATAACGAATAAACATATAAATGTCCTAGTAGCTCCTAAGGAGAAGACTAAATATGGGAATAAACTGTACCATGTGTGCTGGAGGCTGCTGTCTTAGTTTGGGTGGTCCAGGCCGCTCTAAACTCCAACATACTTCCTCAGGGCAGCCTTTCTTGACTATTCAAGTAGCAGACCAGTGTACTAGAGTCTCAGTAGCCACACAAAGACTTTAAGAAAGGGCGTTCCAAGCAGAAAGAAAGGCAAGTACAAAAACTCTTGAGATCAAAAGAAGCTTCATGTGTTCGTGAGATAAACAACAACCAATGTGGCTTAGCACAGTGACCAGCGAAGAAAACATAGGAACTAAAGATTAAAGTTCAGGGGGTGAGATCACAAAGGAATCCATAAGCTGCAGTAAGAGATTTAGATTTTATTCCATTCAGTGAGAAGCAGTGGAAGGTTTCAAGCCACGAACTAGTAACATAAGGAAGATCACTCTGGCTACTTTGTAAGGCATCGACGCCAGTTAGACCCATCAGTAGGCTGATGCAGGAGACAATGGCTTGGAGGAGATGATGAGAAACAGAGATGGTTAGAAGTTACTGAACTGAAAGTGGTACTTGCAAAATTTTACTTATTTGTCATCTGAAGCAACCAGGCAGATATCTGCTATACACTGAGATGGGCATGCATTTCATGTGCTGGGAGCAAAAAGACTTATGAGCTGAAACCTAAAGAAGCAATGCTCTGGACTTGTAAAACGTAAATGCCTAATCGCTACGTAAGTAGAAAAGCCAGCAGGGCAGGTAGTGCCAAAGCCTGGGCTGGAAATAGAAATGTGAACAGTGTCAATGCATAAATGGCTAAAGGTGGATGAGATTACCCTGGTCGGAGCTCTGGAACACCTGAGAACTATGCAGCCTGATGGAATAAAGGGTCCCAGAAAAGGCAACTGAGGAGGACTGAGCAGTCAGCAGAAGGGAACCCCGGAGACAAAAATCTTTCGTACACGATTGTCAAGTCGGATAAGGCCTGAGAAGTGCAGGCAAGTATAGCTCTGCTAACCTTAAGAACGGGGCCTGGGAGAGGGGGTACAGAAGCTTCACAAACCAACAGGACATTTCAGCTCTGCCACTGGGCATCTTCCTTAAAGCCAGTCTTGAATTTATGTTTTTACTTATATTGGAAATGTCAAGCACTTGGGGCTATTTTTTCCTACATCTTTGCTCATATATGCTCCAAAAAAAGTAAACTGAATGAACAAATGTCACTTAACATATCTTCAAAGCATTTCAAGATTGCCTTTCTCAAACCGGACACTACAAGCTGAAGTTATCTGCCAGCCACCACACTTCTTTCTAAACTACTGCTGTTCCTCACATATCCAGAAGAACCAATCACGCATTAGCAAAACTGTAAAAATAATTTCTTACTGAAGCAGGTGATTTGACTTGCTACATCAAAAGCTTAAAGTAGCTTTAAAAGAATAATTATAGCCATAGTAGTCTGATTCAATGACTTCTGATGCCATTCCAATTTCCTTTAACTTATGCGACTCTATCTTCACCAAAGAGCAATAGAAAAATGGCGGATAGCAAAACTTTAATGTGAATAAGAATCACAGAGGGTGCTTATCAATGCATATTATGAGGCGCCCCCATGTGAGGTATGGGTTATAAGGCCAGGCTCTATTTTTTTTAAGTTACCTTTCTGAAGAACTACCATGGAAATTCTGGCACAGTCTGTGAATGATACTTCGTGCAACAATGATGTAGAAATTTAGAACAAAATAATTTAGAACAAAATAATGTATGCAATAACAAACCCTTGGGAAAACATTTTTTGCCTATCCTAACCCCACCATTACAGATTCATTTTGGTAACTGTCAAGCACCCATTATGTGCCCAATTAAATCTGGTTTAAACATTTCCAAATATCTTGATTTTTTTCATCCAATATGTGTGCATCTATACTGATGTATATGCTCACATAATGCCGGACTGAAAAAAATAGGTATCTGCACAACAGCCTTACAAAACTAATGCCATCACCCTACAGTACATGCTTATAAACTTAGAAAATAATTTTCAACAGTTAAGGTCTCAGACAAGGGCTTACCTGCATTTCTGCAACTTGAATGTTTAAGTGAATGTGGAAAAGCTGATGTCAAAAGACCTATTTCAACAACTGAACCTGCGCTGTATGTGTTTTTGAATGAGTAAAAATATATCCTCATTTATCATTTTCTGCTGAATTCACACCTATATGAGCCTAGAAATTGTTTCCAACAGGTTTCCCATACACCATCACACGAGCGCAGCTTCCCGATTATTTGGAAAACACTTTAACATTTTCTCTGAAACTTATTCTAACGCTGAGTGGAGAGTTTTAAGAAAAAAGGGAAAGATAAGAGATCACTTTTCATATTTTAAGCGAAAGAACAAGTAAGCCACAGTAGAGGAAAAAAAGAGGTTGAGCAGCAAGGACAGGGATGATGTAAAATTGTTTGAAATAAGAAATGAAATCAAGAATTAAAAATAGAATTACATTTTCTGTTTGGCAATACACAAACAACACTAAGTGCACTTCATAAATTTCACTATTGTTGCTCTAAGTGATATTACCATAAATCACATTAGTAGCGTACTCGGCATTTTTTAAAAGCAAAAAGGATTGAGAGTGTCAATAAGTTTAAACAGCTCTGTTATCTCCAACGAGAGTGGACGAGAAATTACGAGAGCTTTTACCAGGTCTGAAAGCCCAGCTCTGACGCCCCCACTGTTGCTACCCTCTCCCTCCGGCTGCAGTGCGATGCAGAGCGGCGTGGCCAGTGACCTGCTGGAGCACGCTCACTGCTGCTTCCTTCGAGTTTTTACCTGATGTGCCAGGGGCGATGGCTGTTTGCCCCTTTTCTCATCGCGGACGGGGAAGAGAGACTTCAGCAGCTTCGGCATCTGCGGCACAAAGGATCTTACTGGATTCAAGTAGGAGGCCGCTAGGCTACTGAGTCCTGTCAAAAATATCAAAAGGAAAAAAGATAAGGCAAAGACAATTACGGAGACATTTGCTTTACTATAAGTTGGCCAAATATCATTTGCAAGCAAATCTAACAATATAAATAAAAAAATATCCTTCAAAATTAGTATTAAAAATAATATTATTACAGCTACCCTCCAACACAACGGTGTTTCCTTTTCTAATTAAATAGTAGCAACTGGGGTACTTCTAAAATGCTCTAATATCCAGTGTTTCTTTTAAATCCAAAGGGTGATCCAGCCCCAGTCCTCATCACTACTGGTCAAGTACTAACTCCTGCCTTAGAATAAAATGTGGCATTTCTTTTTCTTTTTTCTTTTTGCTTTTTAGGGCCACACTGGCAGCATATGGAGTCCCCAAGCCAGTGGTCGAATCAGAGCTATAGCCACTGGCCTACACCAAAGCCACCACAAAACCAAATCCAAGCCGTGAATGTAACCTACACCACAGCTCATGACAACACTGTATCCTTAACCCACTGAGCGAGGCCAGGGATCAAACCTGTGTCCTTATGGATACTGGCCAGATTTATTTCCACTAAGCCACAACGTGAACACCATTTTTAAATCATATCGCCAATGACACACATGTACATTCTCCATCTAGAATTTAAACTCTTCAAAGTCAGGGACTCTATCTTATTCAGCTTTAATTTTTCATATGTTTACTGAATGAAGATGATCAAACTGACCTTTCAGGAAGACAGTGGTGTTCGGGTTGTTTTTATAAGACAGGGATAGATGCCCTGAACCAACCACGTTCTTACTTGCTCTATTAGTTACCAAAGGCTGGGAGGTCAGACATGCAGATAATGCTCATGATGTAAGAAGACTTCTTTCCCCTTAGTAAATAAAACTAAATTTTTAGGATAATCTAATCCAAGTCATAAATGAATGATTTAAAATAATTGTACCCTCATAACACTTAAAGAATAAGCCAGGAGTTTCTGTCGTGGCTCAGCGGAAACCGATCTGACTAGTAACCATGAGGACAAAGGTTTGATCCCTGGCCTCACTCAGGGGGTTGGGGATCCGGAGTTGCCATGAGCTGTGGTGTGCAGGTCACAGATGCAACTCGGATCTGGTCTGGCAGGCCAGCGGTGACAGCTCCAACTTGATCTCTAGCCTGGGAACCTCCATATGCTGAGAGTACGGCCCTAAAAATACCAAAGGAAGGAAGGACGGACCTGAGGCATCTGTATACGAGGCTGTGCACCCCCACCTTGATTCCACACTGGCCCCTGAGATGACACAAGTTCATGGCCACACAGTTGGTACACAGACCTAAAGAGCTGTAAGGTTTGTTTTACACTGTCCACAAAGGAGAATATTAACTCTAAGTAAACCATGGAAAGTTATGTAAGATATTTTGTAATCATGAGCACAATCACTAAAAAATAAAGCAAAGAGATAGCTATATGACAAGAGATATGTCAAAACTGAGTTCTAAAAAGGTAATTTATAAGAAAGCCAAAATAGGAATGAAAGAAAAAAGAGGAGAGAAAAAAACAAACAAAAAGTTTCAGATGAATAAAGAGCCAAAAGATATAATCGTCCAAATGCTGAGAAAAAATAATTATGGACAATCTTGAGTTCCCTGGTGCCTCAGCAGGTTAAGGATCTGGCATCGTCACTGCTGTGGCTCTGGTTACAGCTGTGGCGTGAGTTCAATCCCTAGCCTACAAACTTCTGCATGTCATGGGCATGGCCAAAAAAAAAAAAATTAGGAAAAATCTAAAATTTTACATGCAGTTAAACTAACATTCTAGAGGGAAGATGGCCGCTAATTAAATATTTAGCCAATAATCAACCAAAGGCTGCATCTACCACAAAGAGAGACTATCGGACATAATGTGTCTCCTAAAGGAAGGACATAAAACTACCCATTCATTTAACCTACCTCCCACCCCTCCCACAAATTAGCCTGAATCTGATCAAGGCTGGAGCTCTAACTACCAATTTTCAAGAAATACATGGGACAGAGAATCATGTTTAAGTAAACTGATGAGAGGGACTTCCCATCTTGGCTCAGCGGAAACGAATCTGACTGGCATCCATGAGGTTTCAGGTTCCATCCCTGACCTCACTCAGTGGGCTAAGGATCCAGAATTGCCGTGACCTGTGGTGTAGGTCGCAGATGCGACTTGGATCCTGAGTTGCTGTGGCTGTGATGTAGGCCAGCAGCTACAGCTCCAATTCGACCCCTAGCCTGGGAACTTCCATATGCCATGGGTGCAGCCCTAAAAAGACCAAAAAAACAAAAAAAAAAAGGTAACCTGATGAGAAAATCACCAGCAAAAATAAGAATGTACAGAGTATACCATACACTCTGATCTCTCCAACCAATACAATGCAACAGGGGAAAAAGAGGAAGAGGAGCATACAGTCTAAACAGACTTAAGGCACATATCAGCTAATAACAATGAGTGAACCTTACTTAAGATTTTCATTAAAACAAAGATATTCTTGTCCAGCTGGAGAAACCTAAACCCTGACTAGATGTTTAACGATATTTTGGAATTATTTTTAATTTTTCTTAGGAGTGAAATGTTAGTATAGGTATTGCTATAAGATACACATACAAATATTTACAAATGAGACAATATCTGGGATTTGCTTCGAAGCCATCCTGAGAGTGTGGAGACATCGTGGGAATTCAGATAAATAAGACGGTGATGCACTGATCATTCTGAAACTAGGAGGGGCACCTGAGAGCACATCAAGTTGCTTTTCCTACTTCCGTATGTCTGATATTTTCCATAGTTAAAGGATTCTTGAAAGTGAGAGCAAATTAAAAACTTTAATATAGAAAAGAAACAGTTTATCACTAAAAAAATGACGACTACTAAAAGCACTAATGATAGATATTTACTAAAAAAGAAACTAAACTCAGAAGTGTGGAGTGAGGTATAAGAAGCTATGATGAGCAAAGTGGTAAATACGTAAATCAAGTAAAAACTGATTAGAATTTTTAAAAAATTTACAGAATTTTAAAACAGAGTAGTAGCTTATGATCAAGTAATTTCACTCCTAGGTATTTACTCAACAGAGATGTTACAAAAAGACCTACACAAGAACAAGCTTTATCCACAGAAGCCAAAAACTGGCAACAAATCACATGTCCATAAACTGAAGAACGGATTAAAAATTGTGATAAATTCGATTATGATAGTGAAATATCTCTCAGCAACAAAAAGAATTATTGATACATGCAAATGGTATGGATGATTTAAACAAATATATTCAGATATGCTGAGCAAAAGAAGCTAACACAAAAGAGCATGTACTATATGATTCCATTCACATGAAATTATAGAAGAGGCAAAACTAACCTGAAATCAGAACACTGAATGACTGTGGGGAGGAAATGAAGTCATGTAAATCTTCTATATCTTGACCAGGGTATAAGTTACACAGATAAATACATTTGTCAAAATTCATTGAAAATGACCCATTTTCAAGAGAAAAGCTGTCAGAAATAGACTATGAGATTAGTCCCTAGGCTGAATTTAGCTGATAAAAGTTTTAAAAGCAGTTTTTATACACAGGTCCAAGGATGTAAAGAATATATAGCATCTTAACAAATACACAGAGAGGAAAAAAGAATATCAGCAGAGAAATTAGAACTGTTAAAAAAAAGCAGGCCTTCCCATTAATGGCTCAGCAGGTTACAAACCCAACTAGTATCCATGCGCTTGTGGGCTCAAGCCCTGACCTCACTCAGTGGGTTAAGGATCAGGTGTTGCTATGAGCTGTGATGTAGGGCGCAGACGTGGCTTGGATCTGGTGTGGCTGTGGCTATGGCCATGGCTTGCTGCTGCAGCAGCGATTCGACTCCTAGCCTGGGAACTTCCACTGCAGGTGCAGCCCTAAGGAAAAATGAGAAGAAGATGACGAAGAAGGAGAAAACGGAGGAGAAGGAAAAGGAGAAGGAGAAGAAGAAGGAGAAGAAGCAGCAGCAGCAGCAGCAGCAGATGTCTTTCCTGACAATTCAGAAATATTGGTATTTTAAAATAAAAAAAAAGAGGCAAACAGAAATTCTAGAACTAAAAAGAATAGTAACTGAAATTTTAAAATTATTTGGATGTGCTTAACGGAAGACTAGAAATAGCAGTAGAAATCATCCAATCAGAAGAAACATGAATAAGAAAAAAGATGAAAAATTAGAATAGTGCTTTTGTGACCTGTAGGGCAATATTAAGCAATATAACGTGTGTAATTAAATTCTCAGAAGGAGTAGAAAGAGAAAAGCACAGGGAAAACATAAAATGAACTAATAGCTGAACAACTCCTAAATCTGCTGGAAAAAATCTCAGTGTTCATATCTAAGAATATCAGTGAAACCCAAGCAAGATAAACATTAAGAAAACTATGTCTAAGCATATCAATGCCCAATTCTTAAAAAGAAAAATAAAGAGAAAAACTGGAAGGCAAACAATATAAACAAAGATATACTACATGTACAGGGAAAGTAACACATGATGGCTGAATTCTCATCAGAAAAGGGGTCTAAAGTTAATGCAACATCTGAGGTGCTAAAGGAAAACAAGTTATCAACTCAGAATGCTCTACCTAGTGAAAATATCCTTCAAAAAAAGTGAAACAAAGATATTCTCAAAAGAAGAGACCCTTCTCCAGAAAAACTGCACAATAAGAAATCATACAGCCTAAAGAGAAATAACATCAGGTGAACATAAGATCTTCAGGAGAGAGTAAATAGTGACAGACACAGTAAAAATGAAGCAAAATATAAAAGATTATCTATAGTCTCAATTTGCTATAAGAGTGGTTATACCAGTGGTTGTTTTAAAGCAAAAGAATAAAAAAATAAAATAACTTTGTGAAATGAGTCAACATCTGTAAAAGATATAACAATAATACAAAATAAGAGGGGTAGGGGAACAGGTAAATGGAATTATGCTGTTGCAAGATTCTTATATTTGTGCAGTGGAAGTAGTACATTATTAATTCTAAGTAGACTGTGGTAAGTTAAGTATGCCTACTAGAATGCTTGAGCAAAGACATTAATAAACAAATACAGGTATATCAAAAAGCCAAAAGAAAGAATAAAATCCAAAATTACAAAACATTTTTCAATTACCCCCAAAGAAGGCAAAAAAGATTACAGTCGAAAATATAAATAACTAAAAAGGTCAAAAAGAAACCAATACCAACATGGTAGATATAACAATAATATTAGATGTTAAAGAACTGAATATGCCAATTAAAAGGCAGAAATCAATGGACTAGATTTTTTTAACAGTTAAACCTAAATATGCTATCTATAAGGCAATCACTCTTAAGGACAAACATAGGCTAAAATTTAAGACCAAAGAAAATCTTCACCATGCAAGCGACATGCAAAATAAAGTTGATGTGGCCGTATTAATAGCAAGCAAGACAGATTTCAAAGAGTATTACCAGAGGGTTAAAGGGACATTTCATGATGAAAAACATCACTTCATCTGCAAAAAATAACAATTCTAAGTGCATGTATACCTAATAACAGAGTTACTTTCTAAATAAATGATGAAAAAACTGATACAATTAAGGGGAAAATTAGATAATTTTCACAATCATATTTAGAGATTCAATGCCTTCTGTCAGTGACTGATATAACAAGTATGGGGGGGAAATCTGTAAATATACAGCAGATTTGAACAAGGTTATCAACCACTTTCACCAGATATGTACAGAACACTAAGCCCCAAAACAGAATAGACTTTTTCAAGTACGCACAGAACATTTACCAAGATACAACAGCCTCAAAAAATTTCAACAGATTGAAATTTTGAAGTCTATTCTCTGCCCATAATGAAATTAATTCAACAATAATATAATAATCCCCCAAATTCATGAAAATGAATTAACATGCTACCATGTTACTACCATGAATCAAAGAATAAATTAAGAGGGAAATTAGGCTAACTAAAATAGAATGCTAATGAAAGCACATTATGCCAAAATCTGTGAAATGCAGAACGAAATAACAGAAATCAATGAAATAGAAAATAAAACCAAATGTTGGTTCTGTGAGAAGACTGAGAAAACTAATAAACCTGTCTCAAAAAAAGTATTTAAGAAAAACAAAACAAAAAGTATCCACATTAGAATAAGAAGATGTAACATAATAACAGATCCTATAAACATTAAGAGGTCAATAAAAGTATTTAAGAAAAACAAAGAAGACAAAAATTATCAATATTACAATTAAAAGAGAACATAACAGATGTTATAAATATTAAAAGGTCAATAAAGGAGTATTCTAACAGCTATGAAAATGAATTCAATAATTTAGATGAAATAGAAATTTCCCTAAAAAACATAATTTATGAAAACTTATAAATACAAAAAGTTAACTTTATATTAAAGAAATTGAGGTCATAATCTAAAATCTTTCCACAGAGAAAATTCCAGGCCCAGACAGTTTCACTGGTAAATCCTGTCAAACATTTAAGGAGGAAGTAAAAGCAAGTTTACATAAAGTCAGAAAAAAAGATGAGTAAATTTTTCCCAAGCCATCTGGATGAGGCCAAGATAATCATGACACCAAATCTAACAAAGACATTGCTATGAGAAAGTACATACCGATATTTATCATAGGACATACAGAAATTCTCAACAAACTATTAAACAAACAGAATCAAACAAATATAAAGGATAACACATCACGATCAAGTGATATTTATCACAGGAATGCAAGATAAATTCAACATTCAAAACAATGCAACTCAACATGCTAAGAAAGGGAAAAAATAAAAGCAGATATTAACCAGTAGGACAGTGGTTACCTGGTAGGAAATTCTGACTTAAACTATTTCTGATAGATGCTCAAATTTCAGGATGGTGATTAAAAAAGAAAAGCATTAACTCACCTGGATCAGGAGAATGGTTATTTTGGGGGGCGGCAGTGGGAGCTATTCCTCTAGATACTGCAGTTTGCGACACGTCCTGTTGACTTTCCCACCGGCCCTATTAAGGACAAAATCAGTAATTTTGAATCATATCGATTAATAAACCAAAAAAATCTAAAGTTACAGAGGAGAAAATGTTACACATTAGTAAAGCTTTATTATCGATGCAGAATATGATCATTGTGATCACTTAAAATACTTTTCCTCTTTAGAGAACTGATCTCCCCTATAGAAATAACTCCTCTCCTTTGGCCTCCCCTTCCAGTTAGAATTTACAGTCTCCAACCCGTATCCTGCTGCTTCTCACAACAAACGGATGTAATAAGGCATTCCTTTTGAAACCCTCCTTAGGTCATTTCCAATCTTCGGTCTCAAGATAACCTCTTTCACTTCTGATTCTCGACTGAAACCCAGGAACAACTCCAATACCGTCAGGCATCTCTCGTCTCCTGAAGCGTGTCTTTCCATCCACTCACAGACCAGTGATGACAGTAAAAATTCTAGGACAGCGTACTAATGAGTCTCTCACTTTTAACAGGTACTAAAGATGAGTTCCAGTTAAGCCTGAACCAAGCAATCACAAGTTCCTGATAATGGACGTCAATGAATTAACAAGTCAAATTGGACTCTCAACTTATGTTGCAAATTACCATTAAAGAGATTTCATTACATAATCCAGGAAAAATGCCCGTCAGGTGATGGGCTGATTTACCATGCTAAAACTTGTGGTGATCCCACCAAAGCACTTTTAACAGCAGTCCCATCCAGTAAAGAAATAACCCTCAAACAGCAAAAAAACCCAAGTCTTTTCAATGATGACAGAACAAATATGGGGGGAAAATCAGTAAGGATACAGCAGATCCAGTATGCTGGATACTTGCATACTGGATGAGATGCAAGTCTTTTCAATGCTGTATGCTCCCTTTTGATCCTCTGATAATCACTCTGACTTCTTTTTCACCGGTTTTTTAAATGATATTTTGTATTTAAGCTAGTACTCCACAGGTGCGTGATCCAAACAATTGCCTGGGGTCCTCATTAGCAATCGCCTGCCAAGTAAGTTCTTCACTGCTCCTGAAGATGGATGGAGGTGGAAAGCCCTCTTAGGTCACAGGCGTGTATTGGAAACCTATCTGCTTTTAGCAGCAACCTAAGTACTGATCATAAAATCAATAAGCCCTAAGTGATCTGGATCCTGTTTACCACTTTCCCGAGGAACTCTCTCAGCCCTGGATAGTTCAAAAAAATGGTATGCTGCTCAGCATTAGGAAGCAAGGAAACAAAAGGTGCGTGAAGAGATGATGAGGGAAAGACGAATTCTGAGACACTTCACTTAGTAGCATTTGTGTTACTATGAGTCACACACTGATTTACATACTTTCAAGTTGCATGACTGTTTTTTTGCATTTAAATTTAATTATCTGCCTGGGAAGCCGCAGCTTTGTGTGCTCTGGGAGAGCACAATCAGGTGGCTGGACCCCTAAGGTCACCACTCCTCAGAGATTCTCAGAGGAAGAAAAGCCCGGTACTTTGTTCACAGTCTTAAGTTCATGCAAGGCTGTTCTGAAGACAACTTACTTAGTTTGGGAATAAATCTGTTTTCATATTTTAGATTTTTCTTCCGCGTTTGGCAGCTGACATAGTGGCACTCTGTCCCTTAAGAAAACTAAGGACCTGGTTTTGAGTCAGCACCTCAGCTGTTTGGTGTATAGTGTGGCCCAATGACAAAGTAGGTGTCACTTCTCCAAGGCACTCTCAGGGCCCTGCAAGCTTCCCGGGTAATTTTTCCCAGCTGGCACTCCCACACATAATGTTGCTCCCAAGTATGAATGGAAGCAGTGACTCTTGCTGTCTCGTGTATTCAAATACCTCAAGTGAGAACACTTGAAAGGATGCAGAGAGAGTTCACACAGCCCCTCAGCCACGCTGCCAGCCCTATGGGAGAACATCCCGTCTCCCCAGCCGTCATCTCGATCTTGAGGGATCTCACGTGCCAGGAGTTCCCAGGTCTTGTTGACCAGAGACAGGCACACAGAGTGTCTCAAACGTCTCTGGGATAGAACCGACTCTGCTTCCAAGGGAGCAACAAATGTGGATGATCAGCTGGGTACAACACTCCTCCCTCCTCTTTCTGACGCCCACAGAACTCTGGGGAAACACGCCACTGAAATCATCCGCTATATTCTTTTTCTCTAGCAGTACAAGTCCATCATCCTGCCAGAAGTGAAATTTGTGGTCCAGGGTCTAGCAACACAAAATGCCCCCCGGGGACAAGGCAATTAAGTGTCCTTCCAATGAACTCTATGTGCCTGGCTGCTCCAGAGTTATCCTCCCCTTACTGAAGTGTTGGGGGAGAAAAAGGAGCAGCCCAGCTAAAGGTACTTCAGAGGAAGATGAACTTGGGACAAGAAATAAAAAGGACCTGGGCAGGCACCGGATCTTTCTGCTTTCTTACGAGCTCAGCTCCCAAGAGGAAAGTGTGTGGCCTTTTTTCCCTTCCCCCACAGTAAAGTACACTACTACTGAAATCTGAAGAGAGAAATTTGTGATGTTTCTGATACTCTTCACACCTATGGATCTTCAGAATCAGCCACAAGGAGAAGATCTAAGAGAGAAGACTCTGGCTTTGCTTTGGGTCCTTAAACTAACTTCATACTCCTTAGGGATTACTTGTGCTAACAGGCTCAATTCAAAGAAATAAAATCCTGAGGTAACAATTATTTGGAGCTAGCACTATGCTTAAAGGAAAAGCCCCACAGGAAAAGACACAGAAGGCTCTCAGCCGACCTAAGGAAGAGGCCGGTCCCCCTGGGGAACCTCTAGTTTTCCTGCTACTACTCTCCAGACAGGCACAAGAGCTTTGGGTGTTCCGTGAAGAGGTCTGGTTTTGATCAGGAAAGTGACAAAGAGGTATAAATAAAGAGAAGTGCCAGTGACATTCCAGGTCCAAAGGTGGCTTCTAATGCAGCTAGAGAAGAAGTGACTCATATCTGGCACCAGCCTCAGCCAGGGCACACTAAGTAACCGCAGTTTTCAGGAAAGTGATGGAACCAAAATGCACAGCTCGTTTTATTAGCTGAATACTCATTTAAGCTTCTGCCTTCTTTTAATTGCATCAAAACCTCCAATCAGAAAATGACAATCCCTTATAATTTATTTAAAAATAGTAATTCCACAAAAATGGCTTTAATAATACCAGTATTTTTATGTTGACTGAGCTCCTTGTATTGCAAAAGATCACAATGCACACCCACTGTTTAGATGGAAAAACAATCTGCTGAACTTAATTCTGCACCTAAATATGGGTTTAATCTGGTAGACTGGTCATAAAAAGTTTGCTAAATTTTTCTTATTTTCTATAAAAAAGCCTGCCTTACAGTAACGCTGAACTAGCCAGTAACAGTAAATAACAACATCACCGTGATTAGGAATATTTTACATTGAAAAGCTTATCAAGAGTGATTTCTCTTAGGCCATAAGGTGAAATCAAAAGTTGGGAGTAGTTAACAAAACTCAATTTATCTTTTTAAGATTAATTAGCTCATCAATTCCATCTCGGTGGAGCTCAGTAAAACAATTCTAATTTTAATATGCAGTGAACATCAATAAATAAGGGCATGCAGAATGCGGCTGGCCAAAGTCAGAGTGTTTAGGCCAGAGTGGGAGACTGTTTTTAACACTTTACCACATCCTCCCACCTCCGCAAGAGCCCTAATCCCATCAAAATCTCTGCCCCTGCCTCCTGGTGACCTTTCAGTGTTACTTTGCTCCCAAATGTCTATAATCTTTGCCTCGATATTAACCAAAAATTAGGCATGGAAGACCTGAAACTACTCTGTGGCCGCTCGCTCCCTACCTACTTCTTCTTTTATATTTATTTATTTATTTATTTATTTATTTATTTATTTATTTATTTATTTATTTTTGGTCTTTTTAGGGCCGCACCTGCAGCATACAGAGGTTCCCAGGCTAGGGGAGCTGTACCCCTCAGCCTGTGCCACAGCCACAGCCACGTCAGATCTGAGCCACGTCTGTGACCTACACCACAGCTCACGGCAACACCGGATCCCTAACCCACTGAGCGAGGCCAGGGTTCAAACCCCTGTCTTCATGGATACCAGTCAGATTCATTAACCACTGAGCCACAGTAGGAACACCGGGTCCCTGCTTCTAAACACAGTTCCAACCAACCTAAATGTCGTGTTATTGAGCAGGCAGGGACACAGCACACCAGATTCTGTAGTCTGTAACTCTGATTTCATCACCAGAAAAAGAAGGATAGACACTGAGATAATGGAACAGAGAACCCAAAAACAAGCCCACATGAGTTTGCAAGGTACATGTTAACTCACGTGACTATAATTTTCAATTACTTCAAAATACAGTTTCTAGCATTTTAAGCATAAATTCCAGGTTAAAATTACCTTCCTCAACTCAACTTCCTTCTACAGCAAGGAAGCCAAGATGGCCACAGTGAGCACATTTAGTTTGTTTCCAACCTCCTGCCATTATAAACCATGTGGCAATGGACACCCTGGTATCCATGTCATCTCATGTGTCTGTAAGCACTGCTGCTATGTGAAGGCGTTTAACAGGACCTGGAAAATTTGTATGTCATTTAGTTCAAACATATCCCAGTCCTGAGGAATTCTATCAAGGGTAACATTAATAACAATTCTGAATAAGGCAGTGACATACTTGAAGACGTTTTTCATTGTTTCATTTAAAAGGTCAAAGCGAGGAACCTCTGTTCCTTGCTGCTACTGGTAGTTGGCAATGTTTTTCTCGATAGTAAGAAAATACAATTTTAAGAATATTTATTTTCCCTAAAAATCTTTTTAAGATATAAAAAGTTTTAAGATATATAAGTTCTAGATGATAAAACTACTGAGAGGCCCCTCATCTGCAAATGCGGGGGCCACTCTGGGTCCCAAATGAAGTGAGCCTGGAATCAAATCCCTCTTGCTGAGTGTTTTTATCGCTTTGTTTCCTAGCATCAGTTTTAATCCTGAATTCCTGGCTCTTGAAACAGGCCTGTCCATTAACTCTGCCTCAGAAGAGGTTTCCTCTCCCTATCCCCTAGTGAAAAGCAAAAGGTCACCGATTTTGATAGGTGGAAATTCACTTAACCTACTGATCGGGACAAGGTGAGAAGTCAAGTGATGCCCATGGTGACAGTGCCAAGGTGTTGACAGGAGCCCAACTGTACCTGGTAACCGTCCAGGGGCCAAGGGAGCCTAGAGTCCACAGGAAGATAAAATGACAGCTCCTTGGCTCACCTGGAAGCACAGGGAGTAAGAGGCACTGTTTTCTCTGACAAGGGCACCCCTCTCTGCAGAGCGCGGGCTGCTGCAGTGCGGGAGGGGTGAGAGAGGCCAGGCTCCGAGCGGGACTGTAAACTGCCGCAGCGGGAGAAAGGGCACCTCACTGACAACAGCTCAGTATACACACTGAGACGGAGTGGAGAGACCCAGATCCCTGCGGTGACAGCACTGGGACACCAGGCCTGTCTGAGACGGTGGAAACCAGCCTTCCCTCATCTTCGCCAAGTTAGCCAGGGTCCCAGGAAATAAGATGACCGGAAAACGGAAGGTGCTGGTAGAGCAACAAAAAACGTGTAACGTTATTTACTCATTTAAATCGCCATATCCTGCTAACTTCTCCCAAACCCTCCACAGGAACTCCCCGGGAAAGGCTCCCACAAACTCTTCTAACACCAAACACGGTCGTTTTAGTCCTCATTATGCTCTCCCAAGAATATGGAAGGAGTTCTTCCTAAAACTTCCCCATCAGTTTCCAAGCTGCACCTCCCCGCCCGACCCCCCACCCAGCCCCATCTCTGTGATCAAACCCCTCATATTGTTTCAATCGGTCTCGGAGCCCCCAACACCTAGCTTCAGCTCAGGCTCTCGGGCCCTTGAACAGACAGACACACCATTTTCTCCCCTAGCCTGTTTGCTTCACCGTCACCC
Organism: Catagonus wagneri; assembly: GCA_004024745.2. NCBI lineage: Eukaryota > Metazoa > Chordata > Mammalia > Artiodactyla > Tayassuidae > Catagonus > Catagonus wagneri. Next base: position 9,178,996 of record PVHT021183556.1, on the reverse strand, counting down.
AGTCTCCCTTCCCTCAGTCCAGCCCGTTTTCCTGCCTAGAGTCCGAGACCCCACCCCCCGAGTATGTCCTGAGTCTCACTTCCCCTCCCAACCGCTGAGCCTTCCCCCACCTGCTCTCCCCAGCTCACTGCTGCCTCAGTCACGGAGTGCGTCCCCATACGCACATCACCCTACTGTGACTGTAGGGACCACAGCCAGGAACGCCAGTGGGGTTTAGGTGGACTCCCTAAAAGGCCCTTCAGCAGCCCAGCTCCGCCACCGCTCCGTGGTACATGATGCAGGAACTCCTGAAACAAGGCCCCTTTCCTCTGGGCTCTGCCCCACACCGTGCCCTCTGCCTTACTCACTCCGCATGTGCTGCCACAGACACGGCAAGCTCTTTCCTCCTTCTACCTGCTGTTGACGCTCCTGCTTGGACCCCTTCCCCGCCTTGGGTGGAACTTATCACCTTTCAGCAAGAAGCTTAAGCTCCTCTCTGCAGCAGCTCTTGGTCTCTGAATCATGCCTCTAAAAATGTGCACCCCTCCCCCAGGTTCCTACTCTTCCTAGGCATGCTTCTACTTGGGAATCTATGTTCCTTCATTCTATTCACTTGGTGTAGATGAAACACAATCATTTATTTCAAGTGCACATACTATTATTTTCTCCACTTAAATGTAAGTAAACTAGGGGAAGATGAAAAAGCTGAAGAATTTTGGCCACTTTTTTCAAGGAACTTATTGTAGAGGACTTGGGATGGATTTCTTTCTTTCTTTTTCTTTTTTTTTCTGGTCTTTTTTCTTTTTAGGAATCTCCGAGGCATACGGAGGTTCCCAGGCTAGGGGTTGAATCAGAGCACAGCTGCTGGCCTACGCCACAGCCACAGCAACGCTAGATCCTAGCCACATCTGTGACCTACACCACAGCTCACGGCAATGCCGGATCCTTAACCCATTGAGCGAGGCCAGGAATCAAACCCACGTCCTTATGGATACTAGTCGGGTTCAGTAGCCACTGAGCCCCGAAAGGAACGCCTTTGGGCTGGATGGATTTCAACAAAACCCCACAAAGTCATGCTTGTTTCATGTAAATATATTTTCCTTAAAATACTTTTTATATAACTAGTGACCACAATGAATTTTCCAAAAACTCTGCTTTGTTTAGATAACCATGACTGTGTTTATCAAGAGCTATGCACACCTATCAGTGGACCCAGATCAAGGAGTACTAAAGTCCAGCAGACTTTCAGAGGCATGGTAGGTGGTCAGTGAACTGAGGGACTGGAGACCAATCTATATGTCTATAAACAATGAGACAGACATAGATTTAAGATTTAGATTGCTGGTAGTCTGCCTGAAATCATAGGATATAAATACATGTAAATGTACTATTTCAGACAAACTTCTGGTAATCTAGATCTTAAAAATGAATCTAATTTTTCATCAACTTCATTGTTCTTCCTAAGTTTTTATAAGGAAAATTCAAAACATATACAAAAACAGAATGTAGAATAGTGAACAAGACTAGAAAGAGCAGCATGAGCGAGGTCTTTGATAATTATTACATCGCCAACCTTCTTTTATCCATACCCCACTCTTCACCAAGGTTATTCTCAAACAACCTCCTGATGTCAAACCATTTCATATGACACTTTCGACCTCCTCAAGGGCTAAGGTAACCAATATGGAGAACCTTGCTCACAAGTAGTAGCGCCAGCATCTAACGAGGTCCCTCAAAAAATGGCAGGCACAAAACTGTGTTATATGACATTCAGTTACAACTATTTCAAGTGTGATCCCTTTAAGTAAATGCTAATGAATGATCTATGCTTAAAACTCTGTTAAATTGGGGAAAGCTATGTTAACAAGCAAAATACATTCCACCTAACAATATTTGTATTCCCTTTTCTTTCTTCTAACAAATATCAACTTTTAGACATAATCTTATTCTACCTACATTCCCAATCATTGCACCAATATGTTACTATTACAAATCTGATACAAGGAGTTCCCGTTGTGGCTCAGCAGAAACGAATCTGACTAGCATCCATGAGGATGCAGGTTCGATCCCTGGCCTTCCTCAGTGGGTTAAGGATCTGGCATTGCAGTGAGCTGTGGTGTAGGTCGCAGACGCGGCTCAGATGCTGAGTTACTGTGGCTGTGAGGCAGGACAGCAGCTACAGCTCCGATTAGACCCCTAGCCTGGGAACCTCCACATGCAGCAGGTGCAGCCCTAAAAAGCCAAAAAAAAACCAAAAACAAAAAAAAACTTATTCAAAGTTCCTTTTCTAACACAAACAGGAAGACTATTTTCAACAGAAATAAGAACTTAAGCAACTACATTGTTTTTTAACCTTTAAAAAGTAGACTGATAATAAGGTCTACATAACATTATTTTAAATGACAGATTTTTTTTAAAAAACCCTAGACGCTTTCCAATAAATTTGACATAGTGTAGAAAGGTGGGAGAAATTTTGGCAGGCAAAGCTCGCATGAGATATTTGAAAGGAGGAACGGTGAATGGGAAATAGGTCTAAGACGGAGAGAAACAGTTAAAAACACTTACCTTGTTGCTACCTAGACTGTTGGATGGAATGAGATCCTGTCGGCTGCCAGACAACTGAATAAGAAATAAAGAGGGGGGTTAGTCCTTCATGTGCAAAAGTACACAAATCTATGGTCCTAGAAATACAAGACCTTGAAAACCAAATCAACAGAACATTAAGCTGGATGGTATCAGAGAGGCTGTCAAGACTAACGCTGCAAACTAGACTAGTGGCCTTCGGGACACTGTTAGGCACAGTACTTTTGAAAAAGGAACTGATGAACCATTTTAAGATGGGAGGTTTAAGTAAGGTCAGATACCCAGCTTACACCGAGGCAATAACCACCTGGGCTGAGTGCAAAATGCTTCATGTGTTCACCCCTTCATCGGAAGGGCACCATGTCACTGGTTACCTCCTCATCTGATGACCCCTTTCTCTGGGTATTGGAGCAAATGTACACACACAAGCCATTTTAAACCTAAATACCAAATCTCTGCACATACCAGCACATTTTAATACATCATTTTCTGAAGGATTGAGAAGATATTTATGCTGAGTTAAATGTTATTTTTTACTGTCTGAGAACGTTCCCAGTATTTCTGAGATCACCAGTGATGTCATTCAGTCTCACAGGGGCCACGTGTGCCCTTCAGCTTGACCTCCTCCTACCTCTCGCTGTGATCTCTCCAACACACAGGCTAAGGGTCAGCTGCTCTTTAATGCTGTACCCTGCTCTGTCTTGGTGTAAAGTTCAGACAGAGGTGTACGATTTCTCAAATCCACATCTTTACCAAAGGTAAGGAAAGGAGAGATATATCACAGGGCCACAAGCATACTTCTTTGTGAAGAATTATTTGTAAGCTTAACAGGCATATAAATTCTATCTATGTTTTAAAACACAATGAAAAAGTTATGACACTGTAACAAAAACCTAACCCACTTTACTCATTTACGCTACCTGGATGGCCTTTAAGTAACTGAGTTTGTAAACCTAGTACAGACTTCTCTATTTAGAATTCAGTTAAGCCCAGAAAATTCCAGCGGCGCTCCCTGGGCACTTGGACGGTTTTGCTTTATTTCAGCTAACACCCGCCGCCACCGTGTGAGGCACTGGTGACGTGAACATCAATGCGAAACACCACAGAGGACTCAGGTGGGTACTTTCCCTGTAATATCAGGAAGAACAGTGACAGAGGGATGCACCGGTGCCACAGGGGAGAGAAGGGGATACTTACATCTGTTAAGAGAAGGAAATGACATCCGAGATGAGACTTAAAGGACAGAGAGGAGTTAGCCAAGGAAAGAGGGGGAGCGACAGCAGATCCAAGGCCGAGCAGGGAAAGGACCCCGGGTACTCACTCTGTTCACGTTTGGGGAGCTAATGCTCCTCCTATTCAGCTTCCCTTTCCCTGTTAGCTGCTCCTTCACAGCAACTTCCTGTCAGCCAGAGAACATGCGGAAGAAAAATACACATGAGCGCCTCACCTCCAAAGTCACAGTCTCTAAAGCAGGCTCTAAGCTCCGTACATTCCTAGTTCTCTAAATGATGGCTGTTACTTCGTGCAACAGGATGACCCAGTTCCCATCACTGTGGAATATTCAAAGTTAATTAAACAGTCTGATGGGTTACCTGGATCATTCTTTTCCTTATCTACTGATGGCCCCTTGAAGCTGGCCAGAAGTCAGTCTCAGGTGAAAGAGTATGAAAATCAGACCACTCACGGAGTTCCCATGGTAGCTAGGCAGTAACGAATCCAAGTAGTATCCGTGAGGACGCAGGTTCAATCCCTGGCCTCACTCAGCAGCAGGTTAGGGATCCGGCGTTGCCGTGAGCTGTGGTGTAGGTTGCAGACGCAGCTTGGATCCCATGTTGCTGTAGCTGTGGCGTGGGCTGGCAGCTGCAGCTCTGATTGGACCCCTTGCCTGGGAACTTCCACATGCCACATGTGAGGCCATTAAAAAGACAAAAGAACGAAAACAAAAACGAAGTCAGACCACTCACTTTTATTTTTCATTAGTATTTTTGGTTTAGAAAAAAAAAAAAGCCTCAACCTTGCTACATAAGAAGTTTAGGGTTTCTCAGAGGCTTAGGTTCATGGGAGGCACTTTCCTTTTCCCTTCTAGAAAGCCACTCTGAGGCTGTGGTGGGCAAAGAAGGGAACAACATTCTGCCCCCGGGCTACATAGTTCTTCAGCCACATCACTGCCCAGCATCAAGGAATGTGTAAAATACTTTTTTTAGCCAGCAAGAGTTATATATTTTCTTCCACTACTTCCAGGCAACCAGATAGCACTTGGTGTCTTGGAAAAAGGAACTTTCCAAATGTAGTTTTTGCATCTTCCAAGACTTACCTAGCAAATTTAATCTAAATTAAATATGCTCCATTTAGAGGCTTCAGAAGTTTAGACCTAACCATGCTGTGAATTGCACAAAGTCAAGCCCAGGACCAGACTGGCTTGGCACCTCTGTCACTAGCTCTGTCGGCTGACCTGGCGAAGACGGTCTAAAGTGAGAAGGTTCTCCACCGCTAGCACGCTCCTGAGGTACTTCTCAATGTAAGCCTCCGAGTCAGCAGAAGCTGTGTTTTCAACATTAGCTGCCATCCTCGCTAATGTTTCTCGTTCCTCTACTCCCTGGGCATCCTGCAGAAAGGAAAGGTGGATATTAAAACTAAGCACATGACAGAAGAAAACATCCTAAGAGCTTCTTAATCTATACAAACACACACAGAGTACTAACAAATGGGATGCATTCCAAAACTCCATCTTCTTTTTTTCTTTTTTTGTCTTTTTAGGACTGCACCTGCAGCATATGGAAGTTCCCAGGTTAGGGGGTGGAACTGGAGCTACAGCTGCTGGCCTACATCACAGCCACAGCAATGCAGGATCCAGACCATGTCTGCGAACTACACCACAGCTCACGGCAACATCAGATCCTTAACCCAATGAGTGAGGCCAAGGATCAAACCACATCCTCATGGATACTAGTCAGAGTCATTATCATTAAGCCACAACGGGAACTTCCAAAATTCCATTTTCAAGTCAGCTTTTGGAACTCAACATGTATTTTCTTACAGAAATCATGGTATACATGCTGATAAGGTTAACTTAAAAGGCTAGTTAAATCACGAGTTTCAGCAAAACTGTTCACGCCCACATTTCTTTTGCCAACATAGACACCTTTGGTGGGAAAGGATTTGGTGGGCCAGCTGGAAATCTAACCACAACTGCACTTCAGGAACATATCTTGAGGGGCCAGAGGGAGGACGGGGGAGCTGGGATGACGGCTAGATATGTGTGGGATCCAAACAACCCTCACAGAGGCAGATACGGGATGGTGGGAAAGAACGCCTTTCCCGCAGCCTCCCTCAGACCGTCTTTTTCAGCTGTGGTCTCGGTCCCCAACTCTGGAAGGGCAGAGGCCAAAAGCAAGGAGCTGACCAAGAGGAGAAGTATGCAGGCAAATTCCCACTTGCTGTGCTTTCCAGCAGAGCCCCGCTGTTCCCTCAACATGGCCAGTCCAGGCATATAAATGGGATGTTTGAGAGTCAGGGAGAGACTGTTCATGCAGTTAATTATCTCAAGGTAACCTGGCTCATAACAAAGGAGTCTTCTCAGGAAAAATCAGATAATTTACTTGTGAATTTGTTATAATAATATCAAAAACTACAAAATATATGTCCACGTACCACTGTAACTTAAGATACCATCAACTTTAAGAAAAAACATTTTATATACCACTGAGGAGAAAAAAACAATTCTGCCAGTTAACTTTAAGGCATCATCAATTATAAGATGCAGTCTAACTTCAAAAGTATTTTTAAAATTTACATAAGCCTTGGAACTGATAAAACATGGAAAAATCTGGAAGATGGCTTAAGTTTGCAAAACTTTTGTCTCCTACAGTAATTCATTTGGGAATCATCCATGTTTTATGATAAAGAGGAAAATCACATAATTAGCAAAAGAGGCGGGACGAGAACTTAGGTCTCCTGATTCTTGATAGGAAATTCTTTATACCGGTCAACATGGACACTTTATGGTGTCTGAAGTGAACAGACATTATCCTGACTTTCTAAGAAAGAGGATAACTGACTTTTAAAGAAACGTACCTATCCATATTATCCACACCCTTAACAAGAAACATATCACCTCACAAAGTTCAATCCCTACCCTTCCACCAAGGCAAGATCATGTCGCTCACCACAGATTAGTTTCCGCTGGTTTAGAATTTCACATAAATGTGATCACACCCTTTTACATCTGGCTTTTCATTTAGCGTAGTGATTTAGGGATTCATTCTTACAGTTCATTTCTTTGTATAGCTGACTAATACTCCACAGTAGGGATATGTCACTATTTATTTACCCATTCATCTGTTAATGAATGTTTGGGTTGTTTCCAGTTTTAGGTTGTTCTGAATTAAGCTACTTTGAATGTTCCTATGCAAATCTTTATGGATGTATGCTTTCATTTCTCTTGCGTCAGGATCTCCAAGTGGAATTTCTAAGTCCATGGGGGTAGGTGTCTATCTAACTTTATGTAACAAATGCCAAACAGTTTTCTGTAGCAGTTGTATTATTTCATACTCCCACTAGCAATGAAAGCATTCCAGTTGCTTTTAAAAAAAGAAGAAAAAAAAAAGGTGAAACCATCTCTTGTTGCTCTCCGGTCTGTGACCACTTCTTTTTGCCCACACCCTTATAACTTCAGTAATATGGAACCCAAAGAACTTTTCGGGGCTTTTTCATGATGTAACCTAGCTTTTAGGAAGCTTCTTACTGTTGTGAATTAAAAAATAAACTAGGTGTAGTCCTTACACTCTAAGCTTTAAGTCTCACTTTTCCTTCTTTATCATCAGGGTTTGATACTGTGAACCTAATACTTGTCAACTTAGATTTTGGCTAATTATTAACAGGTAGCCTGATCACATGAGGCTATATACTTATCTTTCCACCGACTCCCCTACATTTCTGCCCTTTGAAAACCATATCACTTGAAGAATAAAAGCACTGTTAAAAAGAATACGAAAACTACAAATAAGAAGGGAGGGGACAAAAGATAAAGGGAAAAAAGGAAAAACTGAAGACAAATCAAAAGTCGTTCCTGTTTCTCAACTGCATTCAAGCCATTTTATAGAGTTAAGCTCGGACACAACTGCAAAAACTCAGAAAACATTCAGATGCAGAGAATAAAAAACAGTCTCTCACTAAACATGTCAGCATACAAAGAGTAATCTATTTCAGACCCAAGACACTGCAGCTAGTCTAAGTTGAAAACAGGCTCAAATTTTAAATGTTCAGCAGGCTCCACATTAAATAAACAGTTACTATTTGCTGTGTGAGCCTAATACTTTGAAGATATCGGGAAGAATTAGTCACTACTTGGTATTATTTGAGAGGAAAAAGTATTCTGTGATATAAGAACTCTAAAACAAAGCCTAACTGTGTCATCTTTTCACTCTTCCCCAAACCAATTTCTGTCCTAAAATATGTATCGTCCATCTGTTGTTCAAATACTCAACAGAATCAATCGACAAACACCAAGCCCTTGAATGAGGAGAACGAAGGTGCTGTGGATGATGTGCTTAGAAAGGCCGCTCACCTCAGGGTCCCAGTCCCATCTTCCATCCCCGAGGACAACGGAGTCTGGACCTCCCCATTCACTCCCTGGCTTCAGTGAGACAATGTGGCAAAAGGAACTCCTCTCTTTCCTCTTTCTCAGGGTCCTTTTCTTAGACCCCTCACATCTCCTACCCCTTACTAGCTGTGCCAACAACCAGGTGAACAAATCTGTCTAAATCAGAGATTTAGTACTAGGAAGCAAACAGAAACTACATCTGCTAGCAAGCTTCCATCAGGAATATTTTCAGCTCCATTTATTTGATTCCTGTGCATATCTCAATTAGCTCAGAAAGAGAAATAAAAATAATAAAATAATAGTAATTATAACAGTAATTGCTATAATAACTACAATTTATTGCTTAGTACGTGCACAACAATTTGTATATACTGCCTCATTTAATCCTTAAAACAACCCTGTACAAAAGGTATAACTAACCCAATTTGATAAATGAAAAAATGTAGGCTCAAAGTAACTTACCCAAGTTTGTTTCACTAAGAATTGACGGAAACACATTTCTGTTTAATCCCAAAATGAAACACTGAAACTCTATGTTAGGCTGCGTTATCTCCCTTCAAGGGGAGATAAGGTGGGTAAACGGGTGTTGATCTGCTTTTCAAAAGATTCTTCTTTAACAAACTTCTAAAACCAGAACCTTTCAAGCTACACAAGTACATTTTACCATGAATCAACTTAAGATTAAGAAATTCCTCTACAAATTTATAACATTCCCCTAAATACACATTTTCATTTTATACATATTTCTTGGGTAGGTGACTTTTCAGGGAGTCAGCTCTTTTTACACGTTTATCTTTAATAAATTTGAATTTCATATGATCCTTTACCTCCGGAATATTGGAGACAATTTCAAAAGTCACTCCACAGCCTGGAATAGAACTTCGATGTGACATCTTTTTTAGGAGACTCTGAGCAAAACCCTAGAGAAAAACAAATATGATATGGCTTCTCATCTCTGTCTTTGTGTTTCATTAACACAGAAACAGCATAAAGGGTACTACAATCACTCTAACCTAAAAGAAAAAGAACATATTTCCAATATATGTCAAGATCCAAATCATTCAATATATGTTCCTCAACTTCATCTTAGTGCCCCAAACCAATTTATTTGACGCCTGCCACATGACAGGTCCTATACCCACCATGTGACAGGTCATATACCCACCATATGAAAAGTACAGATCCTAAACTCTGGAAACTGGCACTAGGCATCTGGATCAATTCTGCTTAAAGGCCACAAAAAATAAGACTGTTGACTTCTACACAATAAAATGACCTTCTAACTAAGATGTAAGCGAGGACTAGTGACTCCCTCCCCCCCATCAGCACGATGGACATCTTGCACTATGAATATTGACAAGTTCAGGCATTAAATTCTTGACCAAAGCAGGATCGTTATGAAGAATGATTTAAGAGTGCATGGTCATTGTTTATGCTGACTGTGCTCTTTGCACGGTTAAGAATTGAACTGTTGAATTAATGCATAGATGACTCATTTGAAGATGCTGCTAAAACTGAACATCCTGCAGAGGTTGAAAAGAGCAGAGATGAGGCCGGAATACAATTGGTGAATAAAGATAAGAAGAGAGAATATTAAACTGGCAATGAACCTTTTCCCCACGCAAAAGTGAAGTAGGAAATGGGTAAACATTCCCAAACAGAAGAGAAAAAAACACTGGTCTCAGAAGTACATATTTTCACAAACTTAGTTAATAATAATTTAATGATCTGTAGTTAATTTTAAAAAAGATTTCGGCCTCTTAGAAGGCATTTCTTTCATCCCTTCCCTCTTGCCTTCACCCTTGCAAGGCTGAGCCACTGCCAATTACACTGGTCAAAGTACAGCTATAGTTTTGTTTTGCTTTTTCTTTAATTGGTAGAAAGAGGAGGTATGGGTGCTGCCTTTATCTTACCTTTCTGTTTTCTATTTGCATGGAATTGAGGCTAACTTGCATGTCTTAGGGTCATAAAGTCTCTGTTCTTGCTACAAGAAAGCAATTTTTAGGAATGAACCATCTGAATAGGGAGGGAAACTGCATGCAGTTTCAAGTTGATAACTATCAAATCATTTCAACCAGCGGGGAAATACAGCAACTCCTTATCCCTACAATTTTTTTTTAAAAAATTGGTTAAAAAAGGAGAAACTTGGTGACTTCATAATGCATCTTTTCTTTTAAGGATTCTGCGGAGCCAGTGGTTGTACCAGGTCAGTTTCAGTGCCTGAAAACCACAACCTCTGAAATGGCAAATAACTCTTCAAAATGCACCCCAAGAGCAACATGTCTTTTTCAATCCCTTAAAGACTTCCAAGAAAAGGTAGACTCAGAGAAAAGTGAATGGGAGACACACCATATGACCTGTATTTATTGATGCTGGATGGCCAAGCTAAAGAGCTGCAATTTTAACAGCATTACTGCCAGTCGTCATTTCAAAGATTGATATCAGTGTGACATTTAGAACTAAAGATTAATTTTTAGGGGTGGAGATTACATCTAGGACTCTGTCAGCCATGACTGTACTCTTCTAAATGAAAAGATTTACTTCATCTATTCTGGTTTTAGGCCATATATTGAAAGGAATCCCTAGAATCCACCTCCCAAATCCTATCTTTGCAAAACCAATAGCAGAAATAGTTTATATGCTTATCTAGAAGTTTTCTACAAAACCTATTCTTTTTATTTTTTTTATTTTTTTATCTTTTTAGGGCCACACTTGTGGAATATGAAAGCTCCCAGGCTAGGGGTCAAATCGGAGCTGTAGCCACCGGCCTGAACCACAGCTCACAGCAATACCTGATCCTTAACCCACTGAGTGAGGCCAGGGATCGAACCCAAGTCCTCATGGATACCAGTTGGGTTTGTTATCGCTGAGCCACAACAGGAACTCCCTACAAAACCCATTCATACGGCACAAGGTCCTTCATAATCTGTCTGCAGCTAGGTTGACAGTCACAGCCTTGGCCTCTGCAACACACCCCGCCACACTGTGCTTCTCACGGTCCCCAAGCCTGCCTCGGCCTTGCTTTCCCCACCACCTCTGGGCATGAGTTCCTCCTCTCCATGGAACAGCCACTGACTCCTGGCCTGCCCACCTCCCCTGTCTGCAGCGGGGCAGCTCACGTGCTACCCTCCCCTCTGAAGCCTTCCCTGGTTGAACCCTCACCCTCTGTCTGCACTTGGCGAGCACCTACAACGTGGCACTATCACAACAGGGAAGAGCCGTCTGTGTATACACCTCATCAACCAATGGACATTGGCTCTTTAAGACTGTAGACTATTTCTTTTCTTTTCTATTTTTTTTTTTTTTTTTGGCTGCACCCACAGCGTGTGGAAGTTCCCAGGCCAGGGATCAAACCCACGCCACAGCAGTAACCCGAGCCACTGCAGTGACAACACCAGATCTTTATGCAGCCTATTTCTTACTTGTCTTTTTATCCCAAAGCTCAACAGAGTACTCTCTACAAATACATGAATCAAAGAACTGGCAGGGGTGACTGAAAGGAAAGAAAGCTTTGGAAAATGAAGGGTAAGCAGCACAGACAATGGCACATCTGCAGTGAATCTTCTCATCTTATAGGACCCAGATGAAAAGCCAAAGACGAAGCAGTGACAGGGCTCCCTGGGACCCAAAAGAGTAGCTGTGAGTTGTGACTACATAATAAGAAAGATCTGTGCAACAATTTAATGCCATCAATGTAGAACAAAGTCAGGTTGACGTGCAGCAGGATAGAAGAAAGCACGGTTACGGGACAGTCAACAGTCACCTATACGGACAAAGCTCAGAGCCTGTTAGGACAGGAGGCCAAACCCAAAGTCATTTCTTCACCTACGATCAGTGACTCACCTGCCGGCCGTGAACACTGACACAAATGCGTTTGCGTAACACCAGCTGCATGTCAGCCGGGTGGCTGAGCTGGACCGTCACCCGCACGATCAGAAACACTCGCTCATCCGCAGGCGTGCCTTTACTGAGCTGAGGGCAGCCGTGCACCGCGGAGTCCCAGGAGGCTTCTGCTTTCACCTGTGGGGGGACAGAGAGACCAAGGGCGGCATCAGTCTCCCCTCCCTCCTAAAATCCAAAAAACCTCACAACAAAGCAGCCAGGCTTGGGCTGACGTGGAGCGAGCCAGGCACAAGTGCGGTTCTCCTCAGAGAACGGCCTGCAAATGTAAGGCCTGCGAGGATGTGGGCCCCATCACCTCACTCTGGGGAGCACAGATCAGGATTCTCTTGGCTGACAACTAAAATTTAGTCATTCTGAAAAATACTCAAATAGAAAGAAGAGCTGAAATTTAGTACAAGGAATTCTCATCTTTCATGCAGATTCAGCAACTGTTAACTCTTGCCCTTTCCCCTTTCTTACACGTACACACACAGTATTTTTTTTTTCCTGAACCACTTTAGAGTAAGTTACAGACACATAACTACATCCCTAAATATTTCAGAAAGTATCTTCTAAGAGCAAACAATTATCATATTCAGGAAACAACCTCAATACTATACTATCATATAATACAGAGTCCACATTCAAATTTTTCAATTATTCTGACCCAGAATCACAAACGGCATTTGGCAGTCCTATCCTTTAATGTGGGCTGTTCCCAAGTCCTTCCTGTCATTCACGACACTGACTTACTAAATAAAGGTACAGGCCCACTGTTTTACAGAATGCACCAAGCTTCAAGTTTTGCATCTTCAGAATTCCACTAAGTGAGGATGTGTCCTTCAAGATATCACATAAGCTTTCCTTCCTGAAAATATTTATAATTTTTCCAATATACTCAAAATTAGAGAATAAACCTTGACTGTATACCCATCACTCAGACTCCAACATTACTGAGATTTTGCCACCCACGCTGGCCTCATCTATTCTTTTTTTCCCCTTTTTAGAAAGCCTTTACTAAAGCATTTCAGAGTCAATCCCAAACACTGTGCCTTTTCACCTCTATGTACTTCAGTAGTATTTCCCCAGGCAGTGGCCCACTGCTGACCTGAACTCTAAATACTAACAGAGATGCCTCACCAGGAAAAGAAGGAAAACACTGAATGGACTGCTGTACTCCCTCTGGAAGTGGTTCTACTCTTTCTGGAAATCATAATGAAAGGTTTCATTTCTATTTTTTGAGAAACGTAAGCACTGAAATGATTACCTTGCTGATTGTTTCCAAAGGTTCATGGAAAGGTTAAAGAAACTACTTTTTATCCAATCTTCCCGAGTTAGGCTTTATTTACCTCTCCATCATGCTGCCTGACAATCTGCAGCTCAAAGAACTCATCCTCTTCTTCCCCAGTGAGGGTAGCATCCCATCCACCAGCTTCTGGGTCATCAAGATTATCCTGAGAGCTGAAATCATCAGCTGAAAGCAAAGAAGTTCCATTAAACACGGAAACGATTTCAAAGGATAACCCCTACCAGCTAAATTTCAATGTGCTTAGAATGAGAATTCTTCTGCCTCAAATTTCATTTGCTTTTGGCTCTGAAATCTTTACATGACACAGAGGATGACCATTAAATAATTCACAGATCTTAGAGACAGAAAGTGCCTCAAGGAATTATCTAATCCAATCTCCTCCATCTATGCTTTATTTTACATGGGAGGCAACCGAAGCCAAGAAACCCAAGAGGTTTCTCCAGGTCAGCACATAAATGTTAATGATAAGATTATAACCCCAATTCCCTGTCTTTTAGTACATCGAAGAAATGATAATGAGAGTGATTCCAATTACCTGACTGTTAAGTTCAACAAAAGAATCAATTGGCTATATGAGCTGGAAACTGAAGGGTTGCCCTATAGTCCTTTGGTTATTCAGTTCCAAGCCTGGCCCTCTCAACTCCCTATCCATCTTAAGCTTGAGAGCAAGCATCAAAAGTCCCTTTTCTAGTATGTGGGCTTGAATGGACCGAGAATGGGCATAGGCTGAACAGGGTCCCGCTCTTGTTTTGGAATAGCTCTGCAACCAGACTTAAGCTTATTCTTTTCCACTTTGTAACCCTCCTACACACACACACACACACACACACACACACACACACACACACACACACACACAAGTCAGGATACAGTGCTGCCTTGAGTGGCAACACATTAAAACCCCAACAGATGGACAAACAGTGGAAGTGGCTACGTGTTCTTCTATGCTTCTGTGTGTACATAAAAATCTCCCACACATGTAAGTAAGCTAGCAGCACAGGACTTAAGTACTTGACGTGTTATAATGCATTTTCAGCTGAGCGGAAGAAAAACCACTGAGGACATCCAATCCTGTCTATTTAGGATAGTTCATTTTAATACACAGTTCTTCTGCAGATGTCTTTGGAATTTAAATGCTGGCTTTTAACTTATTTTTAGCTCTTTAATCTACCTTTTCATTTTACCTCCTCTTCAGACAGAATGTGTGTAAAATGTAGCCACATCCAAAATATTTTACATGAGGGGGAAACAAATGACAGTTATTTAAAAAACTAGGCAGGGATGAATGGAAAAGAACTCACAAAGTGAGAAATTCATTAGGTAATGCTAAGAAGATACCAGATAAAAGAAAACACTCTACATAAACACCACTAGTTATCAGTTCTTTCCAGAGAGAAGTTATGTTCCTAAGAATTAAAGAAGAAAATATTTTAAGTGCAGGAAAACATTACTAACATCCTAAATTGATGGGAGAACAAGTACTTATTGTAGAATGAAATGTGAGAACACATCATAGTGAAACACACTTTTCACTATTATAAAGATACTATTCTTCACGCAATTCATTCTTTGTCAAGTTTTAGGGTCCTCTGGCACACAGAAAACAGACCTGGGGAGTTCCTATCATGGCTCAGCGGTTACGAACCCAACTAGTATGAGGATGCGGGTTTGATCCCTGGCCTTGCTCAGGTTAAGGATCTGGTGTTGCCGTGAGCTGTGGTGTAGGTTGCAGACACAGCTCAGATCCCACATTGCCGTGGCTGTCGCGTAGGCCGGCAGCTACAGCTCGGATTTGACCCCTAGCCTGGGTACTTCCATATGCCACAGGCGTGGCCCTAAAAACCAAAAAATTTAAAAAATAAAATAAAATAATATAGAGAGAACATGGACCTGAACCTTAGGCTTTCAGAATTGACTAACTGTATGTTTTGTTAGAATCTAAGCATTACTTGGACACTAGTTTGTCAGAGGAAAGCCTCCAGAAAGCACCTCTTAACTTACCATTTAGGTCAAGGAATATAACAGGAATGTGTGTTTCCATTCCAGGAACCGGAGTCCTAAAACATAATGAACAACAGCACCTCAAATAAAGCAGATTTTCTCTACAGTATGTACTTCATGACTCAGCCTTAATACATTCAGAGCTATGACGGATCAACCAATGATAATTCTGGGTACTCGGTTTGCTGTAATTTCACATCAGAGATGGCACAAAGACTTAACTGTAACTACTGCTTCTTTTCCCTGGTGTTCTCATGTATAATTATCATATGCTCTGATAGCAGAAATCAGTCTTAGAAGACACATGTACCTTGTTTATAACTGAAGTTGAAGCTCCCTCTTTTAAAGGTACTTTCTTATAAAAATTATATACCTAACAACCCCATGTGGCTTTACAATTTTTAATTTCTATAAAGTGGCAGAGAACATTTGCTGACAGTTCAGTTTAAGCCAGCACCAAAATCAAAAACTCCTGGAGATGCAATTTTATTATGACCGAACCATCTTTTAAGGGAATGACCCAAGTAATTAACATATTAACTGTTTTTTTAAAATGCTAAGTGCAATGGTACTAAATATTGATTTAGATTCTCAGAAATCTTAATTACTTGGGCCAATAACAATATTACTTAATAAAACACAGTTTTAGGCCATAGTTATTCCAGCTCATGAAAATAATTTAACACTGCCTCTAATTCAAACAACTTTTTTCCCATGTGCTATGTTGAGTCCTCCATTAAGCAAAGCAGAAGCAAAATTCACAGAGAGAGCCAGCAGCTCCATGAGCACAGTGAACTAGCCATCCATACCACTCCGCCGGGGCGCCTGGAATCCCACTGCCAGCTGAGGGGACCATGACTGCGTTCCTCTCCTCGGTGAGGGTCAACCTCATCTCTAGAAGTTGAGCTTCACGGTCAGCATCATCCTCTGTTTTATCTAGAACAGCAGCAATGAGGGTCATACAGGTATCTCACTCCTCACTTGCTGCCCACACTCTGGCCTGCATGTCAACAGGATGTGCCAATAGCCCACGTACTGGTCAACAAGAGCTCACTAGCAACTTATTACGTCTCCGAATTTGTGATTAAAAGTTCACAGTAAGGAGTTCCCATTGTGGCGTAGCAGAAATGAATGTAACTAGTATCTGTGAAGATGTGGGTTCGATCCCTGGCCCCACTCAGTGGGTCAGGGATCCGCCATTGCCCTGAGCTGTGGTATGGGTGGCAGACGTGGCTTGGATTCCACATTCTGTGGCTTTGGGCTGTGGTGTAAGCCAGCAGCTGCAGCTCCAATTCAACCCCTAGCCTGGGAACTTCCATATGACTTAAATGAGGCCCTAAACACCCCCCCCCAAAAAAAAAGAAAAGAAAAGAAAATAGAAAGCTCACAGTAAAAACCTAACTCAAGCTAGAGAGGCTGCTGTGCTCCTTCAGAGGGGCCATCAGGCCTACAGTGGAACAACACAGGATGATCGCTTCAAGAGTCAGAGGATTCAGGTACTTCTGGGCAAGAAATCAAGCAGTATTAGCCCCTTCCTTTATCTATATTTGATGGACAATGTTTACTGCATATACTGTATTTTCTCCTTGCTGGGGAGTGAGGGAGATCTATGCAAAGAATCATTACAACTGGATAAATATGCTTCTGAAAGGATATGATGCAAATAAGCACCATTCCTATGCTCTCGCCATTCCTATCACTGATGTGTTCACCTGCTTGGGGTTTTTTTGTCTTTTTAGGGCCGCACCCATGACATACAGAAGTTCCCAAGCTAGAGGCTCAATCGGAGCTGCAGCTGCTGGCTACACCACAGTCACAGCAATGTGGGATTCGAGCTGTGTCTGCAACCTACACCACAGCTCACGGCAACACCGGATCCTTAACCCACTGAGTGAGGCCAAGGATCAAACCTATGTCCTCATGGGATACTAGTCAAGATTTGTTTCCACTGAGCCACAATGGGAACTCCAGTTCATCTACTTTTAATTTCTGTGCTTGCAAATGGGGATTCATTATACACTGATTTGGTGGGGAGGGGAATATTCAAGTTGCTTTTCCTACCATGTTTACTGACAAGCTTTTGCAGTTGTTGATCCAAGTACTCCTGACGTTTTGTTAATGCATTTAGCCATTTCCTACGCAGTCTCTCTAAATCCCGATCCTGGAAGAAAACAAGGGAATAAATGGTAAATATAGTAAATATAATGTTAAGATATCTGATGATCTATCTTACCTTACTGTAATGCTTTTCCAAAAAAGTGTTATACCCTAATATCTTTATTGCCACCACTAGTCGACTCCACCCATTATTCAGAAACTTTTGGAAATTAAGGCATTAGTGTCCTAGAGCCAGATCATTTCCAAAAGGACATTCTCTGATATCCAGAACCAGTCTAATTTCTGGTGGCTCAAAGGGTAGAACTGCAAACAGTCCCACAACTAAGGTCTCTTTGCTGGATCAAAATCACAAATCTGGAGTTCCTGTATGGCTTAGCAGAAACAAATTCGGCTAGAAACCATGAAGTTGTGGGTTCGGTCCATAGCCTCACTCAGTGGATTAAGGATCTGGCGTTGCCATGAGCTGTGGTGTAGTTGCAGACGTGACTCGGATTCTGTGTGGCTGTGGCTATGGCGTAGGGTGGCAGCTGTAGCTCGGATTTAACCCCTAGCCTGGGAACCTCCATGTGCTGCAGGGGCAGCCCTAAAAAGCAAAAATAAAATAAAATAAAATAAATAAAAACCACAAATACTACTTTATAATCCTCAAATTTATATCCCTCAGAACCACCATAAGAACTCTTCAAATTTCTTAACTTCAGTCTTCGACACGTTTCACCAGTCTATACAAATCATGTAAATGCTTCTCTTCCTTGTTTCCACAGGGTTTTTTGGAGGGGCGGGGGTGTTAGCCCAGGCTAACAACTCCACCAGTCAACACCTGACCATGCACCCATCTTACCTCATTTCTTTCTGTAATAAAGTTACAGGACTGGGTAGATCAGTGGAATGCTGAGGATATTGTGCAGATCTGGATTTCACTAAGGCACTTAACCAAATAGCTCATGACATTCTTGTGGACAAGATGGAGAAATGTGCAATGGATCTACTTGGACGAAATTATAAATGACTGAAATATCACATCCGAAGGGCAGTGACTAATGGAATAACGTCAGCTTTAAAGAAGTCTCTATGGTTGTGCCACAGGACTCTGTATTTAACCTTCTCTGATGCAGTACTTTTATCAGTGACTTATAGGAAGGCAGACATTTTTATCGAATTAGAATGAAGCTAAACCAGAGGAGTGACTACAGTGGATGACATAATCAAGATCCAAAGAGCTCTGATGGTCCTAAAGGATGACTAACCAGACTCATGAAATAAAACTTAACAGACAACAAAATCCTGCAGGAGATTAGGGAAACAGGGGGTAACAAACAAAACCAAACCTTTATCATTCCAGGAAGCAGGAAAAGGAAAGCCGGCTTAAAGTTTGGGAAATACCTAGGGGGCCTGGCTTGGCTGAAGCCCAGTGTGAGGCAGCTCTTCGAGGAGAAAAGGAGAGGAAACGAAGAGGCTCTGAAGAGATGGATCTGTAGAGACCTCGATGGGGAGCTCCCGTTTTGGAAAAGGGTTAACATTCACAAATGATTGTCCCCTACTGGGTTTTTGTTTTGTTTTGTTTCTGTCTTTTTAGTGCCGTACCCAGGGCACATGGAGGTTCTCAGACTAGGGGTCAAATCGAAGCTGTGGCTGCCGGCCTGCACCAGCCACGGCAACACTGGATCTGATCCGCATTTGTGACTTACATGCCAGCTCATGGCAATGTTGGATCCTTACCCCACTGAGCAAGGCCAGGGATCAAACCCACATCCTCATGGAAACTAGTTGGGTTCATTACTGCTGAGCCACAACAGAAACTCCCCTACTGGGTTTTAACTTGAGAAAATTCAATATTTAAGAAAATGCAATATTTGTAACTATTAAGTACCAGTTTGGCGAGACTCAGGAATGTGTAATTTAGTACTTTAATCAAGCTTATCTGATGTGGCTAACCAGTGCTTCATTACCTGGTAGCTGTCCATGTCCTCCTCTTCCTCCTAAAAGAAAAAAACATATTATGCAGAATTGAAACAATTATTTATCCAAGAAACAGGCTACACTAAACAATCTGAATCTTTTCCCACACTTCAGATTTTCTAATTTACTCAATATGCTTTTTCCTCTCCCACTTAGGCTCATCCTCACTCTTGGTTTCATAGTTTCCAGGAAGTTGGAGGGAAACCTTGAGCTCCTCATAGGAAAGTGAAGAACAACTCCTTTGACCTTTTCGGGAGCCAGTACAATACTTTCCCTGCTGGGTTTATAGTACCACTCCCCAGGGGAAATCAAACACCTGCTGGCAAAGAGTCTTTACCAGCCAGTAGGGGGTTTCTGCAGTGGGGTGGGTGATGGGGGAGGTTAATCACTAGCAGGCACTGAGGAGTTTCTGGAGGCTGAAATGTTTTAACTCTCAGTTTGCCATGTACTAGGGAAAACCAACAGTCTGATGCAGTGATTTCATGCAAATGCAATCGAGTTTGTTTGTTTGCTTTTTAGGGCCGCACCTATGGCATAAGGAGGTTCCCAGGCTAGTGTTCGAATCAGAACTATAGCTGCCGGCCTACGCCAACAGCCACAGCAATGCCGGATCCAAGCCGCATCTGTGACCTGCACCAAAGCTCACAGCAACACAGGATCCTTAACCCACTAAGCAAGGCCAGGGATCAACCCGCAACCTCATGGTTTCTAGTTGGATTCGTTTCTGCTGCACTACGACGGGAACTCAAGGGTTTTTTTTTTTTTTTTTAGATACCAAAAGAAACAAAATACAGAAAGGATTGTTTGTGAAAGGCAGTTTTTTGACAGGTTCCAAAAGACTCTTTCATCTGAGTGGGTCCGTCAACAGAAACTTACATGGAAGGTCTCATGCATCTTGGGTGACCTGGGTGCTCTGACTTTTACACATCCAATGCCAACAGACAATATACATTCTTCCATCAGTGGTAAAGTCCCAGATTCCTGCACAGACTTCACTTCCACCTGAACTCGCCGGGACTGCCCCTGCATCCCAGACAATGATAAGAGTTTCTTAAAATCAGTCTGATTTCCAAAAATTTGGCTTAGAGAGACCCCTACAGGCCAATGTTGAGAAAAGCATTTATCTTTAGAGACACTATCTCACCGTATCTTCCATGTTTACTGGTAGTAAACTACAAATTAAAACACTAATCAGGAACAAATATGTGGTTTATATATTTTTTCAACAAAAATAAACGTTAAAAGAAAACATTATAACAAAGGAAATGCAAAAAGCTGGACAATATAAAATGTTCAACTTACTAGCAAATAACAAAGTAAGCATGAAACATCTTTATTTTCACATATTAAGCAAGCAATTATCTTTTAAAAAGGCAATTATATTGCCCAAAGTTTATGAAAAAGGAAATTATATAAACTGTTGGTGGGAATATAAATTGGTGAAGTTTTCTGCAGGGCAATTTGCCTTAAAAAAAATAAGTATCCCTTGACCCAGCAATCCAACTTTCTATGAACCTGTTTTAAGTAAGTAATCATATGTACATAAAGAATCTTACAGCAATGTTAAGAATAACAAAAATATAGATACAAACTAAATGTACTGTATAGCTTAAACTATAATATATTAATGAAATAATTACAGTTATTAAAATACTGCTAGAGAAAAAAACACATGATATTTAAGTTAAAGAGTATGGTGATAACTAGACTTCCTTTAAAAATGTACATTACCAAACCCACTGCTTATAGTATGATTCACTTTAAAAAATAAGCAATCACAGTAACAGGAATGATTACACTATCCTGAATTCACTGCTCTAACCCCAGAATAAAATAATTTTAAACCAAGTTGCAAAATGAAGAGCTGACCCGAGAAGCTGTTCTTTCTTTAAGCACATCTCACAATATATACTATATGACTTTTTACAATGAAGTAATATCATAAAAAAAATTCCCAATATCCCTACTGACTTCAAAGTTGGTTTATAAATTTTAGGAATGTTAAATAGAATTTGAAAAACAGAATCTGAATATATAATTTCAAGTCAGTTACTCTTCCCCTCTTTCATTGGATTTTAATTCCCAAGAGCTTTGTATCATCAGGAAAATCAACTTAGGCAATGATTGATCCTGTCAAGCTAGAGATGGGTTGCAGATGTCTTTGATTTAATATTTTCCAAGGACAATGCATCACATATATTGTAGAAAGAGTAACTCAGAAAATATTTTAATTGTCTACAATAGTTTAGTCATTTCAACTAGCTACCTTTTGTTTTCACTTTGCCTGAGACAGAAAGTGACCTACTTTGAATAGGGGCCTAAATGTGAATGGTGAAGTAACTACACCCTGGGGGAAGATACAGGATAAAGGGTGAGGAAAGGAGGGAAAAGATCCAAGAATGGCTTCAGGTCCACAGAAAAGCTTTGGACAGAATATGTAAATTATTAGATTGGACTACTTGAAACTTGCTATTTGACCATTTTTTTAACTACAAAACCAGCAAATGCATCAAGTGAATCTAATCAGTTCCCCTCCACTACTTTCCTGCTCAAGAACAGAAGGTTCCAATTTTGACATACGTTAAATTCTAATGAGCCTACCATCCAAGGCCCTCCATGAACTAGCTGCCAAAGCCTCTAGAACCTCTTATGCTACTGCTCTCCAGCTCTTCCTACATGTTACTTTCTACCCAAACGTACCTAACTTCACCCTCCGTATCTTTATTCTTGCCCTTTCTATATGAAAAGACCTTCCAGCTTTGCATGATTCTTTCAGTATCAGGTCAAGATGCACATTCTTCAAAAAGCCTTTCCTAATAAACCCAACAAATCTTTGAACACATTTAGTAAAGGTTGCTGGAAGTGTGATAAACACTTAAATATTCAATGTATGCTAAACCACAGAAAATTATCTGGTCTTGCCTTCCAGGAGATGAATTTCTAAGGAAGCCAAAGAAGATATACATAGTTTTAACAGATGTTCACAGAAAAAGATGTTCTTCACACCCTTTTGAATCCTATTTTATGTATATATCTTGCCACAATTTAAACTAATTTCCTTTTGCTTTTAGTGCCTTGTCCATACAAGAGTGGATTTGCTAAAATTCATTTGCTAGGGTCAGAGAACAAGTGCTATCACTTTCCTCCTCCTAAGACATTCAGAAATTTAAATATTTAAGCAAACTTTCTTTTAACCTTTTCTCCTATTTTGCTTTGAATGATTTCAATTCATTTTCTTTGGTCAGTCTAACACTTTACTACTGTTTTAAAATATAGAAACTATCATAGGATATAACAGTCTAATAAATGTTCACTTTATGTAAAGAACAGCAAAAAACAGTATTTGTAAGTCTTACACATAAATTCCATTAAGATATTCACTCTCACATTTCATTCGCAATACAGACACAATAAATCACATCTTTCTAGGGTTTAAGTGACAAATCCCACATGTCTCCACCGTATTGGTTTCTGGCAGGTATTCACATTTATCCAGCTGTATTCACTTAACACGTCCCCTGGTATCATAGAAAGGTATTTGGTCTTTGTCCTCCATTCCCGGCACAGAGCTCCTAAAACTCTTGAAATTTCCATGTTATAATAGTGACAGGTGTATCTTTTAACTATGTGACTTTTCATCTGGCAACTCCTGCCCCTCCCTAGATGGCTTCAGGATGGGGGCTGGTCACTAGGAAGACCAAGCCTTGATTAGAAGGCTGGAACTTTCAGAAGAGGGGCTGGAGATGGGGTTAATCACCAAAGGCCAATGTTTTCATCAACCATGCCTACATAATGGAATATCCATAAAAATCTACAAATGATGGGTATGTGAGAACTTCCTAGTTGGTGAACATCGGGTGTTGAGAGGGCGGTACACCCAGACAGGACTCGGAATTCCCTCATCACTTCTTCATACTTTACCCCAGCATCTCTTCCCTTTGGCTACTCTTGAATTGTATCTTTTAGAATAAACTGGTGAACAGTAAGTGAAGGGCTTTCCTGAGTTTTGTCATTCCAGCAAATTACCAAACCTGAGAGTTGTAGGAGCCCTTGACTATAGCCAAGTCAGAAAGAAATGTGGGCACCTAGTGCCCTGACACCTAACAGCTGTCGTCTGGAGTGAGGGCAGTCTTGTGCTTAAGTCTTACACCTGTGGAGTATGATGCTCACTCTGTTGTGGTTAGGGTCCCAAATGAACTGAATTATAGGACACCCAGTTGATGTCTGCACAGAATCAGGGAACTATTGGGCATCACAGGAAAAAAAAAACTTCTTCTCACCTCCCTGTACCAAGCAATGGGCTCCATATACCGTATTTCCAATCTTTACACTAGCCCTACAAAGCTGGTGTTGCCATCGCCTCCACTTTACACCTGAGGTTTTCCAGGAGGTGACTGAACTTGCTTACAGATAGATAGTCAGGCTACAGGACAGCCAGCACTCAACCCTGGCAGTGAGATGCCAAAGTGCCTGTTCTTTCTGTCATGTCACATGGCCTCTCCTTGTCTTTTTAAACATTCTAATGCTGCTTCATATGTTTATTTCCTACAGCTCAATTCTAAGTCATTCTTTAAAGCTCATCTTTTCCTTACTTAAACTTAACAGAAGCTGATTTTAAATATAAGTAGTATTATTTTTTTAAAAATGAAATACACATGAAGTGGGAGACAACTTTAATACAAGAAATGGACTTGGCCAATCTCGATTTCATTGTCATTGACATTTCTGCTAAAAGGAATTCAATAGTAAGCTTTTATGGCACCAAAGAATCCCACGTTAGCATTCACAACTTTGTTACCTGCCGGAGTTGGAAGATTCCTCCTGTCGGCACGTCTTTTGCAGAAATTACCTCTACAGGGCAGTATTCACCATTCTCATTCTGTTCCAAGATTTGAACCCAGAATTCCACTTTCCTGGTGACTTCGCTCCATCTAGGAAATAGTTGAAGTTCTTGGAAAATTATACATTTCTACTTCAATACAGGCAGCTTAGGATCCTACACATGAGAGTTAACAATAAAAACGACTTCCAAACAGAATTAACTCAGTAGAATTATCTGTAGTTCAATAAGTAATATACAAGCACATACTGTCAAATATAATTAACAGTACAGTTCAACAAACTTAATATCAGAACTAGAAATGGCTTCTTTATTTCATTCAAAAAGGTGTGATAATTACAAATCTCTTTCAATACGGTTATTCAAAACTCCAAACACTGTCATCAGGGGTAGAGAAGCAAGTGCAGTGACTATCTTTTCATAGAAAAAGGTAGTACTATATGCTTTAGTGACAAGTACCTCTGCTGAGGTCAATAAGAATCAAGAAAAAAATCTCAAGGTTTAATTTAGTATGTGCCAAATATTTCTAAATGCAAAAAAAAGAGAAAAAGAAAATCTGGTTCTCATCTATAATTAGATACAGTACAAATATATGCTCTTTTAATCTTTTCCTTTTAACTCTTCTTTTCAAAATACTGTAATGGAAAGCATTCCTCTTTCCATGATTGATGCTACTTGAAAGAACTTTGAGATAAAGGTAAAATAAGCAAAACTGAATTCCAGAATATATCCTGATCCATCTTCTCTACAGCTGATTAATTAGAAGTATTTCACAATGATAAGCAACCTAATCTCCAAAAACACATTTCACTCTTTATTCTTAACTATCTACATTCTTAACCTTTTACCATCACTCTTCAAAGTTCACTACTCTTAGGAAGTATTAATTGCTGTGCCATTAATACCCTGGATATAACACCTCCCCATCCCTAGAATATTGGTAGTGGTCAGGAATGAGTGGCCTTTATAAATGGCAGTATTAATTTCCAGAAATTTTTTAAAAATTATAAATGGAATCAGACAGATATCTAAAATTCACCTGTCCCGAAGACTGCGTGTTTTTGCCTGGATAATCCCCAAATCCCATAGGGCTGGGTTTCTCCGAGGATCATTTATCTTATGGCCATAGACTTCAATTGCCAACGCCCCTTCTGAAAGATGCTCAATAAAGTCTTCAGTGATGCTAACAGAAAACTCCTGAAAGAAAATAAGTACCAAAGAAGAAACACTTTCTGGTGATCTTATGCTACTTACACTGAAATCATATCCTCATTTCATCATGGAGAAGAGAACTAGGAAAAAATGTTTTACTTATAGAATGAAACTCATCCAGTACCCACACTGAGTGCTCAGTTGGCCTAAGGTTCTTTTAACTCTGAATTTTGAAGTTTTTATGTCAAATATCTATTGTGAAAGACGAGCACTGTATTCTATTTTGTTTAGCAATGTTTAGGGAGCTATTTTTTAAAGTATAAGTAATTATATTAAGAATTATAACAATGTCAAAAGACCTAATTAAAAAATGGGCAGAGACCTAAATAGACATTTCTCCAAAGAGGACATAGAGATGGCCCAACAGGCACATGAAAAGATGCTCGATATCGTTTATTACTAGAGAAGTGCAAATCAAAACTAGAATGAAGGATCACCTCACACTGGTCAGAATGCCCACCATCAAAAAGTCTACAAGTAATAAATGTTGGAGAGGGTATGGAGAAAAAGGAGCCCTCCTACACTGAGGTGGGAATGTAAACTGATGCAGCCACTGTGGATAACAGTACGAAGTTCCTTTAAAAACTAAAAATAGAGTTACTATATGATCCTGCAATCCTACTTCCAGGCACATATCTGGAGAAAACCATAATTCAAAAAGATACATGCATCTCAATAGTGACAGCAACACTATTCACAATAGTCAAAACATGCAAGCAACATAAATGCCCATAGATAGATGAATGGATAAAGAAATGTTATTTATACACAATGGAATATTACTCAGCCATAAAAAAGAATGAAATGATACTATCTTCAGCAACATGGATGGACCTAGAAATTATCATACTAAGTAAAATAAATCAAAGACAAATACCACATGATATCACTTATATATGGAATCTTAAAAAATTACACAAATGAACTTATTTATAAAACTCACAGACATAGAAAACAAATTTATGGTTTCCAAAGGAGATAGTGGGGGGAGACAAAATCTGAGTCTGGGATTAACATTTACACATTGCTATATGTAAAACAGATAAACAACAAGGACCTACTGTATAGCATAGGAAACTATATTCAGTATCTTGTAATAACCTATAACGGAAAAGATCTGAAAAAGAATATATATATTTATATATATGTTAATCACTTTGCTGTACACTTGAAACTAATAAACATTGTAAATTAACTATACTTTGACTAAAAAAAGAATTACAACAATGATATATAATGTCTTAATATAAAAGTTATTATATCCAATAAGGTAGTAGTGTTTTTCTTCCCCAGTTTTAGGAAGCTATCTCCAATAGTAGAAGAGAGAAAGGAAAAAATAATCATCAGTGCAAAAAAATGACCTGATTTTTAAAAACTCTCCAACCTGTCCATCTTTGTAAGATCAATTTAAGACAGCCTTTTGCAATAATTAGGATTAATCTCTAAAACATTTAATTTTAAAATGTCATAGACTCTCTTTTCTTTTCTTTCTTGATCTTTAACACACCCAAAGTAGTGCTATGTTTTAAACAGATTAGAAAGAGACCTTTCTCCTAAAAAAAGCTGAGATGGCTCAAGTGAGATACCATAGAAAAAAAGAATCTAGAATCTGACAGTCTTGGCTCTGCTAGTTACCAGCCCTGGGCAAAATGACCTCTGAACTGGCTTCTTCAGCTAAAAAAAGCACAGTCATCAAACTGAACTGTGGGAAAGATCAAATGAAAGAACAACAAAGTGCTGAACAGAGCATAAGGGGCTCCACAAAGTTAGTTCCTATCTCTCTTCTATCTTCACTCCCTCAAAAACAGTTTCTTAATCTCTAGATTACAATTTCTCCAGTAACCCATATAAAATACGGACTCTTTTTTAGAGAAAAATACACATATATACATATATATAGCCACAGAGCAGTTAATTTTTGATGGTGAAGGAGTGATATGCACTGACACTTTTGTTTTGGGCTGTTCTCAGCTTTACTGAGGTACAACTGACACACAACATTGTGAGTACAGGATGTGCCCACAGTATATTAAGGACACTTCAGTCTTTGTCTCCAACCTCATTCTAAAAAACTGTGGATCCAAGACATATATCAGTACCAAATTATTCACCAAAATATGAGTCGGTTCCATTTTGTTTTCACCTGAATACCTAAACAATGACAGCGTCTGGAAAGCACACTTACACTGCAATGATCAAAGACCACCATGCACTGGGGTTCCTTGCTGACAGGAGAGGATGAGGTATCCACTTCAGGTGCAACAATTACAGGCTCCTGTTGATCCCAGAAGTCATATTTGCAGAATACAAAGTGGGACAGATGCTGTGGCAACCCGGTGGCCTGAAGTATTTTAACCTGAAAGAAAAGGAAGGCTCTGTTTATAACTCAGAAAGTTTCAAGAAGCACTATGAGTCATAGACACAGGCTCCAGTCCTGACTCTGCCACTAACAGCTTGTTTACACTGACTAAATCCCATTCACTCTGGGGCTGTATTTCTGCACCTGTGAAATGTCATATTTAGGGAAGGGTTGACATAAGGTATCAATGACCTTGACTGTACACAAGGGGATATTTTACAGCATTGATAGCTGATGAAGAAGATTTAAAATTCTAGTTTTGTAAACACATGAAAAGGTGTTCAACATTGCTAATTACTAGAGACATGCAAGTCAAAATTATTATAAGGCACCACTTTACACCAGCCAGAAAGGCCATCATCAAAAAGTTTACAAACAATATAAACGCTGGAGAGGGTATGGAGAAAAGTGAACTCTCTTACTGTGTTGGTGGGAATATAAGTTGGTGCAGCCACTACAGAAAACAGTATAGAGTTTCCACAAAACACTAAAAATAGAACTACCACATGATCCAGCAATCCCACTGCTGGGTGTATATCCAGAGAAAACAGTAATTCAAAAAGATACATGCACCCCAGTGTTCACTGCAGCACTATTACAATAGCCAAGACACAGAAGCAACAGAAATGTCCATCAACAGAGGAACGGAAAAGAAGATGTGGTACGTATATACAATAGAATATTACCTGGCCATAAAAAAGAATAGAATCATGCCATTTGCAACATAGAAATTATCATGCTGCGTGAAGTTAGTGAAAGACAAACATCATATGATATCGCTTACATGTAAAATTTTACAAAAAGGATACAAATGAACTTATCTGCATAACAGAAACAGAGTCATAGCCTTTGAAAACAAACTTATGGTTACCAAAGAGGTCAGGAGGAGAGAGAGGGATAGACTAGGGATTTGCAACTGGCATATGCACAGTGAGGTATATGGAATGATTGGCCAACTGGGACCTGCTCTACAGCACAGGGAATACTATCCAATATTCTGTGATAATCTATGTGGGAAAACAACCTGGGAGATCCTTTAGTGGCTCAGCAAAATGGAATCTGACTAATATTCATGAGGATGCAGGTTCGATCCCTGGCCTCACTCAGTGGGTTAAGGATCTGGCATTGCTGTGAGCTGTGGTTACAGGCTGCAGATGCGGCTTGGATCTGGTCTTGCTGTGGCTGTGGCGTAGGCTGGCGGCTACAGCTCCAATTCAACCCCTAGCCTGGGAACCTTCATATGCCTTGGGTGCGGCACTAAAAAAAAAAAAGGAAAAGAAAAAAAAGAATCTGAAAGAGGATGGATGTGCATACATATACACTGAAACACGTTGTTGTACAGCAGAAATTACCACAACCTTGTAAATCATCTATACTTCAATAAAGCTTTTAAAAAGGAAAAAAAAAAGTTCTAGTTGTTATGTCCTCCTCTTCCTCCTCAGAAGGAGAAAGTTCTCAACACCAGTCCATCATACTTACTTGGCCTAGGGATACAGCACAAGAACACAAAATGGTTAAGAAAGATGACTGAAGAATGAAAACACTGCATATCAATGGGCAGGAAATAGGGGAAAATGGCAAAAACCTTTTGATATTTTAATGTACAAAAAGGAACAAGGTTCTCAAGTGGAAAGTTACTTGCTACCAGAGCATTTTGGGGTGAAACTTAAAAAGCATCAGGAATGTATACCTTGAAGATCTGGAGGGGTGAATGGAGGAGATGAAAGCTGCTGACTGCTGACCATTCTCTACCGACATTTCTTGATGCTTCTAGTGCAGGTTTAGGAAGGAGAGTTGGATCAATGAAATGTGCCCTGGACTGCAGTGGAGGTAGGGTTTTGTGATAACTATGTGCACTTAGAAATGTGTTTAATTCGATCCAAACACCTCCAGAAGGAATGCCTATGACAGATTTTAAAGCAGCCACACAGTCTAAATGCTGATTTTGGCAGGCAGCATCAGGATAACTTTTAAGTTGGGGTTTTTGTGAAAAGCTGTGATATCTTACGATTCCTCCAACTATGAAGGAAACTAAATTCTAAAATTAATTAAGCTAAATTCTGATTTTATAATCGATGAGGCCAACTTTCACATGACTGAGCCATATCACTCATTATACTCTGCACCTGATCACTTTCTGCATGTTGCATGATGTACTCTAAACCTCCAGTAAATAAACTAACAAAAACAGATTTGAGTATGTGGCAGAGTTGATGTGGTTCTGCAACCACAAATGTAGCAGTCTTACTGTTTTAGGAAGTATTACATCCAAACCAAGGACAGGGATGGGAATCTGGCAATTAATTTTTTCGTTAAATTTTAAAAACAATCCCTTTTTCATTAAGCATTTTAAAATGCTTATTCTTCAAGATGAAGCAATGTGATATTTGGGAAGATTACAAGATCCTGGAGTACAAAGATCTAAATAAAAATCTCTGCCACGTTATTAGCTTCTGGGTTTTTGTTTTGTTTCGTTTTGAGCAAATTACTTAAATTCTTAGTGTTCTTAGGCTTGATTTTTCTCCTATGCAAACTGGGAGAGTTATCTAATGACAGTTGTGCGAGGACTAACTATACCGATGAAATACAATGAATGAGAACACTACCGAGCATGAATGGATGGATGTTTGATACATACGTGTTTGTGACTGAAGTCCATCTGAAAGCTATTTTCTTTCTTAGAAATTGATCTCAATTTAAAGATTGAAATAAATAAAGCAAGATTTCATATGCTAGATTGCGACCTACAAGCAACTCCTTAGGAGACAGACAGCCAGGAATAAAGGATACCAGGAAGGAGGAATATCTTGATCTAGAACACAGGCTTAAGTGTTTGCACACAAAACCAAAATCACCACCAGGTGTCAGAACACCACAGACTTCAACTTGCTATAGCTCAAGACACTACAGCCAGGATGTCAGAAGACACTGATGTTTAGGATTTTAAAATATACTAATTCTACTTAAGGTAATTAAAGTGATCAGTATGTTAATATATGCCTTTTTTCCCATCAGAGAAAAATAAATCCAGGCTTCTTTTAAGGGCGAGCAATACTCCTCACCCGTGACATCTTAAGTGTCCCCAAACTGGTTTCTTTCTTTTGCTACCAGTATTTTATTATCATATAGTTTGTCTTCCTCCTTCTACAGAAAAGGTGATTACACATTCAGAACATGGTCTCTGGAAACCACTTTCCAATGAAAGGAATCTGGTTCCTTGGAGAAATGGTTGAATCCAGGTCTGGGACAAGAAATGTACAGGACACATCAATACCAGACAGAGCAGGGAAGCCACCACAGTCTCTGAGGGTCAGGGGTGTTGCAGGGGCTCAAGAGCCAATTGTAAAAGCCCCCAGAGGCCAAAGACGGGATCATTTGAGCTTCAGTACAGGTAGTAAATACAATGGAGCAAATGACATCAAATATATTTAAATCCAGGAGTTCATAATGATACGAAGACCAAAAATAAAAGAAAAAAATCTCACTGGTCAGTTTTAGATATTAGTAGGAAAACCAATTCATTATTTGGAAAACTAGTGAGTAAAAAGAAAGAATGGAGTGTTCTCCCTGACTTTCCCATCCAAACTGTAGCCCTGAATAGTCAAATGGTTGACAGCAGGGAGATTCACTCCACAGAAGAATTCCAGCTAATAAATGAATGGATGAAGGATGGTGTTATTCTTTCCTAACTCTTAACGAGATGTCTAGGTAATAATCATCAGTAATTGCTAACATCCCCCAAAGAGATCCAGACATGATGTGCCTTCTGATGGAAGGAGACACTGCACCCTGTAAAACATCATCACTGCCCCCTCACCCACACATAACTTTTAGCTCTAACTCCCACGTCACAGCAAATACATCTTAACACAGTGAAGAAACCAATCAGCAAAACCCAGATAATGAGAAAATATAAGACAACAACCAGTTTCAACAATAAACAAATTGTAGGGTAAGAACACACCAAGCACACACACAAGGGAGCAAGTACCAGGGCCAGAGCGTGAAGATTAAAATACACACACAACAGACCAGAGACCCACCGACTGAGACAACCAAGGAAATTGGTTATTTCTCAATATTAAAAAAGTGTCAGTTTTTGATTATGATAACAAGGCCGGGCTTTTTTTTTTTTTTAAGTACTCTTCTTCTGAAAATATGTATTAAACTATTCTTGGAGTTCCCATCATGCCTCAGCAGAAATGAATCTGACTAGCATCCATGAGGATGCAGGTTTGATCCCTGGCCTTGCAGAGTGGGTTAAGGATCCGGCATTGCCGTGAGCTGTCGTGTAGGTCACAGACGCGGACTGGATTCCGAGTTGCTGTGGCTGTGGCGTAGGCCGACAGCTGCAGCTCCGATTGGACCCCTAGCCTGGGAACCTCCATATGCCACAGGTGCAGCCCTAAAAACACAAACTATTCTTGATGAAATATGACATCTGGGATTGCTTCAAAATAATCCAAGGGAAGGTGACAGCAGAGAAACAGCTTGTGTATGTGACTAAAATAAGACTGACCATGGCTATCAGTCTACAGCAAGCTGATATAAGAAGTTGTTAACATACTTAAAAAACAGGGCAGCCACAAATCAAAACAGAACATCACATCCACAAATACTGAAAAGAAAAGCACTCAAGCATAAAATAAATGGAAACCATCCAACCAAAAAAAGAAGAGAAACACAGAATAAACTAGAAAACAAGGTCTAAAATGGCAATAAATTCACATCTATCAATAATCACCTTAAATGTCAATGGACTGAATGTTCCAATCAAAAGACACAGAGTGGCAGAATGGATAAAAAAGCAAAAACCTACAATCTGATGCTTACAAGAGACTCGCCTTAGGGCAAAGGACACAGATTGAAAGTGAGGGGATGGGAAAAGACATTTCACGCCAAGGGATAAGAAAGGAAAGCAGGAGCTGCAATACTCATGTCAGAAAAAATAGACTTTAAGATGAACGCCATAAATAAAGATGAAGAAGGACACTATTTAATGGTTAAAGGATTCATTCAAGAAAAGGCTATTACAATCATCAATATATATGCCTCTAATATAGGAGAACCCAAGTACCTACAACAAGTACTATCAGACTTAAAAAGGAGAAATAGATTGGAATACAATAATAGCAGGAGACTTTAACACCCCACTCACATCAATGGACAGATCCTCTAGGCAGAAAATCAGTAAGGCAACAGAGACTCTAAATGACACAATAGAAAAGTTAGACCTAATTGACATTTTCAGCACATTACATCCAAAAAAATCAGAATATACATTCTTCTCAAGTGCACATGGAATATTCTCAAGGATAGATCACATACTGGGGCACAAAGCTAACCTCAACAAATTTAAGAGTACAGAAATTCAAGTATCTTCTCTGATCACAAAGGCATGAAACTACAAATAAACCACAGGAAAGGAAAGGAAATGAGAAAAAACACACTACATGGAGACTAAACAACATGCTATTAAAAAATGAATGGGTCAATGAGGAAATCAAGAAGGAAATTAAAAAATACCTCGAGACAAATGATAATGAAGACACAACCACTCCAAATCTATGGGATGCTGCAAAAGCAGTGCTCAGAGGGAAATTCATAGCAATACAGGCCTTCCTCAAAAAAGAAGAAAAATCTCAAATCGACAATTTAACCCAGCACCTAAATGAATTAGAAAAAGAACAAAAAACACTTAAAGTCAACAGAAAGAAGGAAATCATAAAGATCAGACAGGAAATCAATAAAATAGAGATTCAAAAAACAATAGAAAAAAATCAATAAAACCAAGAGTTGGTTCTCCGAAAAGGTAAACAAAATTGACAAACCTCTATCTAGATTCACCAAGAAGAGGAGAGAAAAAACCCAAATAAACAAAATAAGAAATGAAAAAGAAGTCACAATGGATATTAGAGAAATACAAAAAAACCATGAGAGAATACTATGAACAATTGTATGCCAACAAATTTGACAACCTAGAAGAAATGGACAACACCCTGCCAAAACTGACTCAAGAAGCAGATCAACTGAACAGACCGATCACTAGAAATGAAATTGAGTATGTCATCAAAACACTCCCTACAAATAAAAGTCCAGGACCAGATGGCTTCACAGGTGAATTCTACCAAACATACAAAGAGGAACTCATACCCATCCTCCTTACATTTTTCCAACAGGCTGAAGAAGAAGGAACACTCCTAAAGACATTCTATGATCCCAACATCACCTTAATTCCAAAACCAAAGACACCATGAAAAAAGAAAACTACAGGCCAATATCTTTGATGAATATAGACGCAAAAATTCTCAACAAAATTTTAGCCAATGGAATTCAACAACATATAAAAAAAAATCATACACCACAACCAGATGGGATTCATCCCAGGTACACAAGGATGGTTCCACATATGCAAATCAATCAATGCCATATACCACATTAACAAAAGAAAAGACAAAAACCACATGATCATCTCAACAGATGCAGAAAAAGAATTTGACAATGTCCAACATCAAATCAACATCATAATCAAAACTCTTACCAAAAGTGGGTAAAGAGGGAACATAATAAATATAATAACATCATAAAAGCCATTTACGACAAACCCACAGCAAATATAATACTCAATGGAGAGAAGCTGAAAGCCTTCCCACTAAAATCTGGAACAAGACAAGGATGCCCACTCTCTCCACTGTTATTCAACATAGTTTTGGAAGTCCTAGCTACAGCAATCAGACAAACAAAAGAAAAGGCATCCAAACAGAAGGAGAAGAGGTAAAATAGTCACTATATGCAGAGGACATGATACTATATACAGAAAACCCCAAAGACTCAACCCCAAAATTACTGGAACTGATCAACGAATTCAGCACAGTAGGAGGATATAAGGTTAACCTTCAGAAATCAATCACGTTTCTGTATATTAACAATGAAATATTAGAAAAAGAATACCAAAATACTTTACCTTTTAAATAGCACCCCAAAAAATCCTGTACCTGGGAATAAACCTGACCAAGGAGGTGAAAGACTTATATGCAGAGAACTACAAAACATTAACCAAGGAGATCAAAGAAGATACAAAGAAATGGAAAGATATTCCATGCTCATGAGCCAGAAAAATTAATATTGTAAAAATGGCCATACTACCCAAAGCAATCTACAAATTCAATGCAATCCCTATCAAATTACCCCAGACAGTCTTCACAGAATTAGAACAAACCATCCAGAAATTTATATGGAACCACAAAAGACCCAGAATCACCAAAGCAATTCTAAGGAACAAAAACCAAGCAGGAGGCATAACTCTCCCAGACTTCAGGCAATATTACAGGGCCATAGTTATCAAGACATTGTGGTACTGGTACCAAAACAGACATGCAGACCAATGGAACAGAATTGAGAACCCAGAAATAAACCCAGATGCCTATGGTCAATTGGTCTTTGACAAAGGAGGCAAGAACATAAAATGGGAAAAAGGCAGTCTTTTCAGTAAGTATTGCTAGAAATCTGGACAGCTGCATGCAGATCAATGAAACTGGAACACACTCTCACACCATGCACAAAAATAAACTCGAAATGGCTTAAAGACTTAAATATAAGACAAGACACCATTAAACTCCTGGAAGAGAACATTAGCAAAACATTCTCTGACATCAACCTTACAAATGTTTTCTCAGGTCAGTCTCCCAGAGCAACAGAAGTCAAAGCAAAGATAAACCAATGGGACCTAATCAAGCTGACAAGCTTTTGCACAGCAAAGGAAACCAAAAAGAAAACTAAAAGACAACTTACAGAATGGGAGAAAATAGTACCAAAGGATACAACAGACAAGGGCTTAATCTCTAAAATATACAAACAACTTATACAACTCAACAGCAAAAAAGCCAACAACCCAATTGAAAAATGGGCAAAGGACATGAATAGACATTTCTCCAAAGAAGAGATGCAGATGGCCAACAAGTACATGAAAAAATGCTCAACATCATTGATGATTAGAGAAATGCAAATCAAAACTACCACGAGATACCACCTCACACCAGTAAGAATGGCCATCATTAATAAGTCCACAAACAACAAATGCTGGAGGGGGTGTGGAGCAAAGGGAACCCTCCTGCACTGTTGGTGGGAATGTAAGCTGGTACAACGGCTATGGAAAACAGTATGGAGGTACCTTAGAAAAGCATACATAGAACTACCATATGACCCAGCAGTTCCACTCTTGGGCATATATCTGGACAAAACTTTCCTTGAAAAAGATATTTGCACATGCATGTTCATTGCAGCACTATTCACAATAGCCAAGACATGGAAACAACCCAAATGTCCATCGACATATGATTGGATTAGGAAGATGTGACACTGACACACACACACACACAATGGAATACTACTTGGCCATAAAAAAGAATAAATTAATGCCATTTGCAGCAACATGGATGGAATTAGAGACCCTCATACTGAGTGAAGTAAGTCAGAAGGAGAAAGACAAATACCATGTGATATCACTTATATCTGGAATCTAATATACTACACAAATGAACCTCTCTACAGCAAAGAAAATCACAGACTTGGAGAACAGACTTGTGGTTGCCAAGAAGCTGGGGGAGGGAGTGGGACGGTATGGGAGTCTGGGGTTAACAGTTGTAGACTATTGCCTTTGGGATGGAAAAGTAAGGAGATCCTGCTGTGTAGCACCAGGAACTATGTCTAATCACTTGTGACGAATCTATACATGTATGTGTAACCAGGTCACCACGCTATACAGTTGAAAAATTGACAGAAAACTGTAAACCAGCTATAAAGGAAAAATAAATAAATAAATAAAACTATGCAATTTTATAAAGACAAAAAAAAAATAAAAATAAGACTGACCATGAGCTGGTATCTGTCAAGGGAGGGAGGCTGAATGGGGAGTCAAGGACATCTTCCTCGTCGCTTTTCTATGTGTTTGACATCTTCCATTAAAATAAAATCTGAATACATTTTAACTTAATTTTGTTTAAAGTTTAAGTTACCCAGTGACAAAGATACATTTCCCAAGTGAGACAGTATCCTCGTACGTTACTTCATTAATGCTAATTTTCACACGCTGATCTTTCACACGGTTGCATTTCTGGTCCATTGCCCTTAAAGTGGACCAAGTCAGCAAGGCTATGTCTCCATCTTTGATAATCATATAACCTCAAAGGAAATGTTCTGAAATCAAGTACAGCACAATAAAGATTAACCTTTTAGTGAATTAAGAATTTTTGCCCCTCATACTGAAGGGAATGGTCCTTTAATTACCACTTGAGGCCTTTTCAATATATGCAAAGACCTACAGAAAGTGGCCCAACTCTTTTTTGGGGGGTCTTTTCCTTTTTCTTTCTTTTTTAGGGCCGCACCCACGGCAGCCTATGGAGGTTCCCAGGCTAGGGGTCTACACCACAGCCACAGCCACACCAAATCTGAGCCACGTCTGCGACCTACACCACAGCTCACAGCAATGCTGGATCCTTAAATCACTGAGTGAGGCCAGGAGTCGAACCTGGGTCCTCATGGATACTAGTCAGATTCTTTTCCACTGAGCCACAACAGGAACTCCTGGCCCAACTCTTAAGAGCTTTAGCCTCCCCATACCTTGCAGCTGATGCCTAACTCACTTCTTTCCAAATCAACCCCAACTCTCAAATATTCGTGGAAATACAGGACTGGACCTAGGATAGACTATGAAATAAGAGTTAAGTGTAGGCTTCCTTCACCTCACCTTTAAGGGGCCCCCTCCTCACTTGCACACCGTTTCTAAGCCCCTTCCTGATTTCTCCCCCTTCAAAAGCCTTTCTAAATGGTTCCTAGAGTGATCCTCAACCCATGGCACACTGCCCACTAACGTGTGCTTAGACATGCACAAGGGGATGTCTTCCTTGTCGTAATGAATGAGGAGGCAGTGGTAGCTATGCCCCTTGTGCATTGCATGAACCCAGGAAGGTAATGACCTGCTGACATCCATCCAGCAGTTACCCGTGACAATGACAATACTACAGCGCCGCATGGAGAAGGGAGTTTTACGTAACATGCTCTCCTTCAAGTTCACCCTTAGTCTTATTTTTCCAAATATGTTCCCCAGACCTCACTCTGCGTATTAATTAATGACCTCTGCTCTATGTCCCAGAACAACCCCTGTCTACCCCTCGGAGAACGTGGATCAGACAATACTGGCGTCTTCTATTCACTGTGTGAATCCTACACATATACACCAACTAAACCGGCCTCTCCTTGAGGGCAGGAATCCTGTCTCATTCATTTTCGGATTCCAGAACCTGGCACAATGTCTCAGATAACTCTACACACAGTCTGTAAACAGTAGGCCTGTGAGGAGCAGAAAGAAAAGGGTCCGGGATTGGGACGGGATGGAATAGCATAAGCAAAGGCACATTCTGAAGAGGAAACAAAAAAATGTGGAGAAAAAAAAACAGTGTGCAGAGCGACTCAAGGCCAGAGCTTAAGACCAGGACCAGGGCGGGGATACGTCTCCAGGATCAGAAGGAGTCAAGAGGCCCAACAGGAGGAGGAAATCTGTGTGAAAAACAACTGACTTCTCAGAGCTCCCCTTGTCTCTCAGTGGGTTAAGGACCCGACAGTGCCACAAGCTGTGGTATAGGTCGCAGATGTAGTTCGGATCCTGCATTGTGGTGGCTGTGGTGTAGACCTGCAGCTGCAGCTCCAATGAGGATTCGGGTTCAATCCCTGGCCTTGCTCAGTGGGTTAAGGATTCAACATTGCCACAAGCTGTGGTATAGGTCGCAGATGTAGTTCAGATCCTGCATTGTGGTGGCTGTGGTGTAGACCTGCAGCTGCAGCTCCAATTCAACCCCTAGCCTGGGAACTTCCATACGCTGCAGGTGCGGCCCTAAAAAAAAAAGGGGGGGGGGAAGAAAAAAAGAAAAAAAAACCTGACTTCCCTTTATAAAGTTCGGATAAACATGCACACATATCATTTTAGAGCAGAATGGCCCAGAGGAAAGAGCTGACCTAGCCAAGGCTTCACAGAGGAAGGGAGCAGAGGTACTTGGCTACCAGGGAAGCCCAGATACATGATGAGATATGGTCTCTAGAAACTAAATATTAAAGATTTATTTAGAGACAGGTATCTAAAAAAGGACATAATATTTACTGGCTAAATACCCACGATCCTCAAGACCAGCCCCATTTCTATGACTTCTAAGTAAGACTGGGACTCACCATGCACACAAGTTTGTTCTCCTGGGTCTCCTTATCAAAGGAGGCGTCTGCGGCATCGTCGCCTCCGGCAAGTCTCTCCCCAACGTCCCCACTGATGCGCATCACCTCCACATGCAGCCGGCCCGCCACCTACAGCAAGGGAGCCAAAGCAGAGCCTTTTCTAGATTTTGTTCTCTCTGCTGTTTTAGAGTCAAGTGGTCAGGTCAATGGTCTAACAGGTTCTAATAGTTGCTTTGCCTCAAAGCACTTGGAACCGTCACCATTAAGCAGCATGGAGACACAGGTATTACCAATACACATAAATACTGCTTGTCATCACTGATGAAAACTGTAACAACAGTTTACTATCACCACCCTGCTGTGTCTTAGACTGTTCTCTGCAGGAAACATGGTACAAAGAGAAAACTAACCTCTCCTTTCTTAACTAAAAAAAAAAAATAAAAGTTTTTCATTTTTGGCCACCCCATGGCATATGGAGCTCCCAGACCAGGGATCAGATCCAAGCCACAGTCTCAACCTAAGCCAAAGCTGCGGCAACACTGGATCCTCAACCCACTGCGCCGGACCAGGGATTGAACCTGCATCCCAGCACTCCCAAGACACCGCCGATCCTGTTGCACCACAAGGGGAGTGCCTAACCTCTCCTTTCTGGTTGACAATTGGAACGGCATATTGTAACTTCACATCATAGAAGAGGGACTCCAGGAAGACGTTAGCCACCCCAATGAGACTGTGATTCTCCTGCTCATCATAGAAGGGATCTGCACGCTTGAAGTAAGAGCGTATTACCTGTAAAGACATCCAAAACATACAACTTCAGAAAAAAATCACTTAAAATAACTTAATTCAACCTACAACTTTTTGATGCAGTCTAATGAGGTCAATAAACTTAGCTGAAGTATAGAACTGTATTACTCGGGCCTGCGCATGTGCACACACACATACATATACACATACACACATGCGCGTGTGCACACACACACACACACTCCCCTACTCCCATTTAGAATGGTGGTCAGCACCCTAGACCCATGATAGAGCAGTCCTAATAACACATCATTATTACCATTTCTTCTCCTTTATGTGGAAACTTGCCATGTAAGGACAATGACAACAGAGAAAGCACACACTGGACTAAAAAAAGCAGCAGAATGGAGGAAAGTGCTCATTTCTTACATCTATTCCACTTGTTCCTACCAGTCATTAGACCCGATACTGCTAATGAGAGCTGACCCCTTATATAAGCGTGGTTTGGTTTTTGTTATTTGTTGTCAATGTTGTTTCATTTCTAAGTTGAAACAGGAGAGGAATACAGAATTTTTTTAAAAAAATTTTTACATGTCATGTAACTGTAAGAAGTTATTTTGATTGGTGAACATTTTTACAAAACGAGGCTCAGGAAGTAAACAACTTCACTGGGCAACAGGACCAGCAGTGCTGAAAATATATAAAGATATACATAATTCGCATTTCTATTTTAAAAAGGTACAAGTTCATGGCTGACCTAAATGAGGAAAGCTGCAACTTGAGAAGAAAGCACCTGAGTTCAGATCTATGGCACCTACTTTAGGCTCAAAATACCTTCAAAAAATGTTAACAGTAATAAATACTAAGGTATCACTGAAGTTCCACTCAAAAAACAGATGCCATAGGTTTATTATTTGCAAGGTTAAGTGTGCTGAGAAATGGAAAGAGAAAAGGCACAGTCTCTGTCCTAAAAGAAACGATAGTTCAGTATGGGAGACAGAAACAGGCAACACCAACAAAGTCAGAATAAACAAAGATTCTACTAGAAATTCAGAGAACACAAATGAGAAGAAAAAAGAAGATGCCAGAAAAGTAGGCTATTTAAATCATTTACTAGTCAAGAATTTAAGATTAAAACAAGTATTTTATTTGTAAAACAACATATTTTGGAAAAATGAACACTTCTTCCCTAAAATGGGTAGGCTCATTCCTATGTAGGTCCTTCTGTGACCATCAGTCAAGTAAATTTTCTCAAATAACTTACTGGGGTATCTTCTTCACACTCCTTCCACTCCTGATAAAGGTCTCTCATATCCAACAACCTGTTGTCCAGTTTTTCCAGAGACCAAATCTGCTTCCCTTTTCCTTTTCTTCTCACCTGGATGGCAGGCTCACTAAGGAGAGAGCCTCGCTGTAAAGACAGCCAGAGTGACTTTGTGAGACACAGAGACGTCTACATACATCATGGAAGCCAACCTCGAAAGTTCTATATCCGCCAAATGTCATCAATTAAGACAAACTGTATCACTTTTTAATCTGTTCAGTATAAAACTTCCCAGAAATCTTGCAAGCTTAATGCCTTTCTATCCAACTGCATTCAAAATTTAAATTTAAGCATAAATTTAAGTTTAGATTACAATTGTACATAAATTTAAATTCATAATCCAAAACAGTAGATGTTTAATGGGAAATCAAAAATGTCATATTCAGGCCATTATATGATCAAGGAATATCAGCGGCAGAAAGACAGGCATAAGCACTGGGAAGGAATGTTGGCTGGGATGGATGGTTAAGTTTCTTTTATCTTTCAAAAGTTCGAATTTTTAAATTTTTTTGAATGGGTAGCATCTTCATGAGGTACAAAACACAAAATGGTTAAAGGAGTAAACTGTGAAAAGTATCCTATTTACCTGCTGGGAGGCAACAAATGACACCATCTTCCAAATACATACAATTTGAGTGTATTATTGAAAACAGTATAGAACTAGATAGAGATTGTCAGTGTACTAAATGCCATGGAACTGTTCACTTTCAAACTATTTTATGTTATATGAGCTTTGTCTGAAAAAATTATACTTATTAAAGTTTTTCCAGCTTAGAAAAACAATGTACTTTTAAGGCAAGAAAACTTTTCAAAATTACAAAGTAGAAAACAAACACGCCTCTGTGCACAGAGATGTATCAGTTATCTAATCAACTGAGATTTACTGGAGAAAATTTTTTAACTGTTCTGATATGTCCACCTAGAACTTTGGAGAATTGTGAAAGACACCAGTGCTGCTTTAACATCCTGCCTATAATCATTTCCAAAGGAGCAGAATTTGCATAATGAAGCAAGGATTTTTATAATTCTGACATTTAAAAATTACCATTCTCCCCAATACTGAAAAGGCCCTTGTACCTTATATTCAGCCAGCCAGGGAATGAATAGAAAAATCTCATTAGTGATCTGTGGGGAGGGGTTTTCAGGGGAGAAGGCTAGAACTGGGACTAAACGGCCCTGAGCAAGATGCTGTAGCACCATGACTTGGCCCTCCTGCAAATAACTATAAGGATTTGGAAAAGAAAAGAAAAAAAGAAAGAAATGTCTGCTCCTTACCAAAAATCACCAGAGAGAGGTGAGTACAAGGCCAGGAGTAAGGACCCCAACAACAGTGGCGTTCACGGCATGGACAAGATAAATGAAATAAGAATTCTAAAGTACAAAAAAAAAAAAAAAAAGGTTTTGGTGGATAAAAAAGTTCAAGATCCAGCCTGAATGAAGGAGACTGTCTCCTTAGTAAATACTTCCTGGCCAGCTCCTCTCTCTGGCTGAAGTCTGAAAATAGTAATCTCTTAAATCAGTAATAATCAGGTGGATTAGTAGCCACTCATTAACAATGTGCCCCATCTCTACCAGCAATAGAAACAGCTCCAGGAACACATTCCCAGGTGTCTGGG
Source organism: Catagonus wagneri (assembly GCA_004024745.2). Classification (NCBI taxonomy): domain Eukaryota; kingdom Metazoa; phylum Chordata; class Mammalia; order Artiodactyla; family Tayassuidae; genus Catagonus; species Catagonus wagneri. The sequence continues at coordinate 9,136,245 of PVHT021183556.1, read as the reverse complement.
CTGCTCCTTCCAACAAAGTTCAAGCCAGGATTCACAGAAAAAGGCTAAAGCTATGCTTAATGGGAAAACGTTCATATTTCTGTTTTTCCAGCTCAACTACTACAGAATAGAGGAAGACTTGCTCTTGCTCTTTTCAGTCTTCTAGAAGATGCTGAGCCCTGCACCTTCTGCCTATGATTGGATTTCCCCTACTGGTGTTTGTCTGTTGAGTCCCACTGCACCCATGATTTGTCCTACAAATTCCATCAAGTAAAATAAAGTTCTAAGTGCGTAAAATCTTTCAAACAACACGATAACATATATCAAAAGGCATTTCTCCATAAAGTAATGGCTATCATGTTCATAATACGTTCATTATTAAAAACATAAGCATCCTACCTGCCAAATGTCTACCCAGTGCAAAACACTGATCTTGATGCCACAGAGAAAGAAAGACGTGGTTCTTGCTATTAAATTAACAATAGCCAAGAAGGATTAATTAAAGCTGTGCTGTGCTAAATACTATAGGAGAAACAAAGCACATGGACCTTAAAATATTTATTCGAATACGAAATTCTACCTAATCCTTTAAAAATTATGCATTAACATGATTAGGAGCTATAAAAGAAACTAAAAAAGAAAGAAAACGACTGAATGTCAAGGACAGGAGATTGTGGTGGGACTTTTCCCCAACATTTTACTAGGCTTCTGGTATTATACAAAAAAGAGAGAGATCTGTGACCTTGAACTATCCACAGAAAACAACTAGTGAACAGTTCTGCCATGCCATCCACTGACAAGTAGAAAATACCGTGCTATAAGTAAAATGCACACCTAACTTGGGCAGGCAGTGGGGAGGGCGGCTGAGTAGCAGAATCAAAGGAAAAACTACTTGGGGAAGATTCAACAGGAAAGACTTCTCAGAAATAATTCAAATAAATTTGAAAAAAAGGAGTTCAGTAAAATAAATTGGTAGAGCTGGGGAGGCAGGAGGCAAGAGGATACGTCCAGTGGATAAAACTGGATATGCACAAAGATAAGTGAATGGACGTAAATTCTGCTCAAGGGGGGGAGGGCCAGTACAAATGATCTAGACTGCAGAGGGCACGATGGGGACAAGGGCAAACCCCACCACCACATTTAAATAACACTGAAGCAATTTTATCCAGCGATAGCTTTGTTTTCTTCATTAAGGGCAACCTCACCTTCCTGTTGGCATCCAGGCTGGAGGCTGGAATCTGGAGGGTTACTTTATACTCTGTTCTTTTATCCAATTCTTCTGCAATGTAACTAGCTTCTCTCACCAATAGATTGGCTTTAACAATTTGTTCCCTCAGCCTCATCAGACTGTTATTCAGTGTGGCTTCTCTTTAAAAAAAAAAGGGGGAGGGGATAATCATTAAAGCAGCACATCAGAATATTATAGCGTGCATAACACATTAATGCCACACTGCGAACCAAGCTTTACAACTGCCTCTTGCACACAGGGAATACGTCACCAACACAGACCCATGCCCACACTCGAATGTGGGTCTCATCGTAAGCACTGGCACACGATGGCCAGAGACTAGGGCAGAGCTTGGTAAACCTGCCTGTGTATAACAAATCTACTGGGAATCTGGATAAACTGAATGTTTTGACTCAGTAGGTTGTGGCAGGGGGCGGGGGAGGCGGGCTGAAACATTACATTTCTATCAATCTCCAGGTGACAGAAATTCTGTCAATCTGCAGACCAACTCTGAAGAGCAAGAGGTTAGTTAAGTACAGTCTGTAACAATGTATAAGACACTGAGTGCAACGCTAATTAGCCATATAGAGACCAAGCTTATGCTCTGAATCTCACTGGCACCATGCTTTACCTACCTGATAAACCACCTTTCTCTTTTCCTTTTTAAAAAAAGCATCTACCCACGCTTCAGAACCTAAAGTATGATACAATGATAAAGTGTAACTTTTAAGCACAAACATCTGTTTATTCAAATCCAAAAGCCATACAAACTGATAATGGGCTGCACCTAACAGGGGCAGTTTGAAATAAATCAGGGCAAACTGACAATTCCCTTTTTTTTTTCAAAAATGGAGGAAAAGAAAGGTAATGCCAAGGGGTTCTTAGCTGGACCACTCTTAATACATTCATGTTTAAAGCAAGGTCTAGATTCTTCCATTCTCTATGTTACCCAGGTGAGTTCGAGGTGACGAGCACCAGCTGCAGGTAGCAAAGGCCCCAAGCTCTTCCTACCTCTCCTCGGCCCACTGCCTCAGCCGCTGCTGGGCACTGGGTGAGTGGAAAGAAAATCTGTCCGCACTCCGGCAGTTTTGTTTCTCAGGAGACAGCCGTCGCCGGAGCTGCTCTAGTTCGTGTTCATACATCAGCCTCTGGCGCTCCAGTGCAGACCGTTTCTCCTCTTCGTGCTGTTGTTCTAGGCTGTTCAATATTGACTGCATTGGATCTAAAGTTTTTTTTTTTTTAAGGTAAATAATAGACAGTTAACTGCACAACATAAAATGACTCAAATGTTGTTCTCACTTGTTATGCTGTTTGTCATCCTCATTAATAACGTAAGATTCTTAAAGACAGCTTTCCTCACTCCTAATTACTGACTGCATTATCTGTTCTCTCAGATACATACCAAACCATCTTCCATATAGAAAAAGCAGGTATGCATGTTCTACACATAACCTAAGACAGAGTTAATGCTCCAGAAATCCACTACAAGAGTAAGCCAGTGGCTGTTAAGTTTCAAATCTGAGACACTCTATCAATGAGAATAAATTTTGCAGTCATTTGTGTATCAAAGCAGAAAGAATAAGTTTTAGTAAGTATAATAAATTAAAGCCAAAGACACAAAAGAATTGAGGACAGAGAACAATGTGAAGATTTCCTTTCTCCTAACACTTCACAAGTCTTGGCTACAAATATCTCTAATGTTCTACCACCTTTGAAAGACTCTTAAATGCACAATGGGTCTGCTCACCGTTCCTGCCCAGGGCCTTCATGGTCACCTCCATCTGTGCGTACTCGTAACTGAAGTTGATCTCACTGGATACCTCACTGGAGGAGTCACCATCTACATCCAGCTGCTCAGAACTGGCATCATTCTTCATGGACGGGTCTTGTTCGTCATCTTCTCCACTGGCTTTCTTTTTCTTTTTAGGCAAGTTAAGTCTTGGGGGCAAAAAAAGAATATTATTTTTTTAAAGAAAGATATACATTTACTCATTCCATTCATTAAATACAGATTTCTGCTAGATGCCAAAGGGCTACTAGGTATGTACAAGGTCATGACTGTACTCAGAAGCTTGTATCCTAGTAGGAGAAGTAAAACGTGTGTGCAAATGACAGCAACAGAGAGTATGACACAAGGCCATGTGACAAGCTAGGTGTTCAAGAAAAGCTGAAGACCCCCTTAGGATGGAATCGTAGAAGAGATGATGGAGCAGGAGGTCATTTGAGCCAAGCCTTAAAGGGAAAGCAAGGAGTTAGGACAGAGGAACAGCATGAGAAAAAAATGGAAACTCCCATAGTCTCTGGAGAAATAAAACAACACGGATGGAGTTCCCATCGTGGCTCATCGGAAACAGATCTGACAAGCATCCATGAGGACAAAGGTTCAATCCCTGGTCTCACTCAGTGGGTTAAGGATCTGGCATTGCTGTGAGCTGTGGTGCAAGTCGTGGACATCGCTAGGATCTGGTGTTGCTGTGGCTGTGGTGTAGGCCAGTGGCTACAGCTCCAATTTGATCCCTGGCCTAGGAACTTTCCATATGCCACGAGTGCGGCCCTAAAAAGATAAATAAACATACAAACAAAAAACAACACAGAGACACACAAAATTTGTATAGCTTAAGTTGTGAGAGATAATGGTGGAGAGATTGACTTAACCCAACTATAAAGGCTATGAATGCTAAGCCAAGCCATCTACACCTGATTTGAGGGGGGGGGGAAAGTGAAAAATATTTTCTACACACTTTGTCCCCTCTACTCTTTCTTCAATAATCAAAACAGCAACTGGCCCACAAGCCAAGGATCTAGTCACTGTGACATCTGTAGCACAGTGACCAGTGACAGGAAGAAGAACAGACCAGGACTTTAATTTTATACCGTATCCACACCCCTGTCCTTACCAACACAACACCAGTTCTGTGTGGGAAATGTGTGGTCCAAGGTCAGACTCTTTGTCAGCCTCCCTTGTCACTGAGAGGAAAATTTTCGCAAGTGAGATGTATACGGAAGATTGCTGGAGACTCTGGGAAGACTTCTGAGTTTTCTGATCAAGAGGTTATTTGGGGTTAGCCCTGCCCCCTTCAGCTTCATCTTCCTCCTATATGCCTGAATTTTGCTTTGACTCCTAGAGTGGTGTGGCCATCTTTAGACCACAGGGAAAAGCCAGAACAATGACAAGACTTCTGCTAGGACAGTTTTGAGAGGCTTGGCCAATGCCAATAACCATCTTCTTTCAGAGTTCTTGTTTTGTTGGAGAAATGAATTATCTGTTTAAGCCATTACAGTCAAGTTGACATTACCTGCAGCTGAAAGCATTCCTAAATGAAGTATGAACCTTATTTTATGGATAAGGAAACAAAACCACTACTTTTCCAGTAAGAAATAAAAAGATCAGCATGTCAGAAAATAATTCTTATACTAGCATCTTCTACTGGGAAATTAAAAGGGAAAAATATGCAAATAAACAGCATTTTTCTTGAGTGTACTGTCCATGTGTCCCTTGGGAACAAACCAGATCGTAAACAAGCACATACACAGTGAATAAATATATTCACAAAACATGTAATTTTTATGGCATTATGTTTACTACTTAATATATATTCTTCTATTTCAGAGTATAATCTTCAATAACCTCCCTCTTTAAAAGCCATCAATAATGTCATACCTGAAGAAGTGGTTGTTTCCCCATAATATCCTGTCCCCATGGTGTAGTTGAACAGGACTGGATACAGAAGAGCCATTTACAAACGTTCTGTGGGGAGAAGAGGGCAAACATGTAAATGATGATTATCTTGTTCTCGCCTTTAATTTTTCCAATACAATACTGGAAAAACAAAATAATCAAGTCCCCCAAAATAAAACCTGCCCTTGGTGAATTTTATTGTCTGTATTTCCTTCTTTGCTAATTGATTTACCTAACATGCTTATGGTACCAAGTACAATAGATTATTGTCCTCTCTTTTTCAAAGTTCTAAACTTGTTATATAGCATTTTAAGGAATAAATATGGAACCAGTACAGCCACTAAGAAAAAGAAATAAAAAAGTGGCAGTGTATATTACAACTAAAATGAGTATGTCCAATGTACATGGATAAAAAAAGCCATCAAATAACCAAGCTCAGACTTATCTCTAGGTATCAGTAGTAAAAAAAATGAGACTTCTGTTAAATTCTGTAACTTCCTAGAGCACAAAAAAGTCCATATTCTATCAATATACAGAAGATTTATAAGATCCACTTGACTGATTATCTTGACAATGGAGTTCAAAAGAAGAAATGATGGGTAGAAGGACTGTTAAGGAGAAAATCTGGAGGGGCAGGAAATAAACAGAAAATTATGCACACCACTAGAAGACTGACATTCCTAGAATACCAGTTTCATCAGGCCTCTCCCTCACTGAAAGATTCACCTGCTTAGACATAGGATAAAGGTCCATTCTTTAACTTCAAAGCCCTACAAAAGGCTTTATCTCCTCCATTCTCTCTTCTAGTGAATTGTCAACTTAAGAAAAAAAAATAAGAGTGTGGGGGGAGGCGGGAGTTTATGTCCTGTCCACTAAACATGACTACCTCTTTCCCTGAAGAGAGGCTTTTCCCAGTCCTACAACCTGGAATAATAAGGTTTCCGTTCCTCTCCAATCCCCTGAGTCTCAATTTGGTTTCTACTTCTGGCCAAGGAATGGCAGATGCTGAGAAAAAGGAGAAAAATAGGAGGGATGTAAGGGATTTTCTACCAAAAATAGTAGAAAGCCATCTGGCTGTATGGTGAATGGACCAGGAAAAAAGATGAGGATGCTGGCAGGGGTTCCAATCAAGATTTAATGGAGGCCTTACTTAAATAAGGCCATGGTAGTGTGTATAAAGAAGTATGGCTCTAAGCAATATTAAAAAGTTAAATAGTAAGGACTTGGTAACTAACTGTTTATCCTCATTAAGTGAACGTAAAAGTACACAAGGCCAAATGTCCTCATAGCATCCTCAACTAGTGTACATTCTTTCTCTTTAAAAATTACCATGACAGTGAGACTAATTAAAATACATTACCTGGTATTCTTTTGAGGAGTCAGCATAACCTGGCCTTCTGATGTGATGTCTATGATACAGTGTTCAGGAAGAATTCCCATTCCACACAGCTGGATATCTTGGGAATTTGCTGAACCTATCAATGTATGTTCCTACAAAAGAATTAAATTCACTGATTAATAGTGCATTCTTACAGGTATACAAACTGAAATTGTCTACTTTGAGTTCTCATACACTGATCCATTACCTTAGCTAAAAGATTTTTTAAAGCAAATGAAATGGTAGGAGGAATTTCTGGCTTTCTCCAAAATTTACTCTCCAAGTCCTATTTCCTTATAAGGAACAATGCACTGAATTGAGTTATAACTTTTAAGCCTAAAACTGTATTTTCATATTGATGTCTATACTATATTTTTTCCATTTCAATCTTACTAATTCCAAAATATTTGGAATTAATTCAAATATTTTATACTACTCTTAGAGCATGAAACACGTGTCAATGAAGTACAAAAAAAATCGTCTAAAAAAAGTAAAGAAAAAAAGGGGGGGGAGTTCCCATTGTGGCTCAGTGGTTAATGAATCTGACTAGGAACCATGAGGTTACAGGTTCGATCCCTGGCCTTGCTCAGTGCGTTAAGGCTCTGGTGTTGCCGTGAGCTGTGATGTAGGTTGCAGACGCGGCTCGGATCCCACGTTGCTGTGGCTGTGGTGTAGGCCGGCGGCTACAGCTCCAATTAGACCTCTAGCCTGGGAACCTCCATATGCCGCGAGTGCGGCCCTAGGAAAAGGCAAACAAAACGAAACAAAGAAAACAAACAAAAAATACTCGTCTGAAAACCACAGTAGTTACTTAAGTCATATAACACCTACCTGGTCTCCAGCAAAATAAGTCCACAAAGATAAAGAGCTAATCAAACATAAGGAGTTTGCAAAGACTAAAATTATCTTATGAATCACACGGTTTCCTTAGACCTCTTAAAAGATATGGTAGATGCATTCCTCTTACCATAAACCACCAACTGCTCAGTTCTCTAACCTCCAATCACCAGCGTCACTTTTTGACAGGTAACTGAGAAAACGGACACAAAAACTGAGCTCCCTGTCATGCGCTTCAACATTTGACTGCCCTTAAGTGTTGACATGACCTGCAAGTGTCCTAAGGCCACCTTCTCCTTCTACACACCTAGATCAGGGGTCAGGTGCAGAATATTCTAGGCTCTGTGCATCCTACATCGTTAAGCGGTTTTGCCTTGTAATGCGAAAGCAGCCGCACAATACACAAACAAGGCTATTCTCCAATAAAATTTCACTTATAAACGCTGAAATCTGAACTTCGTATAATTTTCAAGTGTCCAAACTATTATGATTCTTTTTATTATTTCTCCAATCATCTAAAAAATGCAAAAACTGGAGCTCCCATCGTGGCTCAGCATTTTTTGAACCCGACATGTATCCATGAGGATGCAGGTTCGATCCCTGGCCTCATTCAGTGGGTTAAGGATTCGGTGCTGCCGCGAGCTCCACTGTAAGTCACAGACACGGCTCAGATCCGGCGTTGCCATCATCCTGGCTGTGACATAGGCCTGCAGCTGCACCTCTGATTCAACCCCTGGCCCAGAAACTTTCATATGCTGCAGGTGCGGCCCTAAAAAGACGGAAAAAAAATACACAAAAACCATTCTCAGCTCCTGGGCCACATGAAAACAGAGAGGTAGCAAGATTTAACCTATGGAGGTAGGTTTCTGACCCCTGACCACAATGACCTCATCCAGTCCAATGGACTTTAAACACCATCTGTATAGAAATTAAACTACTAACCAGGAACTATAGACTTCGGTTCCATCATGTTCCCACCTCCACTACCACTCTCCTAGTCCCAGCCACCAGTGTTCTGGCCCCCCCGGAACAGCCTGGATACCTAAAGACATTTCAAAGTGAAAGGGCCAAAGCAGAATTTTTGCTTCCACCTCCCCACCACCTCACTCTCTTCCCCAAGACTAATGGCACTACCCTACCAACACCCACTCGGTCCACTCAAAAAGCTTAGACGCTATCCCAGAGCCCTCTCTTTGCCTTAGCAGCCTACCTCTGACCCATGTCAATGAGGAAATCCTCATTTACCCACCCTCTGAAACATATAAAGAATCAGATCATTTTCCCCAACTCCACTCTCACACGCCAGGCACTTGCCTGGGTGAATATAAGAGCCTCCTACTATCTCTCCACTTCTACGCACCCCATTCCATCCACTCCAGACACCACAGCTAACCATGTGATCCTGTATTTAGAGCCCTCTAGTGGCTTCCCTTTGAACTTCCAGTGAAGTTCAGATTCTTTCCCAGGCTTACACCCTCTGTGATTCAGTCCCCACCAACCTCTTACCCCAGCTCAGCCATACAGGCCCTTCATCTGTTCTCTGAACACACTGACAGTTTTCTCTGTCTGAAGAATTCCTCCTCTGACCTTGGCATTGGTAGTTTCTTATCATTTCTACCTCGTCTTTTAAGGGCACATCCTGAGAGAGGCATATCCTGAACTGATCATCAGAAATAGCCACCCTATTATTCTCATACCTGAATTCCCTACATAGCCCTGACTTGTGGGTTTACCATCCATCTCTGCAGCTAACACGGAAATCTTAAGGGAGCAAAGAACAACGTGACCTGCACGCCGCCCCCTGCCACTGAACTCTAAGCCTGTGGCACAGGCCTGGTACTTTTAGCCATTAAATAAATATAAAAGAAAAATAAATGAATAATCATTTCACTTAGCATTTCCTTCAGACTCAGGAAGAACATTCTATCCTCTTCTTTACCAATAGCCCTTTTAATTGTACTCTGGGGGAGTTTTCTTGTGGTGGACCTGGCATTGTCACTCCAGTGGCTCAGGTTCAATCCCTGGTCCGGGGACTTCCATATGCCATGGGCGCAGTCAAAAAGGAAAAATTATACTCTGTGTTCCAATTCTTCTCATCTCTTCTGGGATCTCAGTCTCATAAGAAGGCTTCCTTAGGAGTTCCCCTCATGGCTCAGCAACGAACCCGACTAGGATCCACGAGGATGTGAGTCTGATCCCTGGCCGTGTTCAGTGGGTTAAGGATCCAGTGTTGCTGTGAGCTGTACTGTAGGTCACAGATGCGGCTCAGATCTTGCATGGCTGTTTGTGGCATAGGCTGGCAGGTATAGCTCCGATTCAACTCCTAGCCTGGTAACTTCCATATGCCGCATCTTCAGCCCCAAAAAGGAAAAAAAAAAAGGCTTCTTCCCTTCTACTACTTTCATCTGGAGGTTTCTTCTCTCAACTGCAGTAGTGTTTCCAAGGAAACAAAGAGCTGGGGTCAGAACTGCACCATGGTACCCTACTCAGTCCTTGAGGAGAGTATATAATATACACAGAGAACATTCCAGGCAAATGTCTACTCGATACTGGCTGAGGCTTCCTGACCAATCCCATACTTTCCTAACCTGGAGAACAGAGCTTGACGAGGTGGAAACTACAAGTAATGCTTTAGTGACATGCAATGGCAGGACTACAGAATCCATTACACGCCCGACCCTATTCCCCATTTCTGCCCTCTCTGTCTCACAACACCAGCTGCAAAGTGGACAGAAGTTGCAAAGGGGGGACAAAAATTCTGAAGAGAAGAAGAGCCCAAGACCACTGTAAAAAGAAGAAAAGGTCCCCAAAACACTTGGCTTAGGCCACTTCTATGTATCATCCCTATCCTTCTCCCACAGGAAAGTCTAGCAGGAGTCCTAACTGTGATGCCAAAACCCCTTCTGTGTCCTTGAGGGTGGAGGTGGAGTCAGGAGTAGAGAACCAACTCCTACTGCCACACTCCAAAATGTGGCACACCCTCATGTCACCTACACCACAGCCCTTGCTTCTGTTCTCTTTGCCCAAAATGTTCTTCCCTTCATCTAAAGACAAAATAGCTTCAACACCTAATTCTAACTTCATCTACCCTCAGGTTTCACTAAGTAGCCTACACTGACTTCCCCCTTCTCTAAAGCCCTGCTACACTCAGAGTCAGTACCACAATTTACTACTGCATGAATGTGAGCTTTTTCTCTTATTTATTGGCCGTGCCCACAGCACGTGGAAGTTCCAGGGCCAGGAATCAAATCCACCCCACAGCAAAGACACAAGCCACAACAGTGACAACGCTAGACCTTAACCTACTGAGCCATCAGGAAATTCCATTTTCCCCTTATTTAGGTAGTAACGTAGACTCTCACATCTTCTCCAACAACAAGCATAGTCCATGATACACAGTGAAAGCTGCTAGGGGTCTGCTGATAAACTCAATTAAAAATGATCAGAGACATCAGCTCAAACCACCAAGGTCTAATCCAAATTCTAGAAGGAAAATTTCATTTTTTTTCAACAAATATATTAAGCACCTATTTTGAGCTGAGCACCGAGCCAGGAAAGACAAAAAATACCGAGTCCCAAATGTAGTCCTTACATTATAAATGACAACATCAGTGTCTCATTTGAAGTTATAATCTATTCTGATTTGGATGATGATTTGCTAAAATCTCAAACACTGAGTTCTAAAAGCTCAAATCTACTAAAGCCATAAACAAGTTAGACAATAAGCTTTTTAATAAGTTTTTTCCTAAGAAGCTTTATTGCAATAAAAATAACTGATGAGGAAAAGAAACTTACCATAGGTCAGAACAGAAGCTTATCTAATGAGTAACTAAATGCTGTGAAAGTACAAAGTATCAGGGACACCTTTTCAGTCTCATGTGATATGTGAGTATAACAACTCTAAAGTATATCGGTTTTAGTGAAACCTTTAGCAAATACCTTTTCATCCTTTTAATTTAACTTCACTGAAGATGATTCATTAACTATTCTATGAATGTATGTACCTTGCTTCTCTGTGAATCAACTATTTATGTGGCTCTTCTGAGACTTTCCCTTTGATCAATTAAGTCCTAAATAAGAGAGAGAGCGAGGGAAGAAGGGGTGGGGGAAGGAAACGGAGAGTGACCTATTTCACTGGCGGCTTTTCCCACTCTGCAGCAGGGAGAGGAGCATGTTAGTAACAGCCTGCAAGGTCACTCAGCTTTTCCAGTATTCTCAGACAATTTCTGGAGGAAAAGGTAAGGAAGTAACAGGGGCAATAGCAGAGAATTATCTATTGCTCTTTACATATCTAGATAATCAATAATCTTTAACAAAGAAATCGCCCTGGCCTGACAGATCCTGGACTCTGAAGACAGCCTTTCAGGAATGGAGGTGAGGAAGGAAGGAGAGGAATCTCTCTTTTACCAATTCAAATATTACTCTAGATGAGCCAAACTGCTGCCAACCAAGAACAGCTACACCTCTTTTATTCACCCTGAGTTGCTACGAGCCTGGCCACGGCTCCATCAACATTGAACAGCTGCAGCGCTGCCATTCTGACCACTTCTTTCAGTGGCTAATGCAAGCAGGCAGTTAACCTTCAGTGGGAGCTATGTTCCCGGTAGGATCCCATGCTTTGAAGGCGCTGGGGAATCACTGGTACAAATCTTGATCCACTGAGTATGTGTATATTACCCCGGAATCCTTCAGAATCACCCCTGCTTCCCCAGCCATCAGTAGGTACTTATGAAAAGACTCAGAATTGCACAAGCAAAATAGCTCTCCTGAAAGATTTGGTAGATAATCCAAAGGCATGATTGGAATTACCATACTGTGATCCTATTTCTGTAATTTTAAAATATGTAATCAGTATAAATCTACCTATCTATCTATACACATATACAGGAACAGATCCAGTGGATATAGATAGAAATGCTAAATATTAACTGTGGTCTTCTTTCCCTGTTGGAAATTTGGGCACTAATCCCCCATTTTATCTCTAATGTTTTTCTGGGGGTGTTATTTTTGTTTTTTCTTTTTTTGTTGGTTTTTTTTTTTTTGGTCTTTTTAGGGTTGCACCTGTGGCACAGGTATATGGAAATTCCCAGGCTAGGAGTCTAATCGGAGCTGCAGCTGCTGGGCTATGCCATAGCCACAGCAGTTCAGGATCCAAGCCTCATCTGTGACGTACACCACAGCTCACAGCAATGCTGGATCTTAACCCACTGAGCGAGACCAGGGATCGAACCTGAGTCCTCATGGATAATAGTCAGGTTTGTCACCGCTGGGCCACAACAGACACTCCCAATCTACTGTGCTCTTATAAGACTTTTAGGGGGGGGGAGTGTTTTACCGGCATAATGTTTTTAAGGTGTGGGAAGCACTTCTTCCCTCTAGAAGCTTGGCTTATATTGGTATAAATTCCCAAGTCTCTCAAAAAAACCTAAAAATAGAACTACATATGACCCAGCAATTCTACCACTAAGTATATATCTGAAAAGACAAAATCATTAATTTAAAAAGGTACATGCACCCCAATGTTCATAGCAGCATTATTTACAATAGTCAAGACATGGAAGCAACCTAAATGTCCATCAACTGATGAATGGATAAAGAAGATATGGGACATATACACAATGGAATACAACTCAGTCATAAAAAAGAACCACATTTTGCCATTTGCAGCAACATGGATGAACTTGGAGGGTATTACACAAAGTTAAATAGGTCAGACAAAGACAAATACTGTGTATCACTTATATGTGGACTCTAAAAAATACTACAAACTGATGGATATAACAAAAAAGAAGCAGACTCACAGAATCAGAGAACAAACTAGTGGTTACAGGGTTGGGGGTGGAGGAAGGCAATACACGATTGGAGGAATGGGAAATACAGACTACTGAGTGTAAGATAGGCTTAAGGATGTATTGTGCAACACGGGGAAGAGAGCCAACATTTTGTTGTAATTGTAAATGGGGTGTAACCTTCAAAAATTTTATAGGAATTCCCACTGTAGCACAGAGGGTTAATGATCCGGCCATCCTCTGTGGCATTGCTGGCCTGGCACAACGGGTTAAGGATCAGGTGTTGCTATAGCTACTGTGGTCACAGATGATGCTCAAATTCAATCCCTGGCCTAAGAACTTCTATGTGCTGCAGGTACTTCTGAAAAAAATAAAAATACTGCATAAAAATTGAAAAATAATAATTAAAAACAAATAAATACATTTCCAAGTCTACCATCAGAACTGCAGGCAGGCTTTGCTTTGCACAAGAGTGCAACATTGTAAAAATAACTCAGCAAAGACATCTCCATAATCAATGGGGAAAACTGCAATACTTCTTCTTTTTTTTTTTTTGGCCATGCCCACGACATGTGGAAATTCCCAGGCCAGGGGTTGAACCCACATCATGGCAGCAACCCAAGCTGCTTCAGTGACAATGCTGGATCCTTAACCCACTGCACCACAAGAGAACCACCTGTGACATTTAAATATGTCTGCAAAAACATGAAGAATTCTGTTATAATGTAAAGGGAAGTGAAAAAGCAAAACATAAATTTTTGAGGACACTGTCATTTAGAACATTAGAAACCTTAAACTAAAAGCATTTTATTTCTTTGTTAAAAGCTTATCAAAAGTAGTTTGAACAGTGCTTGCCTCCTTCTTCTCAACCTGTAACTCACAACACGGAGTGAGCGTTATCTTCCGTCCCTTGGTGAACTGTCATAGTCCTTTCTAAGTTTCTACATTTTATCCTTTGTGCTTCCAATGCTGCTAAGTACCTTCAAGAGCTCCTCTCATGGAGAGCGTTCCCTGGTGTCACTGCTTTCCAGACACCTTCATCCTTCTCGTCACAACCACTTCAATGATTTACATCAATCAGTTCTCCTTCACAACTTCCTCTGGCAGAGATCTAATGAATGGCAGCAATGTCAGCATTATCTACTAAATCATTTTCACTGGAATTTGTGTATGTTGGAACTGTGCGAGGTATAAGCTGCCTGTCCATGCAAATTAGATACAAAATTACCTTGTGAGTTACATTCTAGTTTGGCCACTATACATGCTTCTGCCAGTTCTAGACAGAACAAATAAACAGAGGATTCTATTCTAGTAGAGAACCGTTCAACCTGGAACTAGAAAGAATGTTGAGGTAATTTACAGGTAATTTAATCCAGTGCCCTCACTTTATAGACAGGGTGCTGAAAGTCACCCAGTGATGAGAAGTCATCTGCCTGCCATCTAAACTGACTTGAGAATTTGAAGGCAAAGAAATGAAAAATGCTCAGTCTCTAAATTCCTCCATCCCACATCATGGTATCACTTTACTGAAGGAAAAGCTGTTCTTGGACTGTGACCATCCTTTTGAATGTGCTTTGTCATGAATATGTTTTTGTCATGGGTCCAGCCTGGGCGATGAAGAAATCAACACTGCCTCAAACTCTGCCAAAACAGGGCTGACCACATAGTCCCAAATAGAATCCCAACACCTCCACACAAGATGACCAGAAATATTTTGACTGCTCTCCAAAAGTCTTTAAATAGTTCCTTTGTGTAATTTTTTAGTTAAGGAACAGATATGAATCAGGTCTTTTTCTTGCTGGGTGTATGTATTTGTGTGTTCCAGTCGAACTTCTTCACATCAGAAAGAAAGAAAATTCACAGTTCTGAAAGTTAAAAGGGCAGAGTATTTAAGTCCTATCTCATACTGCATCTCTCCAGAAGCATTTGAATATCTACAGATGAAATTCTAACACAAAACGCTGCCAACATTGTTTAGAAGCACAATGAGTGATGTACTAACACATCTCTTTTTTTCCCCCAAAGGATGAGGGTAATATAATAAGGTATCGGAGAATGAAATGAGAAAAATGGTACGTAGGGTATTTTATATGTGTATAGTGCTTGTTTATAAAGTGCTTCTATACATCCAATCCCATTTAATCCTCCAGGAGCCCTGTGAAGTAGCCAGACAGAGAAAACTTACATTTATAGAGGAAGAATCTACTGGACTAGAAACCCAGGCCATCTCCCTTCTAGCCCAGTGGTGCTCTCATTGCACACAATGCCTGAGGGTGCACATATGATTATATGTATCAAAGACACAGTTTCACAATAAATAAAACGTGGTATAACATGCTTATGAACAAAGGGTCTTATCAAAATACCACAAAGCAATTATCCCAGATATTTCTGTATAAAAACTGGGAAACCAGCCAATGCATCATGAATCCTTAAGTCTCTAGAAATGAAACGACACAATTCTCTAATTTTAAAACTGCTTCCAGCTGTACCAGCTTGTCTTTTTACTTTCCTAGTCACTAACTTAGTTAAACCCACACAGAGAGTTCCTGTATTATGAGGGAGAAAAATTTTTCCTAATATTTATTAACCACATGTCAGAGTCATATAGTCCATTACAAAATTCTTATGCTCTGGGCTTCTTGGCAAAGGCAATTTGGCAAACTGTTCATTATTTATGTAAGTGTCTCAGGATTCATGCTCATCCTAAAGTTGTCTCTGTGTTCCTGAAACGTCCCACAACCTACAGATTTCAATGTATATGAGTATACATATGTACAGTGTATATAGGTTTCAATGTATATTTGCTTTTCTCTGCTCCCTACTCTGACCCTCTCAGTCTATCAGTGACCTACTCTTTTTTTTCATAAGTTGATATTACAAAATGTTTGATTTTCCTATGAATTACTGGAAGAAAATTTGAAATTAAGTGGTGCTAGGAACATAACTTTCTTTAAACATTTCCTCTCATAAGCAAAGAGGCCACTCAAAAAAAGCTTGGTTCATGGAAATCACAAAAGCTTTAGTCTACCAGTGAAGCATTTAATTTAAAAGTCATTCTTTAAGCTTGAAGCTTACCTATTTAACTCCTTGGGTGAATCACATTAAATGATAGAAGCTAAGCTACTTAATTTGTTAGAAATAATATAATATCATTTTTTATATTTACTAGGTTAAATGACATCACTTGAACACTAAAAAGAGAAACTGATCCCAGAAACCAACATTTTTACACATGCCAGATAATGATCTGCTAACTCACCATTTCTGAACATGCGGGGTTCTCCAAGTTTTAAAAAAACACATGAAAAACGGTTCTATTTTGTGGCAGGAAACAGTAGGAAAGCCTACTACTTTACCTTTAAGTAGTAAACCAGAAGTTCATTCAGAGCAGGATCAGCATTCAGATTAACGAGAAAACATTTATCATCCCCCACTTTAATTCCAGAAGATTGCAGCGATATTCCCAGACTCTCCAGCTGTTTCTGTCGCTCCTATAAATATATTAGAGAAGTATTAATTCTGTAGCTACCAAGGCAGCATGATATTAAAAGCCTTAGAGTAATTATTAAATAATTTTATAACTCAAATACGTTATCTTAGAACGTGTCATTATATAGATTACTGCATTTGTTCTTTCTAAACTACGTAATGTTTTATTAATTAAAGCCTTTTTTAATTCCAAAAATAAAGCCATTACAAATAGCAACCAAGGAGTTTCCATTACAAGCTCAGCGGTAATGAACCTGACTAGCCATGAGGATGCAGATTCAATCCCTGGCCTCGCTCAGTGGGTTAAGGATCTGGCACAGCCATGAGCTGCAGTGTGGTTGCAGAAACAGCTTGGACCCTGTGTTGCCATTGCTGTGGCTGTAACATAGGCCAGCAGCTGCAGTTCTGATTCCACCCCTAGCCTGGGAACTTCCATATGCTGCAGGTGAGGCCCCAAAAAGACAAAAAACAAAACAGAACAAAAAACAAAATAAAGAGCTATCAGAGTTCTCCAATTATTAAAGACTGCTCGACGGGGTACTGAGCTGAACAATTACCATATATATTTATAGAAGAGAGTCTGAATAACCATCTAACAGAAAAGTCATAGAATAAACCTTTTGCTAAGTAGATAACTGGACACTTTAGGATTTTCTTTCAATGCTTATGTTCCCACTTCAAGATTTCACAATTCTACCTATAATAAGTGGTCTAAAAATGAGAGACAGTCATCTCAGATTTAGGTATTTCATACTACTTTTACTGAGCTGTCATATGGAAGCAAGAAGCTCATAGCCTAAATATCTTCTACTACTAATTCTGTAGTTGGGTAAGCTCCTTAGGTCTGCAAAGCGCTTAAGAGAATTGGGTGTTCAGAGCCAGAGGCTACAAAGTAGTTATTTCATTTAAAAAAGTGTTATGACTCTAAAAAGATATTTCTTACATAACGAACAATTATTTATAATTATGTCTTCTTTATACTACCGGTTAACTCTATAAAGTACAGACTCCTGGATTTAGATCTTATTAATGGTGCTAGGTTTGCCATCTTCAAAACTAATAAAAAAAGGAACCAGAAATGTGCTCAGAGCTCCACTGAGACAACTATCACGAGGTTTCTCTCTCCTGAGGCAGGAAGCACAAACCTGGGCAATCTCCTCGGTTTTCCTTAACTTCTCCTCCCAGGTCACAGTCATTTCCTGGATTAGCTTCTCTGATTCTTCCAGCCGGTCTTTCAGCTCTGGAGATTTCATTGCCTAAAAGAAAAATGTTTATTTCATGAAATGTCTATGCAATGCCCTGAAGAAAGAATTACCTAAATCCAGGAGGATGAGAGGAACAGCCTGACCCCTCAGCCACAGCTTGCTGAGGCCCCTGACTGCCCGAGACACAAGGACCATCGTTGACCCCAGCATGTACACTGTGTGGGTCCCGTAGTCTCACCTAGTCATTTCATGGGCTTGAACGGAAGACATGACTTTTTCTCTAACCTATTGTTACTGTGAGAGCTACACATTTGGGGAGATAAAAAGTTCAAGCTATCAAGGGCTGATAGGTCTAAACTCACATGCCTATTGATTCTAGTCTTTACTGATGGCCGTGGATATTTATTCAAGTATACACGGACTAAATTTGTACATGTTGCAAACTGGATGGGGTGCTACTGACACCAAGAAGACAGAAGCAAAATTCCAAAGAATCTCAATAAACTGTAAAATTATTCCTGTTATGAATCAACAGGCAAAATACAATCAAGATAACTCCTTGGACCATGTAATTTACTGAGTTACTACCAGAAAATGGTCATGAGAAAGAAGAGGTGCCAAGCCCAGGAAAGAGTTTCACAGTGCTGGGAACTCATGGGAACAGAAATGCTAATTAAAGTAGCACCGTATTCCACTTTTGATAAAAGGGTATTTGATTTGTGGTTAGAACTGTCTAGATTTGAAATTCAGTAACGGAACATAAACATAAGTTATAAAATGTACAAAGGACAGTGAAAATAGAGCACTGTAATTAACCTATAACATGGAAAAACTAGATTATTATGGTGTATGAGAATTCCTTAGGATTTCTATTCTGACTTCAACCCACAAACATATGATACAACAAAAACCTGTTTGATTTCTCTTCCCATTGGTCTGTGCCCACTTGCCATCATTTGCTGCACTAATATGAGTTGTACCTATTTTGTTTCAAGTGTTTCTCTCTCTCCCTTCTTTCTACTCTATCTCTTCTCTTGTCTGCTGCCTGTAATATGGAAAGAAACATTTCAATTCTCTTTATTCTTTCCTCCTATTCAATCCCTTTACACCTGTAAAAACTAAATTTCAGCTATGACAATTTACCTGTATTCCTTGATTACTTATCTCAAATTTCTCTTCCTATAGGAAATTCAAAATTTCTAACTGGAGTACTCATCACTTATGGCACCGGGAGGAGAAAGTTCAAGTTCTAGCTTTACTAGATTTTTCTTGACCCATACAGTGTTGCTCAGCTGTGCCTTTTACCTCTGCTTTGGTCAGCTGCTCACGGAGCTTTTCTACTTCTTCCCGGAGCTCCCGGATAATTCGTGCATTGGGATCCTCATTCACCACAGCATGGTTCACAATGTTCTTGGCGCGATCCGCGTATCTCAGGGTTGAAAGAGTTTCGTCATAATTGTCAGCTGCCGGACTCACAGTAGCCACCATGGCTGTCTTGCTGTTACCCCCAAGACTGTCCTGAGGAGAAAAGAAATTGAATAGCATTTTAAAGTTGGACAAAAGCATCATATGGGAAAGTTGAAGTCAGAAATGATGAGATAATGCCCCTAGGTCAAATACATACTTCAGGACAATGCCGGGACTAAAACACAGGTATATTTACATCAAGAACCATGCTCTTTCTTCTCTGGCAAGCTACTTTGTTTGCTAAGGGGTGCTTTGGTTTTTGAGAAAGAACAGGGAAATACGATGAAGCCCACATTAATTTCAGTTTAATAAAAATTAATTCTAAGTCAATCTGTCCTCTTTTAATGGGCAACATGATATTATAAGACAGCAGAATGCTCAGAATAAAAAAGGATGATTTCTTAAATGCCTACAAAATCTCCCTTGGAAGAACTGAAAAGCTGTAATACTGTTTGGTTAAAGAATGATTACCTCCAATCTGGTCCTTAACACCATATACCTGGAGGTCTCTATAAAGCCTAAATAAGGGCTCAGAAAAGTGGTGCTGTTACAAGCTATCAAGCACCTTGTAAATTTTTTAAAACATAAGGTATAATGAGTCTTGTAAAAAAAAGACACAGTGAAGGTACTTCATTTTATTTTCTCTGACAGCACTTCAAAACCACCAAAACAAGGCTTCAAGTTCTACACAACCACTTCTAGAGTTCAGACAAGGGGCTGAAAAAAAGACGTTCATCTCCATTATACAAAACCATTCAATGGGCTTCAGGATGGAATCCAACAAATTTTCAAAAATGGCTTTCCCTTGAGAACGTTAAAAATAATAATAAGATAAAACTCAGAATTACAAAACGGACTTGGAAAGTCAAGTCTATCCCACACCACTGCACCACACAAAGGCTGTATGAAATCCAGACGTGGCAGGTGGCCTCTGAGACGGCCCCAGGGATCCGAGCCTCCTGGAATTCATACCCCTCCATCTTCCCTTCCCTCAAGCGTGGGCAGGACTTGCTGATCTGCCTCTAAGTAAGAGAATACAGACATGATGGCATGCCATGTGTGAGATTCCATTATAGAAGACTGGCTTCTGTTGTGGGTGTTCACTCTGACGCTGAGTGGAACCACTGCCATAAGGTGAGGCAGTCTTGGAAAGAGACCACAGGAGTGAGTTTGGACACACATCTACTGAAACCTGCCAACCAGCACTGAGGGGAGCAGATCCAACCCCACAGCCTGGCCGGGACTACAGCCATGAGAGACCTACTCAGAACCACTTAGGACACACCCAAAATCCTGACTCAGAGAAACTATGAGATAACAAACGACTGCTGTTTCCAGCTGTTAAGTTTTCAGGTCCACCTGTCATATAGCTATAGATAACTACTAATACATCATCCTAGGATGAGACTTACCCTGAAGAATAAATTCAATACCCCCTTTCGGTAGTAGACTATCACTGAATTGTAGATTCACAATACTAGACGGAATACTCAAATAGGTCAGTAATGAAGGATTCATTAGATCACAAGAAAGCCAACTCTATCTTTGGGAAACATTAACCAATATAAAATTCTTACTTTTGAAGGTATGAAGTTTTTCCAGTATCGACATATCTAAAATTTATTTGATTATCTGTGATTTATACAACTTTGTGCATATACTATTTAGTCCTTATAGCCTTTTGTGAACTGGATTATTAGAATCCTCGTTTGACCAATGAAAGACCAGAGATGTGTTCCGACTAAGGAGGTTAAATACCCTGCCTAAAGATCCAGAACCAGTAAACTGAAAACATTTCAGCCCTGGCTGCAGTCTACCTTCCAGTCCAATATGGTTTCCAGTTCCCCAAAGCTACCCACACTAGCATGGTAACAAAATAACACTGGGCAACACAGAGAGAGTTCAGACCTGACACCTTTCCAAATTATTTTGTCCTCATGCCAGAAAGAAGATAAGTCCCTGGGTATTACTAACACTTCAGTGCAATACAAGTGACATGTCTGTTTAATCATCCATTACCAAAAATTTGATTTGCCACAGAAAATACAGCTAGGATAATTATATACTGAAAGAAATACTCTTCAATGCATGAAAAGGAAGGGAATATAAGTAATCTGGGCTTTAGAAAGCAAAGGTGATTTCTGCAAAGCCTGGATGACTGCCTGCTTCACTCCACTTCTAGACACTGATTTCACATTGCCGGTGCTCAGCTTTGGCAACTTCCAGAAAAATGTCAGGAAGAATCCCATGCGTGTTAATGAAATTCAAATGTTATATATCAAGATCACAGGAATTACATTTCAGATTGGAATTCAGTTCACTAGAGACACCGTGGTGGAGCACTGCCCTTCTAAAATCACAGCATTCTCTTAGCCCACACGAACAGCAAATGCTATTGGGTAAAAGGGGATTTGTAACAATAACTACCAAAGGAGAAAAGTATGCATATTGTGCTCCAATTTGTGCTGAGAAAAGGAAACCTGGCAAACAACAATACTTGATATTTTAAAAGCCCTTGTGCATAAGCAACAATATGCTTATATTCAGAAATGGCCTCATGCCTTTAGCAAAAAGGAAACAGCAAGAAAAGAACTGGCATTCATTCAAGGAGAAAGTATAATGCTTCTTGTTCACGCTTTGTTGAATTAGGCAAATCAGATGAGCCTTGTTTCAAATGCGGCAACTACAAATTAAATGGACATAAAAAATTTAATTTTGAAAGTCAAAATGTTTAAAGCTGAAAGAACTCTTTGAAGTTACCTAATCAAATTATTTCATTTTACAGACAAGAAAATGAGACCCAGGAAGACTGACAGAACTTACCAAAGGTCATAATGCTACTTCAGAGCAAAGCTGAAATTATTCATTCATTCATCTCTTCGTGGAGTTTACCATCTAGAGGGCAATGCTGGGGAGCAAATACTGTATGATAAGAACTAAAGTAGGGATAAACACCATATGGTCTGAGAAAACAGAGAAAAAACAGCCCAGGCTTGAAAGATCAGGAAAGACTCCCAGAGAAAGTGACATTTGACACCCTAAGATGAAAAAGCAACACCCAGGTAAGGGGATGGAGGTGGGAAGTAGGAAGAGAGACTGAAGAAAGGAGGAAGAAAGTTCCCAGCAAAGTCCTAGAAGTAACAGTACTCATTGCTCAAACAGAACTGATAATGTCAAGAAGCAAAAGCTGAACAATGACAAGTACAGCCGGGCCTAGTAAACCACAAGTCTTTAAAGACTTTGGACTTTATCGTAAGGGCTTCTGAAGAGTTACGGAAGAGATTTAAGTTTAAGAAGAGTTTTAGTTTAGACAGACAGCAACCTAACTCTCAAGTATAGAATGGAAAGCTCAAGAAAGATGTTTCAGGAGTTCCCGTTGTGGCTCAGGGGATAACGAATCCGACTAGAAACCATGAGGTTGCGGGTTTGATCCCTGGCTTGCTAAGGGGGTTAAGGATCCGGCGTTGCCATGAGCTGTGGTGTAGGTTGCAGATACGGCTTGGATCCCACGTGGTTGTGGCGAAGGCCGGCAGCTACAGCTCCTGTTAGACCCGCTAGCCTGGGAACCTCCATATGCCGCGGGTGCGGTCCTAGATAACGCATAAAGACAAAAGAAAAAAAAAAAGAAAGAAAGAAAGAAAAAAAAGAAAAAGAAAGATGTTTCAATCATCCAGGTGAGAGAAGAAGCCTTCCTTAGGTAAGTGGAAAAAGGCAAAAAGTAGATGAACTCAAAACATGTTCATTATCAGAGCATTCGTTACCAGAAGTTATTTGCTGTTAAGAGACTTATATTCAGAAAGTTATAGAGAGAAGAAAAAATTACCTTAATATGAAATAGTTCTCCAATGACCAGATGAGTCACCCTCCTGAGAGAAAGCACTTCTGTCTCCCACCAATCACCAAGTGTGATCAGTTTCTCTGACTGGAGATGTTGCACCATCAAATGCACAACATAATTATAATGCAAATACAATACAGAAAAAAAGAACTTTACAAAGAAAGTGCAAATCTTATAAAGGATGAGCAGTTTTATGAGTTCGATGAAAGTTATGTTGGAGAATACTAGAATCGTACCAATTCAAACAAGAATCAGGGAGAGTTAAACTAATTAAGAATAAAAGAAGGAAAAATCAATGGGGACATAAAAGGCACTTCAAAGGAGAATTATTTGCATATCAATGGATCCCAAGAGGCTTTGGGGAAAACTGTTTAAACTGTGGAATATGTTTTACAAAAATGCCCCTATTTATGATTTTGATGAAAAAGTAAAACATGATAAAGAAGGTCATGTAGTGTTTCAGGGAAAATACGACAAAAATCAAGGAAACTACAATTTTTTTAGCCTAAGAATTAACACAGAGAAGTTACAGTTAGAGCCTAATTTTCTTAAACAGAAGAGATAAAATGAGCTTTTTAAAAAAGTGTTTAGTTTTATTCTTCAAGTATATTCAACAGTTTCTATCACATTTGGTAAAAGTAAAGTGCCCCTTTTTCTTTTTCTTTTTCCTTTTTAGGGCTGCACCTGCAGCATATGGAAGCTCCCAGGCTAAGGGTCAAGTCGGAGCTGTGGCCACCGGCCACACCCACAGCCACGCCAGACCCAAGCCACATCTGAGACCTACGCAACCAATGCTACAGCTTTCAGCAAGGCTGGATCCTTAAGAGGTCAGAGATCTAACCCACATCCTCACCGAGACTACGTCGAATTCTCAATCCACTGAGCCACAACAGGAACTCTGGTGCTTCTATTTCTGATGAAAAGAAACCTTTGGTAAAAAGAGCATAGCTAAACACAAGAAGATGGACAACAAAGCCAGCCCTGGATTCCAGTCTTGGTTCTAGCACTTGTTGCTCTGTGTCCACGGCTGCATCTGTAACGTGGCAACACCACCTTCTGCCCTCCAAGAAGGAAAGGTGATAAAGTTCATGAAGCACTCTGCATGGTACCTGATTTTCCTAAACCAAGTTCTCCTGGCCTTCAGCTTATGCGATACACTCAGTAACTAACCTAAACCATTTTAACTCTGTCAATTAACTTCCACAAAAGATATTTCTTATTCTCAGGTTAAACAGACTAAAGTAGCAACAGGTCATAACAGGACAATGAATACCCTATCTTTTAAATCAGGCACATTCAGAAATAATCACCAATGACCAAGAAATGTTCCTGTGGAAAGTGTGAGGAAGAAGTATCTTCTAAAGATTTCTTCTAGAAATTAAACAAATGAGATCTCAAGGTTAATTACTGACACATGAAGACTGTACAATGATTTCCTCAGTAATAAAATGTTTTATAATAGTATCCCTTTAATTCGAGTTATTTACAAGCGGTTTTTAATCATTTTTTTGTTTATCTTTTTGTTTCAAATTTCTACTTGTCTTGCATTTTGGCCAAGTAAGTAATCCATTTAATTTTCTGCTGTGGAAAATTTTACTTACTAAAGCATGCTCAAATGGTATGCAGAGCTTTAGAAATTAAAGCTGAATACTACTAACCCTTTGATAGAGTATAGAAACTAAGAGAAAACCCTACTTCCCCTACAAACACAGTTCTCTAAACATATCATGGAATAACTCTAAAGCTGTGTCCTCTACCAAGGTGCCTATGCTTCACTCATCTTTATATTCTCAACCTCTAGCACAATGAGTAATGGGTACTCAATGAATACTTTTTTTTGGTCGCACCTATGGCACGTGGAAGTTCCAAGGCCAGGGATCAAACCCAAGCCACTGTGGGGACGATGCCAGTCCTTAACCCACCAAACCACGGCAGAACTCCAATAAATTTTATTTATTTATTTATTTATTTATTTATTTAGCTTTTTAGGGCTGCACCTGTGGCATATAGAAGTTTCCAGGCTAAGGCTCGAATCGGAGCTATAGCTGCCAGCCTATACCACAGCCACAGCAACGTGGGATCTGAGCTGCATTTTCAATCTACACCACAGCTTAGGGCAATGCTGGATCCCTAACCCACTGAGCAAGGCCAGGGATTGAACCTGCATCTTTATGGATATTAGCTGGATTAGCTTCAGCGGCGCCACAATGGGAACTCCATAAATTCTTGATCAATGAGAAAATAAGCTATCACAAAACTAAACAGGACTCAAAATTATTTTTCCATTAAAAAAAAATTAAGGGAGTTCCTGTCGTGGCTCAGTGGTTAACAAATCCAACTAGAACCATGAGGTCGTGGGTTCGATCCCTGGCATCGCTCCGGGGTTGCTGTGAGCTGTGGTGTAGCTTGCAGATGCGGCTCGGATCCCACACTGCTGTGGCTGTGGTGTAGCTTGCAGATGCGGCTCGGATCCCACACTGCTGTGGCTGTGGCATAGGCCAGCAGCCACAGCTCCTATTAGACCCCTAGCCTGGAACCTCCATATGCTGCGGATGCCGCCCTAAAACGACAAAAGACAAAAAAAAAAAAAAATTAAGAACATTAGGTAAAATATTTTGTTCCAGGTTGGCAACTTTAAAAGGAGTTAAGCTGTCACCAGATTTTATATCCTCTAACTCCCAGTGCCAATCCACCACACCAACTCTATCAAGACTAAAGGTAATCTTGAAGAAACCTGGAAATAGTTTCTCTCTCTTCACCAGACTCCTAGTACATATCATTTCCTTCTCTCTCATTGCATCGCCAGCTCTTGTTATGGTATTGTGTGTACACATCTTCTCTCTCTTACTAGGCTCTGAGTGACTACAGGGCAAGGAGTCTTGCATTTCTTTACATTCTCCCCTCAGCACTTCAGTCTTCTTCTTTCTCATTTTCACTTCTCTCATTCATGCTGAATCAATTAACCAGTGAATGACCATGTGCTCTACTCTGTAGAAGCAACGCCGAGTAGTTACACTGTGAGCCACTCCGCAAGTCCCATGTGCTCTACTCTGTATCCTTAAACAACACCCTTAAGAAGCTGAAAACAAATTAAAATGATTATGAATAGTCTTGAAGTGAAAGAGATAAACAAGGTCCAAAATGTCAGTCAAACAAAAGGAGACTGTGAGAAGGATGGAGCAGTCCAGCTGGGGCTGGAAGACGATGGAAACTCCTTTCCTATGACTCACTCAGCTATAGGATTAGCGCTAGGTCCTTGTTCTAGTCCCCAAAATCTCAGCATGCCCCCAAATTCTACTGATTCCAGGTTTTGATGAATCAGAGAGAAACCTATGCTTAATCCATTAAAACTATGATCATCATGTAAGAGTCTAATGATTATAAATTTGAACAGGAAGCACAGGAAATATAATTGGGAGAAATTAATAATCTACTCTTTATTCTTTCTTTTGGCCAACCACCAAGAGCATCCCAGAAAGGGGTTAAAAAAACTTACTTTGAGCAGCCAAGTGAGAACTGAATCACGATATGGAACAAACTTATTCTTGCTTTTGCCAGCACCCTGATCTGCTAGGGCTGAGATAACCAGACCGAGGGTTGTGAGGGACCTGCATGGTGCAACAAACCATAATAATCATAAAAACCTGAGCACATCAAATGTCATATTTTAGCACAAGATTGAACATCAAGTTGCCTTTGTACCCCGCATGAGAACAGCACTGCTGTCAGCATTTTGCTGCTCAGGTTAAAAAAAACACACAGTTGATAAAAAAGTTGATATCCCTCTAATACTATTATAAGTTATAAAACTGATTATTTTTTCATTTTTGTAAAAAAAAAAAAAGTAAGCTACGAACCATGAGGTCAAGATGACACAAACACCACTTATCTTTCAGAAAGGAGGTCACAGACATAATACAATTAAATAAAACATAGCACAAAATAGGCCAGACCCTTCATATAAATATATGATAATACCTAATCCAAATGATGGTGTTCTATGACCTCCAGCTGGTTACCCATGACTCCTTGCTATATGTTCTCCTGGGAACCACAGGGATAGAAAAGATTTCTGCCCATAAGGGGCTCACAATTTAGCTTAAGATAAGAAAATACAACCATATGAAGGATGTGGTGCACAAAATATTACTTTATAAAGCCAAAGCTTCCTGGTATAAATAAGCACCACAGCATCATAAAGAGAGAGCTTGGGAGGTCCCACTGTGGCTCAGCAGGTTATGAACCCGACTAGTATCCATGAAGGTTCAGGTTTGATCTCTGGCCTCACTCAGTGTATTAAAGATCAAGTGTTGCCATGAGCTGTGGTGCAAGATGCAGACATGGCTCAGAATCCATATTGCTGTGGCTGTGGTGTAGGCTGGCAGTGCAGCTCAGATTGGTCTGGGAACTTTCATATGCTGCAAGTGTGGTCCTAAAAAGCATTAAAAAAAAAAAAAAAGGGAGAGAGAGAGAGAGAAAGCTCAACGTCGTTAGTACACATGTTGTTTGTTCAGACAGTGACACCCACACCAAGATCCACAGCTGGCCTCTGATAGTCTGATTATCTTCATTCTTTTCCAGAGCCGAGACCAGTGGCTATCGACTGGAGGGTGACTGTGTGCCCACAGAGAGCAGCTGGCAACATCTGGTGATATTTGGGCTGTCACAACTCAGTGTCAGGGAGAAAGGTGGCAGGTTCTGCCACCATCTAGTGGGTAGAGGTCAGGGATGCCACTAAACATCCTACAGTGCACAGGACCACTACCTGGGACAAAGAATTCCCTGGCCCCAAACCTCAATAGGGCTGCATTTAAAAAACCTTTGACTTGACCAAGTCTGTGCTCCTCAGGCCCAGCAGACATCACAACAAAACATAAAATAGGCTTGGGCCCTTACAAATAGATATATGAAAAAAATTCTAAACTATTTATTCTTTAGAGCCTAAGTTGTTGCAGAATCATACTCTTCGGCATGTGAAGTTCTTGGGCCAGGGATCGAACCTGTGCCTTAGCAGTGACCCAAGGCGGTACAGTAACGATGCTAGATCCTTAACCTTCTGAGCCAGAAGAGAACTCCCAAGAATCTTATTCTTTTAATAACTACAGATGTTTCCCCATTTGGCTATAAAGTCAATGAAACAACAGAGGCAGCTTCTGGAAAACATACTTGTTGATGTTGCTGCCCTCCTTCAGCCTGTCACCTGCCGCTCCTGTTTTCGTGGCTCGCTCACTGCCAGCTAAGTCGACCAAGCTCAACTTGCCCACTTTCTCTCCAGATGTCTAGGAAGCAAACAGACAAGTGCCAACAGAAAGTTAAAGAATATAGCAAGTGATACGTTCCCATCGAATGAGTTTGCTATCTACATTCTTTATTAAAAAGCATATATACTGTTACTTTAAAAGTAGTCTGTGCTGCTACAAAAGTGTAAGAAAACTATTCAGTCCAGTAGCAGATACACACAAAATGATACACAGCTACCAATCCAGACAGAAAATTATCTCAGAAAAATGGTGCTCCCCAAAATGGTACATCCTGAAGGGAACTCAAAATTTTCATAGAGAAGGAGTTCCTGTCATGGCTCAGCAGAAACGAATCTGACTAGCATCCACGGGAAGGCAGGTTTGATCCCGGGCCTCACTCAGTGGGTTAAGGATCTGGCATTGCCATGAGCTCTGGTGTAGGTCGCAGAGATGGCTTGGATCTGGTGTTACTGTGGCTGTGGTGTAGGCCAGCGGCTACAGCTCCAATTAGACTCCTAGCCTGGGAACGTACATATGCTTCTGGTGCAGCCCCAAAAAATAAAAAATTTTTTTTTCATAGAGAAGTAAACAAAAGCACTATTTATAAGGCATCCATTTTAATATATCAAACCATGCTTTAAATTTCACATTTATTTACCAATAATCCTGAGGGAAAATATTTGCGTTTCTCACCATATAAAAAAAATCTTGACTTTTATACAACAGAAGAATCCCTCAAAAACCCAAGCTTTCTAAAATTTTTCACATTATTCATGATTCCCTCGTTTCATAATTTCAGACATTAAATTTACATATTTTTCTGGTTAAGATATCACATTATACACTGACATTTTCCTTTATCAAAAATGTTCTATTATTAAATCACACACGTAACATATACTTCCGCAGCAATATAACAAATGCAAGAAAGCAACACGAAAATCTATAGACTAGGTCATTTTTTTTAAAACTTTCCTTTAAAATATACATTTGTATTTATTTCCAGAAATAAACATATTGCTAACAAAAGGATATTCAGCTTCCCAAGTCAAAAGTACTTTTGGTTTAAAAAAAAGGCAGTATGTTTTCTGTTTTATGCTGAAAAGGAAATAGAAACAAAGGACTTTTTGTTACAGTAATCTTGCTATGATGGTAAAAGAAGAAAAATATGCTTTCAGAAAATGAAAATCTTGCCAAAACATAGTGCTTTGCCAGGGTGATCATTTTAGCTTCTGGTATCTGAAACTGATTCACTGGAGGATAGTAATAAAACAGCCAAAAATTCACATAAAAAGTAAGAGGGAAAATACAAATGTATGAGTCAACACAGAAGTTTTCACAAGCACAAACATCTCTGGCTCTGTTTATTCTTCATAAGTTTCAAGAACAAATGCTCAAAAACTGGTTCTACAAATGTAGCACTCTTCTACTCCAAGTTCCTCAACACAACTTACTTCTTCTAACACTGAGCTGTTAAGCAGAAGGTAATACTTCAAAAGAAACTCCTCTAAATCAGCTAGAGTATTATGAGCTTATACAGTTTTGAGTTTAAAGCTCAAAAAAATGCCGTGGCCGAGACTGTGGGCCATTGGTTTGCAGAACTTCTGTTCCAACTTCCCTTAGCTAGAGAGTTAAAAGCTACATCTTTCAGACTCCCTTGCAGCAAGGTTCAGAATGCAACTTAAGTTCTGTCAATCAGTTACACTTGCTTAAGATTTAGAAAGCAGAGCCTAAGTGGAGGTCATCCCTCTAGCCCATTTTGGCTTTTTCATGCTGGTAAGCAGGAGCATGGATATACAAGTTTTCCTAAGAGTGTCTCAGCTCACATTCTCCAATTTCCAGGGCTCTAAGAGACAGCCTCACTGACTCCTGTGTCCTGGATCACAGCTCTGGGGTGTGCCCTGAACTCACAGCTTGGAGGGTGGCCTCAGAGATGGGACCATTCTCACTGGATGAGATCTGTGCTGTTCCGGAGGTCATTCCTAGAGAGTCTAAAACCCCCTCCTCAAAACGTGTTTCAACAACTTTGTGATCATCCAGTTCCCTCCACCAAATCTCTGTTTATCTAGAATGGCTTCTGTTTCTTATCCTGAGTCCTAACTAACACACATGTCTGGCTAAGACTTTACGTCATCTGACACCTGAAAGGAATAAGGTAAACCATGATCCACTCCAGAAATTAAGAAAAAAAAAAAAGGGTCACATATATGAACACGTACCCCGGACTTCACATCATATAAAGTGTGTGTGAGGGTGATCTTGAAGACTGCGTGGGACCGGCTGCTCTCCTCGTTCATGTTGGTTGCAGCCACAGTACGGGATTTGTTACCCTCTGACATCAATGACTCGATATCCTGAGTAGAAATAAGGCATAGACACACATTTAGTTGCCCAATAAACCTTAAAACTCTGTTATACTATGAAATGCGTTCCAAGTTTCACTACTTAGTCAATCACATTTGGAGTTGACATTCTGTTTTTCAATGAACACCAAGCCCCACAGAGTAAAATATCCACACTATCTCTGAAAACTCCAATAAAATATGTTATTTGCTGTAGAATAAAGTGGCAGCTCCGACTTGAGATTTAGAAAAGTTTAAAAGCTACATGTTGACCTACACAAGATGGACAAATACACCATGCCAATACTCATCTAATTTAGAAATTTGAAAAAAAAAAAAACTTAGGTTCTGTAATTACAGCAACAGAAACAAGAGAATTTAATCATTAGATCAAATTAGATTGTATGAATAAATGGCAAACAAAAGAAATTTTCAACCCCTTCATGCAGGAATAGCACTATATAACCACATTGGTGTATATCTTACCAGGCCTGTTTTTAAAAAATGAGAACATCAAGAGACTAATTTTATGCACAGATGTACCACTTGTTGCCATTATAGCTAATAAGCAGATAGCATGATACACGTGAAAGATCAAGGGCTCTTCATCTTTTTTAATGTGAAAAGCTCTAAAGTAGTTACTTAAGCAATCTGACATTTAGCTTCATAAATAACAATAGAGCTATAACATCAACTACCTTATAAGGATTTTAATAAGGAAAAAGAAAAATATACTTGTGAGTGAGGCTACCAGTTGCTTCCTTTTATCCAGTCTCCTCTTCCTTCCAGTAACGGAATTTTATCTTTTTTTTTAAATTGAAGCATAAATGATTTATAATGTTGTATTAGTTTCAGGTGTTCAGCAAAGTGATTCAAATGTATGTGTGTGTGTATAGTCATTCAGAGATCATAGATATGTATATATGTGTATGTATATATGTGTGTGTGTGTATACGTGTGTGTGTGTGTGTGTGTATTCTTTTTCAGATTCTTTTCCCTTTTAGGTTATTACAAAATACTGAGTATAGTTCCCTGTGCTATGCAGTAGGCCCTTGTTGGTTATCTATTTTATAAATAGGACTATGTATATGTTAATCCCAAACTCCTAATTTATTCCTCCCCAACCTTCCCCTTTGGTAACCATAAGTTTGTTTTC
The DNA here is from genome assembly GCA_004024745.2 of Catagonus wagneri. Classification (NCBI taxonomy): domain Eukaryota; kingdom Metazoa; phylum Chordata; class Mammalia; order Artiodactyla; family Tayassuidae; genus Catagonus; species Catagonus wagneri. Next base: position 9,104,615 of record PVHT021183556.1, on the reverse strand, counting down.
TATATCTGTGGATCAATTTCTGTTTTGCAAACAAGTCCATTTTTATCTTTTTTTTAGGATTCCACATATAAACGATAGCATATATTTAATCTTTGTCTGACTGCCTTATTTCACTCAGTATGGTAATCTGAGTCCATGCATGTTGCTGCAGATAGCATTATTTCATTCTTTTTTAGGACTGAGTAATATTCTAGATGTGTGTGTGTGTGTGTGTGTGTGTATACACATGCGCTCACACAAGCACATGCGCACACACCATCTTTCTATCCATTCCTCTGTTGATGGACATTCAGGCTACTTCCATGTCTTCGCTATTGTGAATGGTGCTACTCTGAACATTAGGAGGCCTCTATCTTTTGGAATTAGAGTTTTTGTCTTTTCCAGATATATGCCTAGGAGTGGGACTGCCAGATCATGTGGTAATTCTATCTTCAGTTTTTTAAGGAACCTCCATATTGCTCTCCATAGTGCCTCCACCAATTTACATTCCCACCAACAGTGTGGTACGGAAAGGACCCAATCTTCAGATGAGCACACTGCAGCTGAACTAAGACTACATTTCCCAGATGCACTTGCAACTCAGTCAGGCCATATAACTAAGTTTTAGCAAATGAGACAAAAAGTCATCTGCGAAGTCACAGAAATAGAGTAGCCGCACTATCAGATCCTGGTCCTGAGCCTATCCTGAACCATAAGAATAAGGGCATTACTATAGAGCTGGCTCTATGTGGGAAGCTGGGTGGAATCTAGATCCTATGTGCATCTTTGGAACCACCATACTAGACCGCTCACCATTCATTCACCTGTTCACTCTAATATACTCCTATAAGCACCTACTACAAGCAAGGTACATTTTAAGACACTGAATGTACATAATGAACAAAAAAGATAATAATTCATATTCCAAAGAACTTAAGTTCTGTTATATTTTTTGTTATATGCAGCCAACAAAATTCTGACGTATGTATGTGAAAAACACTGAAAATCCAAGATTCTAGTTTGCTATATAAATGAAAAAGAATAACATTTATGGACAAATTCAACGTGGTTAATAAAAGGCTTCAACGTAAAAATATTGCAAAAAGAGGTATAAGTTGGCACCAGAAAGGAAAAAAACAACAAAAGGAAAAATTCAGTTTTCCAGCTCCATTTCAAATCCATTTTTGATCCATTAAATCTTAGAATTCTGACACATAATGTAAAAATTTTTCTCCTACTTAGCCTACTTCTATTCACTGGTTCTGAATCATCTAACCATTCATTGCTCTTTAATCTGTTATCTTGTGCATAAATTCTTTATTGAGCTTTTTTAATTTTTGACAAAATGTCCTTTTATTCTTTCTATCTTTCTGAAGTTTCAAAACACCTCTCCACTACTGCTTAAATAAGCTCTAAAATAATCATTATTAAAATAACAACAATACCTAACATTTATATGATACCTTGGAGTTTTCTAAGACTTTTCTTTCACATGCATTATCTTTTCTGACCTCCTCTGGGAAGCTTCCTAGACACCACTCTCCTTGGACACTCACATATCCATTTAAGTTAGGTACTCCTCCTCCAAACTACCACAAAACCTGAATGTGTCCCTCTCACTACACTTAAAAACATGTTTTATGGAGTTCCTGTTGTGGCTCAGAGATAATGAACCCGACTAATATCTATGAGGATGTGGGTTCGATCCCTGGTCTTGCTCAATGGGTTAAGAATCCGGCATTGCCATTAGCTGTGGTGTAGGTCCCAGATGCGGCTTGGATCCTGCGTTGCTGTGGCTGTGGCTGGCAGCTGCAGCTCTGATTCAACCCCTAGCTTGGGAACTTCCATATACCACACGTGTGGCCTTAAAAAGCAAAAAAAAAAAAAAAAAAAAAAAAAAGCATATTGTTTTATAATACTTTTAAAACATCTGTAAACATCTTGAAGGAAAGGACTGTCTCATTCATTTTTTTTTCTTTACCACTTAGCACAATGTCTGGGGTATGATAGGTGTTCGATGTTTACTAAATGAAGTAATTAATGTTTACTAAGTGAAGTTATCATTGTTTAAACAATAGCATTTGATTAATAAAAACGGAACTAAAGAATCTACCTCAAAAGATAAAGACAACCAAACCAATTTCCATTATAAAAATTAGGACAAAGAATTTTGGTGAGACAGAGTAAATGATCCACAGTGATAGAGGAGTCGCATGAGAGGACTGTCACCAGATAACATTCCCTGACTCTTAATTCACTGCCTATTACATCACAGCTCACCCCACCCCCATTTCCCCAGTGAGGAAAGCCTAAAGGAGTCACACTAAGCAGAACTGTGAAGTGTGAAAATGAAGAGAACTAATAACTAAAGCTAATGAATGACTCTCTCAGATCAGAAACAGGCTTTGAATTCCAACTACTCAACATACATTTTATTTCATTAAATCAACAAAATCATAAGCAATACCAATATTTTATGCACTACTGGGGAAGAAAAAATGCCGCCATTCATCTTTCTAAGATACAACTGTAAGGAATATCACAATTTTAGAGCCCATAAAGTATGGGAAAATGTGCCTCACAAGAGATGAATAGGTATGCCTTGCAATTATGTACACCTTCTCTCAAAATTAAACTGACCAAATAGCCATAGTTAGCTCTTAATAAAGCTTGCTGTTAACAGTGACTTGTTAAGTGATACCATCGTAAATTTTTTAATTTCAAAAAAAAAGATCACAAATTCAACAATCAAAAATTTTACTACAGTGAATTTTAGTAGTTTACATAAAAGATGTTGTTACCTTGTAGCTTGTGACAGCCAGTTTAGAAAGTCCATCGACATAGGGTCCCAACACATTGTGCTCTCTGACTTTTAATGTTTGACGGCTTCTGCTCATTATAAACAAAAGAAACGGTTTTTAAACAGTAAACCTGTTTTTAAAACAACTCAATTGTGCTTCATAAAAACAGATTCTGAATTCAACAAAGATCCCAAATAAATAAAACAAACAGACTTGATCCCAGAAGAATTTAAACCAAAATTTAAACTCTTGACTAGTAAGAAAAACTTCATAACGTGGTAAAATATCACACCACTGAAAAGGGTAACCGTGGGATGTCTACCACCACAAAGAATGCAGAGTCAAAGAAATACAAACAGTCTGCTTGTCAGATCACAGAATGCGGTACAAAGAGCAGAAACTCAATAAAGGTTCAACTGTGCAGAGTGGAAAACTACAGATCAATCTCAGTCATAAATAAAGACAAACAAAAACAGAGAGACAAAAATAACGACAAAAGACTATATCTAACGGTGATTTAAAAACCTAATTCCGGGCTGTCCCAGGGCCGCTAGGTTAACACTGAAAAAAAGATTCATGCCCTTTACCACAATGACAGACTCAAGAAGAAAAAAAAAAAAATACATGATCCTTTCAATAACTGATTAAAATAAACTGAGAAATGATTCAATAAATAAATACTCATTCATGATTAAAAAATAAACCAGGAGTTCCTGTCATGGCTCAGTGGTTAACAAAACCAGCTAGCGTCCATGGGTTCGATCCGTGGCCTCGCTCAGTGCGTTAAGGATCCAGCGTTGCCGTGAGCTGTGGTGTAGGTCACAGATATGGCTCAGATCCTGTGTTGCTATGGCTGTGGTGTAGGCCGGTGGCTACAGATTCGTTTCAACCCCTAGCCTGGGAACCTCCAATATGCCATGAGTGCAGCTCTAAAAAGAGAAAAATAAATACAGAAATAAACAAACCTCACAAACAAGGAACTAATAAAACCAATAAAGCGCACCTGCCAAAAATCTAGAAGCATATAGTATACTTAATGATTTCAACCAAAAAAACTATTAAGGATATTGTTGATGACGAACTGTACCTCAGAAAAGCTCTTCAAAAATATAAATATTACAGCAGGTCCCATCGTGGCTCAGCGGTCCATGAGGACGCAGACTCGACCCCTGGCCTCTGTCAGCAGGTTAAGGATCCAGCGTTGCCATGAGCTGTGGTGCAGGCTGCAGATGCAGCTCGGATCTGGCACTGCCGTGGCTGTGTCATAGGTCAGCGGCTATAGCTCCAATACGACCCCTAGCCTGGAAATCTGCGTATGCCATAGGTGCGGCCCTAAAGACACAAAAATAAATAATAAAAAAATAAACATTACAACTCTAAAGAAAGAATATTTATTGATGGTGAGATTACAAGTGATTCTTGTTTTATGCAACTTATTATCTTCTAATGATTTGGAATCTTATAGTACCCTAGAATCAACCACTGAAAATTTTATCTACTACTATAAAATTGTATATGAAGTACATGTGTAACATATCTCTGGATATATTCTACCCTTTTTTCCTTCCATTTTCTGCTTTATCTTAAAAAGGGATACTGCACTAACTCTTAAGTAAAAAATAATTACATTATCACATATAGTAGACAGTGAATTAATAAAATAAGTTCTCTCAAATATTCTTTCACTGAAAAGGGATCAACTTCAGAATTTTTAATCCATTCACTTTGGCTCTTCAGAAACACTACAAAATCCTCAAACTTTCAAGGAGAAGACATCAACAGCTAATGCTTATTGTGCCGGTAAATGTTCTAAGACTTCTGGTTTATCATCCTGGTCTACCTCACAGGAGCCCTCTGAGATATTATGGAATGTCAGCATCCTCTCTGTATTTAAATGAGGCCTAGAAAGCATAAGGAACTTGCTTACTGGGTAACAAGTAAAGGACTTGGACCCAAAACCAGGTGAATCCAAACCCCACGCTGTTTTAATTACTAAACTATACACAAGACAAACAAGAAATTACTAAAGACTATTTGCAAACTGTAGATAGTAAAGTTCAGGCTGTTCACACAAGCATAGTGGAATACAAAACATGAGAATGAAGTCAGCTAAGAATTTCTGGGAAGAGTAGGCCTGGGATCTCAAAGAAAGCGATGCTCTTCAGGTGAAGGTATAAGAAAAAGTATTCAAGGCAGAGCCAGAGAAAGTACCATGCAGGGCACAATATTTAGCAAGATGTGGGGACCGAGGCCACACCCTTCCTACCTCTGCTCCCACCCCGTTCCCTGTTCTGACACACATGCATCCTGCCCCGCAGCCACACTGGACAGCTGGGGCACTTACCAAACAACTGATGTCTCTATACCTCCACGCCTTGGCACAGGCTGTCCCCTCTGCCTAAATCACCTGACTTCCCAGGAGACAGCCTCCTACTCTGCACCAAATTCATCAAGCACCCTCTGTGGAATCTTCCCTTTACCTCTGGGCAAAGACAGTCATTCCCTCTTCAGGCTCACCTATTTTGTAGAAGCCTCCTTCACAACTTAAAAGCATTACAGCATTGATTTATAACTATTCATTTCCAAAACTCTCACTCTGTTCACACTTCTTCCATCATGGCATGGTGGCACAGGGACCACTTGATAAACATTAAGTAAAGTTGGACATAGAAACACTAAATGCCAATCCAATCTCAATGTGGGAAGGCTGCAGATCGTATCTTTGCTAAAGAAAACAGATGCTGGTGAGGAGTTAGAAGGTTCATTTCCCCCTTGATTGTCACTGTCACTGCCCCCAAGACCATTTTTATTTGGTCATCTTCATCATTCAAACATAACCACAGGTCCCCTTCACCATCCTCTGCACTTTCTGTAAGCCTCAGCTCATGTGACTCTTTGACTTTCCAAATACTGTTCTTATATCATAAGCCATAGGCTGTGGTTATCTGTTTCCTGCTCTCCGTTGTTGCACTTCCTTCAAATCTGAACTCGGAGAACTCTGTGCAATGCATAAATTTCCTCGGATCGCTCTTCCTCTTTAGCTTCAGTTATGACTACAGAGGACAGCATTTTTGAAGGCTTTCTAATATCTTTGAGTTACTTCTCTTTCAAAGTCTGTGCCATAAATGGGACTCTGTTTCCCCTCTGATAATCATTAAAATTAACTGTTTTGTAGTCCAGATTTCATTATCTCTGATTATGCTTCTCCTTTACTTCACAGCCTGCAAACTGATGAGTTCCATTCAAAATTTCTTGTTTTAAAACAAACAAAACACCCTGCTTGATTAAGGATGCCAGTGATCCTGAGTCTAAGTAACTTAACTATCATGACATATTTTTTGTGGCTTTGGATATTACCTCAGAGAGGCAGTATGACCCAAACACCTGCTGTTCAACCACACTTCCTGCTCCATCTCACCCCAGAACCAGCTGCAAGAAGCCATTTAATGTAACTAAAAACTAATCTCAAAGACAATAACTAGATAAATAACTCTGCTAAAGTTCAACAGAAAACATTTCACTTTAACCAATTTATCAAATCTGTTTTTATCCATAGTACCATAGCATTAAAGTCTCAAAGTAATTTACCCTTTGGGATCAAGAAGGTCTCTAACTTTCTCATTATAAATTTCCATATAGGACACTTCTACTTTAAAACTCTGCTCTTCATTTTCCTCTTTCTGGGTTCGTTCAAAGAGTCCACTGCAAAGTCTTGGGATTAATCCAGGTTGGTCAGCTGTGCCCATCATGGTGTAAGATTTTCCAGATCCTAAAGAAATGGAAATCATAGTTATTATTACTGCCTCCCTGAGAAGTTTAAATATATAACCCTCTTTCCACTGCTCGTAGTAAAACCCTGGCACTTAAACTTAACAAAATGCCCCAAATAAGGAATATACCCAAATATAATGATGACACTAGTAAATACAGAAGCTTTCCTATTGCATATATAAAAGTCAGAAGCACACATCTTTTAGGGAGAAAACAAAAACCTTTAACTTTTACACTTTAAAAAAATTAACTAAAATGACTGAAAAATTGTGAGGTCTGAATAGCTTTCTAAAATTGAACTGGAAAGATCCATATGATGAACACTCTGTGCCTGCTCCCAACCACTAATCACAGCACCAAAAAAAAACATGTGCTCTCCCTACAGGCCCCAGAGCAAATTAACTTACTACCACTACTCTTTGGCAACAGTGTAGAAATCAGAGTCATCTTCTACTGCAAAATTATTTTCTCCAATATACCAAAAATACATATTCCTTACAGAAAATTTAGAACACATAGGGAAAACAAAAAGGAAAAAATTAAATCACTCATCGTCCTAACTTAGGTACAATTCTTTCTCCTTTTTGTGATTTTGTAAACATTCTTTTAATCATACAAATAGCTACTTTTGTCACTTGATGCTTCATCCTACCATAATGCCTAAAACTAACACATCCCTTCTAAGGTATGAGGCCTTTTCTAAGAGTTTGCACATGTTCACTCATTGTGACAACCCCCCGGAAGGTCTATAATTATCAGTGTCTCCAGAGGTGAATGGTTCAGAGGTGCACGGTTCACAGCTGCCCAGGGGCAGGGGCTGGGCTGAACAGGCTCAGGGTCTATACTTAAAACCACTACACATACTGCCTCTTGAAAATATCAACCATTTTCCCATAAAGAAGTTTCAACTGGACAGGCTATATGATATACATATCCTTATAAAAGTGACCCCCCTTCTCTTTAAACAGATTTCTTTCCTTTTGACCCCAGAGGTACACAAGTCAAAACACTCCTTTTCAGTTACGGCTGGTAAGATGCCAACAACAGGCATTCTTTTTGGTATTTTCTTTGTGAGGATCCTTAAAACTTAAAGAAACATATTATTTAACAATTACCAGTCTGTCCGTAGGCAAAGATACATGCATTGTAGCCCTCAAAAGCATTCTGAAGGATATTCTCCCCAAGGCACTTGAAAACATCTTCCTGACCTGAAAAAGACAGAAAAAGGGTGCTTTCAGCCAAAACTATATGTAAACAATTAAGAAAAAAACAAATAAAACCCTCAGAAATGCACTTCTTTCAGCTTATTTATCTAGCAAACAAGATTTTTAAAATTGACAAATGCTTCCAAAGGCTTAGGTCTTTCGAGTCATTTCTAGTTAGCACATGACAGAAAATGAACAAGTTCCTGATAATATTAACCTGAATTAATAAACACAATCCCAAAAAAAGACTGATGAACTGATAATTTTATAAACAATGATTGTAAGTATTTGAAATGTATACCTGGGACCTAGGTGGACCTAAATTCAACTATATACTACTCAGCCAATGCTTTATTTAGTGCATACTAGACTTCAAAATGATAATATTTAATTACAGGGTCTACAATATCTACCAGTTAGGAGAGGGAAGAAGGTCTGGGACATTTCTTAGTTTTCAATTACAGATATAACTGCAGGGTCAAATTGCCCTCCACAGGCTAATTTAAATATGTTAATAATCAAATGTGACCTTGACAAGCTGTTCAACCTCTTTGAGTCAAGAATATAATATGAAAGAACTGGATGCTGTTATGTTTGTTATATTTTGAATGCTATAAAACAGCATTCCATTACGCTTCACTTCCTAGTGAATTTATCAGATTAGTTTATAACCATCACACTTCCGATGCTGAAGCGATCCTTAAAGTCATCACCGGACCAGCTAGACCCAATTAACCTTAACTTTTTGAAACAGCTATAGTACTATTTCTCATGATAAAAGCCAATACCATCTGACAATATTGAAGAGACTACTTAAAAAGAGGTGCTGCAAGAAGTTGGGGATAAAGGAAATATAAGACTGTCACTAGATTCCTAAACCTGTAGAGAAAAGGGGCTTGAGACAGTCATCATTGAAGAGAGTAAAAGAATAGAATTCCAAAGCAAATGTAGAAAGAAGATGGCACTCCTCTCCATTAAAGAGAGAAAAGGAACACTGAAAGCCTGATTTATTCAAAATCAGAGACAGTCAGGAGGGGGGACTGGATTAAACTCAAGGTTTCCTTAGCCAGCGTTCTTCTTTCATTATACCAGTCTGCCTCTCCAGACCACATCACAGACATCGGAGGGAATCTATGTGGCTGCTGCGTGCTGTGGTCCCATGTTAAGACCCAGGGATGCATGTGAGTAAGACAACCTCAACTGTGTGCGTATTCATCTAACAGTATCATCTTACACCACAGCAGTACACTGTGAATCCTCCATTTCCCAATCAACGTAAAAACCCTAATAGCAAAGATTGGAGGAAGTTCTCTATGCAGTTTCTAAAATTACACAAAAATAACACTATGATACTTTATAGAAAAAATATTAAAACACCTTTCTATATTATCAGTAGTTAATAAGATGCTGTACTCTTACTTGCATATTTTTCTCTGACTGATTCATCCATGGACCAGAAACAATGATCATATGCAAACACCTGTTGAAAAGTAAAAATAACAATGTCTGATTAAGAACAAAATCTTACATACTTGTAATTTTATAGCAATGTCATAACACTGATGATATTGTTCATAGCGGTGAAATAAAAACAACTTACTGTCTTACAATGGAGGTTAGTTATTTATGATTCAGTCTTACAATAGATAAGTAAGCACCCTAAAGATGATATAGACCTTTATTTCACATGGAAAACTCTTCACAATGTTAACTGAAAAAGGAGGAGGTTACACAAAGCAATATGTATAATATGATGGCTATAACACATACAGTTACGTAAAGTTTATTAGTGAATAAGATTAGTAACATCTGTTTTCTTCTTTCTCCTTTTAGGTATTCTCTACATATTTTTCTCATCAGATAAGACAAAGATTTCTTCTAAAGAAAATGTAAAAATGATTACTACAGCATGCTGGAAAAGCAGATTCTTTAAATAAATTATAACATACACATGGTCAATACTGTAAAGCTTTAAGAGCACAGAAGACTGATGAGAAAATATCAATATGTTAATTTAAAAGTTACAAAAGTCTGACCCATGATCCCCTATTTGTTCAAAAATCTATACATAAAAAATAGGAAGACAGAGTTCCCGTTGTAGCTCAGCGGAAATCAATCTAATATCCATGAGGGTGCAGGTTCGATCCCTGGCCTCGCTCAGTGGGTTAAGGATCCAGCGTTGCCGTGAGCTGTGGTATAGGTCAAAGGCATGGTTCGGATCTGGCATTGCTGTGGTGTAGGCCGGCAGCTGCAGCTCTGATTCGATGCCTAGCATGGGAACCTCCGTAATGCCATGGGCATGGCCCTAAAAAGACAAAAAAAAAAAAAAAAGAAAAAGTAGGACGACTATGCACTGGAAATATTGTCTGTACTTAGTGCTACATAGTGGACTATCATAAATGATTTCTGTTTTGATCTTTTATGTTTACTACTTTATATACACTTTTTTTTAAACGATCCTTTAAAAGTCTTTTTTTACTGATGTTTTTTGGATTTCATGTTTTATAATTCAGTCCCCAAATTCATTTCGGATGGCATTTCAAACTCTCCCACTGTTGAGGTTTGCTGCCTCCCTTCCTGATGACAGTTTTCCTCTTGCGCTATGCTAGTTTGCAAGCACATCTGAATTAGGAGTTTGTATTTTATGGTTTATGTGATTGCTTCTTTTTTTCCTCTCCCTTTGGCCACCTTTATATGACTAGCTACGTCGCCCCTCCCAGGTAATGAAACTCAGATTTGGATCTTTTCAAAGTCCAATGTATTCCCTCCTATTTACACAGAAATAAGCTCAATCTTGGTGGCCAAAAAAACTTTAAGGCTTCTTTCATGACAGAGCCTCACCCAAATCAGTTTTCACATTATGAACGTCTCTGAACCTCAGCCATACATCAGGGTCCCCCTGATCTCCAAGAGCTGAACTTCCAATAACCTCCAAAAATTTGTGTCAGATTTCAAGGCCCAGTAAATATGCTGCTTCAGCCCCAGCCTGCTGCTAGTCCCTGAAGCTACATAAGTTATTTCTGATTATAATGACATGATTTTAAGATTTGACAATGTTTTATCTGTCCCTGCCACGAGTCTGCAGTTGGCAAAAGAACGTTTCTGTGTGAACTCACAAGGCTATTTGGACCAGAGGTCTAAGAGTTAATTTTTTTTTTAAAGGAAATTAGATTAGGATGGTAAATTAAATATTCATGCCAATGTCCCCCTCCCCCCCGAAATTAACTCAAAATGACAGAGGGAACGAGCCAAAAGGGCAAAGAACAGAGTTCCTGTGACTCTCAGCAGATTAAGGATCCAGCATTGTCACTCTAGTGGCTTGGGTAGCTGCTGTGGCACAGGTTCATTCCCTGGCACAGGAACTTTTACATGCTATGGGCACAGCCAAAAGAAGGGGTGGGGCAAAGAATGGGGAGAGGAGAGCAAGTTTTTGAAAGCAAGATTGCTTGCTTACACTTGGACCAGATATTGAAAATCCCTGAAAAACAGTTGCAGTGAAACTGAAGGGGGCGGGGGGTGAGGTGGAGAGTACAGGCCAGATCATTGCAGAAGGAGACACTGCAAAGCTAAAGGCAGTTCAGGGAGTGCACCAGGGGAACAGCTGCATGCAACTAACGGGTTGGTGGGTTAGAAAAACCTTTAGAGCAAGGAAGCATCAGAATACACGCTTCTTTGGGCAAAACAGTGGCACAAGGCATTTGTTCCCTGGGATGGGCAGGGATGGAGGACCCAGGCCAAAAAGGTGTGCAGAAGCCTGAGCACCAATAATACCTACGAAGAGGTGGGAGCCCTGGTGCCCAGAAGCTCCCCCCAGCCTCAGCTCGCAGTCCTACATTACTAATCCTCAATGCTTTTCCAAAGCTAAGCATGCATCTACCAACAGTGGTGGCTCACTGTGTTAGCAATTCTCCAACAGGGAGGGAAGGAAAAGAAGGAAGATGGGGAGTTCCCGTCGTGGTGCAGCGGAAACGGATCCGACCAGGAACCATGAAGTTGTAGGTTCGACCCCTGGCCTTGCTCAGTGGGTTGAGGATCCGGCGTTGCCGTGAGCTGTGGTGTAGGTTGCAGATGCGACTTGGATCTGGCGTTGCTGTGGCTGTGGCGTAGGCTAGCAGCTACAGCTCTGATTAGACCCCTAGCCTGAGAATCTCCATATGCCGTGGGTATGGCCCTACAAGGACAAAAAAAAAAAAAGATGGAAGGTGGTCCTAAAGAGCTATGGATTAAAACTTCTGGGAGGGGGTACTACTCAAACTACACTTGTTTGCAGGGTGAGATTAAATAAAATGTGAAGCTCAAATTAACTTTCTTCTGTTCTAGTTTTCAACTCTCAACTCTTATCTTTTGATTCTGCTCTTCCAACATTAGGTAGCAGCCATCCCAGTTCTTTGCTTTGTAAGCTTTGCTCACATTTCAGAATCCATGTGCACTTCTCAGAGATGAGGCTGAAGTGACACTCCTCTCCCTATGCCTACAGGGTTTTTTTTGTTTTGTTTTGTTTTGTTTTTTAAATTTAGGGCTTTCCTTAACAATTCTCATCTCCATTTCAGTAGAGAGGCTAAAGTAACCCTAATAACAAACTCCTAGATGTGGAGAAGAGACTTGGGGTTGTCAAAGGGGAGAGGGAGGGAGTGGGAACTGGGAGTCTGGAGTTAGTAGATGCAAACTACTGCGTTTGGAGTGGATAAGCAATAAGGTCCTGCTGGGCAGCACAGGGAACTATATCCAATCACTTGGGTACAACAGGATGGAGGATAATATGAGAAAAAGAATGTATATAATATGTATAACTGGGTCACTTTGCTGTACAGCAGAAACTGACAGAACGTTGTAAATCAACTGTAATAAAAATAAGTAAACAAATAAAGAAACCCTTACAACAGCTGAGGCCCTGGGGTACCAAGACGTTAAGAACCTGGTGACTAGCAGATGGCGGGGCTGGGAGCTGAACCCAGGTGTCTACGCATCACCAGGCCCTGGGTGAGCTCCCTTCCCGAGTTACAGGGAGGAGACACGGCCTGGCACAGAGCTGGGAAACAGGAAGTCTTAGTTCTTATTTACTAACAACACTGAATGGACCTCTTTAAGTTCCAGCCATTTTGTACATTTTCTTACAGCCACAGATCTCCCAAAGAAGAGAGGTCCTTTTTTTCTAAGTAAAGATATTCTCCTTTAAAATTAAATTTTAAAATTTAAATCAAAATTTTAAAAAATTAAAAAAAATTTTTTTCAAGTAACAGAGAAGAAACACACATTTGAGTCAAATAACACATAAATATTAAGCAAAAAATGAAGGTCTCCCATTCACCAAGCATATTTCTCCCTAGAGGGAATCACTACGTTAACAATGTGGTACAGTCCTTCCATACTTTTTACCTCAACATTTTCTCTAAACATTAAGATACAGATGAATTAAATTAAACATGGGTAGTTTTTAAATAGGTAATGTTTCCTCACATCTTTACTGTCACCTCCAGCCTCTGCTCCATCAAAAAGTTAAAAAACAGAAATAATCCAGCATCTCTTCACAGAAAAGATGAGAGAAAAAAAAAATTTTTTTTTGTCTTTTTGCCTTATCTAGGGCCGCACCATGAGGTTGTGGGTTCAATCCCTGGCCTTGCTCAGTGGGTTAAGGCTCTGGCGTTGCCATAAGCTGTGGTATAGATCACAGACGTGGCTAAGATTTGGCATTGCTGTGGTTGTAGTGTAGGCTGGTAGCTACAGCTCCAATTTGACCCTTAGCCTAGGAACCTCCATATGCCGCAGGTGTGGTCCTGAAAAGACAAAAAAATAAAATTTTTATATAAAGAAGTCAGTGCCAAATTAAACTTTTTTTTAATCATTCAGAGTTTTTTGTTTTGTTTTGTTTTTTGTTTTTTTACTTCTTAGGGATGCACCAGTGGCAGGCATATGGACGTTCTCAGGCTAGGGGTTGAATCAAGCTGCAGCTGAGGTCTACACCACAGCCACAGCAATGCCAGATCCAAGTCACGTTTGCAACCTACACCACAGCTCACAGCAATGTCAGTCAGATCCTTAACCCACTGAGCGAGGCCAGGGATCAAACTCACATCCTCATGGATACTAGCTGGGTTCCTAACCCACGAAGCCACAACGGAAACTCCCAGGACTATACATATTTTAGCAACAGTGGAGAATGGAATTACAATTTAACCACAGACTCTAAGACAAAAAATACAGATAAAAATCTAAATTTTCTGGAATTTCCAGAGGATGATCAATTCAAAAATTCAGTCCTTGTGCCTACTTTGGCAGACCTATGTTCCCTAAGAGACACAGGAAGTGACCAATCCCACTGCGGTTTCTTTAGAATCTGGGCTCAAATCTAAGATGAAAGTGCATTCTCTCGAGGAAGCTGGGGACAGGTTTTATTGGCCTGAGTGAGAATGTGTCCCCAGCTGTCCCAGGGGCAACATGGATGAGTCTGCCCAGTACAGTTCTGAACACAGTCTGGAATGACCAGTTTTGAGCCAATCCATGGCAAACAGCAGAACACAAAAGGAATCTGTGTTGCAGTTGCCAAGAGACTGGCCAGAATTGGTCAAAGTACAAATACAGCTTTTCCATAAACCTCCATTCCCTCTTATGCCAATAAATGGCTTTGGATTTATGAATAGGCTGACAGCCTACATCTTTTTTTTTTTAATATAAAAGTAAAAGAGAAAATATTTTTATTTCTGAGAAGAAAATTACCAGTACTTCAAAAATACGCACATAACGTCTTTACAAGCATTACATAATAAACCAAATCTCTTACCTTTGGCTGGCTTCTGAGTTTCCCAAAGAGATGTCACCATTGACATGAAAGAAAAAGGAAAGGGTTAAAAAAATTTTTTTTAGTTAGAAGATGCTTTTTGAAGGGTATTATTAAGAATATAAAATATTAACTTTGAAATCAAACTTCAATTTGAAATAAAGGATAAATTGACACCTATCAACTAGTAGGACAGAGTGCTAATTACAGAAAATTAACTTGTATCTCTTAAGGAAAAGAAAGATTATCTGAGCACTGGATAATTTTTAAAGTCCTAACATTTCTGCCTTCTACATGTTACTTATCCTTGTAGACAACTTATAAATATATTAAAAAAAATTACTTTTTAGCATCTGATTTTACTTCAAGTAGTTTCTGCTTTGATAAAAAGCAGCAGCTTACTCTCTATATAGGAACTTCTACAAAAAATTCTGTTCTAAGAAAAAAATGGTTAAAGGAACAACTAATTTTGCCAGCGAATGACCACTTACTGAATTACTCGATAATATTCCTCTATGCTGACCCAGGTGCCTCCAACCTCCCTCCCTCTGAAAATGCCTCTGGCTTCTATCTCCTCAGGGTGCAGAGATATAACTCAATCCAGTGTAATTTTGAGATAGTTTTAAATTTAAAGTTATAAGAAAAGCACAAAGAACTACCTTCACCCAAATTCACCACGGCTGCTATATCATCCTCCCCTCACCCTCACCTGTCTTATACACACACAATTTTTTTCTTGACCGTCTGGGGGTAAGTTACAGACATGCCCCCTCATCCCTAAATCCTTCAGTGTATAACTTCTAAAAACAATGACGTTCACTTAACAACCACAGGAATAATGGTCTTTCTCAGAGAGTCAAAATGCCAAGTCAAACCTGAAACGTGAAAGGAAACTGTGCCTGGAAATGCTTCCTTTTAACTGTCTATCTGTGTATCTTGTGCCTTGGTCCCATTAAATTTTCTTCTAAATTTAATACTTATCTATATGAAAATGATTTCAGATAAGTACACTAAAACGCCAAGGAAAGTTAACAAATGAGTGATACTTGTCTAACAGATTTTGGAGAAACAGCCAATGTGGCTAACATATAAAGAAAATAATTTCTCTAGAATGAGAGATAGGGGAAAACTTCCCAACAAAAAGATCTGGGAAACACACGTAGAGATGACTGACACTTGCTATCATCTTTTTGTAGGTCTTCATAAGCAAAGCAGATGCTCATCAACTGCAGAACGCTGAGCTGTAAACCTAGCTGGAGTTAAGAACAGAGCTAGCATATACAAAATGCCCACGTTAGATCAGGTTCACTGCATGCTACCTCACTTGATTTTCACAATAACTTTGAAAGATGCTAATATTATTCTAGTTTTTACAGATGAGAAACTTAAGGCTCAGAAGAGCTAAATGACCTGTCTGAGATACAGCAATAATCAGTGATGGATCTGGGATGCAAAAGTAGGTCTTCCGACTCCCAAGTCCTTGTTTTCTTCCTCTCCCACACTGGTCAAAACAGCCTTGTCAAGTTTCTCCAAGACTTAAGAATCTATGAGTCATACATTAACAACTGCTCCTGGTAACAGAAACATTTCCCAATGTATTAATTTCCTCCATTCTATTACCCAGTAAAAGGTTACCACCCGGTGCTTTCGCCAATGTAAGTTTACTTGTTCATTATATTTTTAAAAACTCCAGACTGTCTTTTCTGAGAGAAAAAACATGTTTGGCATGATATTTCAATTTTAGGTAAGATACTTTAATACAAAAATCAGCTCTTAAAAGAAAACCAACAAATATGAAATTCAGTAATATATGACACATAGCAGAAGAATCCATGTGACTAACCTGAATCCAGAACATTAAAATAAAAACAGAAATAAACCAGTAAATTAATTACAGGGCTAAGTTTCCAGTCAGGGATTCCGGTGGCTACAACAGTGACGCTCAAATAACCTACAGAGCCATTGGAAACCCAAGGATGTAATTACAGCTCTGTGCAAAAATAAATAAGTACATTAATTAAACAAAACTTTTCAAAGTGTAGTTGCAATTCAACACAGCAATGCCTCACTATTCCAAAATTCCTTATTTAGAAACCTCAACTATCCAGATCACAGACGAGATTTAAGAAGGAATGACAACAAGCCACTGATCAATCAAAAGAAACATCATAAAGTAGAAGCGTGAGTCTGTTTCTGCTGCTGTTGTTGTTACTTCATTTTGATCTTTCACACTTAAAGTTCCAAAAATAGTACAAGGAATTCCTTGTGTATTCCTCACCAAACTTCTCTAATTGTTAACATCTTATTATAACCACAGTTACAATAATCAAAAGCAAGAAAATAATCATAAACACAAGGTTTATGAAATAATCTAGAGCCAATCTTATACAAATTTCTTGCTAACTACCCCAGTGATGTCCTTTTTCTGGTCCAAGATCACACTATGCATGCAATTGTCATGCCTCCTCCAAACGGGGATGGTTTGTCTCTCATGACCCTGACACCTAAAGAGTACCGGGCAGTTAATTTATAGAAGCTCCCTCAATCTGGGTTTATCCAATGCTTCCAGATGACTAAATTCAGGTTATGCATTTTGGCAGGCACCACAGAAGTACTGTACCTTTCTATGTGTATCAATACCAGAAGGTATGTCACTATGCTGAACAGTATAGAGTTTTCCTTAAAAAATTAAAAATTGAGTTGATTTTTAATTGATCCAGCAATCCCACTTATGGGCATAAACCTGGAAAAGACAAAACCTAACCTGAGGAGTTCCCGTTGTGGCTCAGCAGTTAATGAATCCAACTGGCATCCATGAGGATGTGGGATTGATCCCTGGCCTTGCTCAGTGGGTTAAGGATCCAGCGTTGCCATGAGCTATGATGTAGGCCTGGCTCGTGCGTTGCTGTGGCTGTGGCGTAGGCCAGCGGCTACAGCTCCGATTCAACCCCTAGCCTAGGAACCTCCATACGCTGCGAGTGCAGCCCTAAAGAGACAAAAAGACAAAAAAAAAAAAAAAAAA